>SJXQ01005317.1:458205-511038 GCA_006408695.1 Aepyceros melampus | reverse complement strand
GAGTTCATGGTTCATGTATTGCTGAAGTCTGGCTTGGAGAATTTTGAGCATTACTTTACTAGCATGTGAGATGAGTGCAATTGTGCAGTACTGGAACCTATAAAGCTCATAGTGGCAATAATTACATCAGTCTGTTGCAGAGTTCTCAGTGGGAGACTTTAAACACCCCCCCTTTCTCTTTCCACAGAAGCAGCAGCAAAAAGAAGCCCTCATTCTCTTCTTCAACAGAACAGCTGAAGCTAAAATCCCATCTATTATGTAAGTGGTCACCAAGTGTCACTTTTCTCTTCTCTCTTTTTTAAAAAGAAACACCTGTTACCTTAGTCCATCAGGATGGCTTTATTGTTCTGTCAAGAAATGATTGTGTTAGTCACTCAGTCATATCCAACTCTTTGTGACCCCATGGACTGTAGCCCACCAGGTTCTCCTGTCTATGGAATTCTCCAGACAAAAATACTAGAATGGGTAGCCATTCCCTTCTCCAGGGAATCTTCCCAACTCAGGAATTGAACTCAGGTCTCCTGCATTTCCGGCAGACTCTTTATCATCTGAGACTTGAATCCTAGTTGACTTGAATGTACAGTTTAAGGCACCACAGTCTCTGGCTCAAGAGGCATAAGTAGGTTTGTAGCTGGAACACCTCCCAGATGTGATTGAGGTCCCTGAGTGATCATGTCTTAACCCAAGGAAGTGGAGCTGTGGCCACTTCCAAGGAGGGCAGAATACCCCAAACACTGAAGTGAAGTGTTCCTCTTCTGAGAACTGTGCTCACTTGCCTGTAGGAGGAAATTAGGGGTTTCATAGAAGACTTAGAAGCTGCCTTTCAGAGAGTCTCTAGTGTTCTCTAAAGACATGTTTCAGCCATCATTTACCTAAATAAGAAAGAAAGTGAATATCAAGGTTTGTTCAGAAGATACGGGCAAGTGGCTGTTGTCACATTTGAGTCTCTTTCCGCCTTTTAAACTAAAGCTGAAGTAATGAATTCTGTCCTTAAAATTATTCAGTGACTTGAAAAAAATTGTCTGCTTTTGCTAAAGAAAGAAACCCCCACTGCTTTTCACATATCACTATGATAGAAGCTTGAAGTGAGTCTAACGACGTGGAGCTTGCCTAATTTTTATTGTTTAACATTCGTATGAGACTCCGGCAGGATAACGGTTCAAGTGATTAGGTTACAATGAAAGGAATTCAGCGTGGGTTAAGTTCCGTGGATAAACTGACCCACGCAGCGTACCTGGCCCCTCACTCAGCCCCTGCATCGCCCAGCCTCCCTGGCCTCTCCCTCTGCATCCTCATATGTGGTTGGAGAGTGAGTTCACCTCATTGTTCCAGTGCAGGCTCTCCACATGGACCACTGAGTGTTGGGCAGCCCTCCTTCACCCTCTGGGTTCTACCCTTTTCATTTATGATACTGCTATGAGACTAATGAACTCCAGGTGTGGTTTTTGTAGCCTGAAAACTTCTCTCAGACACCAACCGGAATTGCCCCCACCAACCCATTTCTCACGTGCCACTGGATAACAGATGGCAAGGGTGTCAGCCCTTCCTTTGCTTCTGACCTACAAAACCCAGGGTCCCTTGAGTGCTGGCTCAGAGCCACCCATTCCCCCTAGAAATTTAAATCAGCCATTTTTCCATCTTGTAAAGAAACTTGGGTTATACCTTGACTTAGTATGGTTATGCTGCTGTAACAAAACTATCATAGGCCATGTGCCTTAACAAACATGTATTTCTCACAGTCCTAGAGGCCAGGAAGTCCAAATTCAAGGTGCTGGCAGATTCAGAGCCTGGTGAGAGTTCTCTTCCTGGCTTGTAGACAGCAGTCTTCTTCTGTGTCCTCGCTTGCAGGAGGGGCATGGGTACTCTTGGGGCTCTCTTTTGTAAGAGCATGGGCTCCATCTCCTCCCATAGGTCCCAGCTCCCAATACCATCACAGTGTGTGTGCATGCTAAGTCTCTTCAGTCCAACTCTGTGACCCTGTGGGCTGCAGCCCACCAGGCTCCTCTGTTCATGGGATTCTCCTGGCAGGAATACTGGAGTGGGTGGCCATTTCCTTCTCCAGGGGATCTTCCCGACCCAGGGATTGTACCCTCATCTCTTGCATCTCCTGCATCGGTAGGCAGGTTCTTTACCACAGGGCTACCTGGGAAGCCCGAACCATCACACTGGGGGTTAGGATTTCAACATATGAGCTAGTGGGCAGGGACACAACCATTCAGTCCCTAACATATCTTATACATACTTTTTCAAAATCCTGTGATAAATTATATAGTGATTTATAGTTTCCAACAGTTCTGACATCTATTAACTCACTTCACATTTATAGCCTCTTCGTGAGATCAGTTAAATAAGCTGAATAAGTTAAAATGTAGAAACTGAGTAAATCTCATGTAAATCTTTAAACTTCAGAGTCACACAGCTAGTAAGTAGAAATTAGATTATAAATCTTAAAACTCCAATTTCCTCTGATAGTTGCTTTTCTTTCTTTCTTTCTTTTTTTTTTTTTTTTTTTTTGCTGTTGTTGGTTTTCATTTTAATGGACATCTTTCAATGTAAAGCCAAGGTTATAGTGGTTGGCAAATATTTCCAGCCTGGTAGCCTAGGGACGTGAGGAAGGCAGAGCAGCGGTCCCATGTCTGAGATGCAGAGGGGAGAAAGCATTAGGAAAATTGGGGGCCGTGGTGTTTATGGCCTGAGCAAGTTGATTTTATGGCCTTGTGACTTTTTGATGATGTAGTAATAAATGTTTTTGCTTATATCATGGCAAATTTTATGTCTCTCAAACTAATTAGATTCTATTAGTACCAACAATTCACAGATTGAACTCAACTCCATACTATGGTTGACCATAGTGTTTTTTGAAAATAATTCTTAAATGTTAAGAAGGCCATCCACTTAGCTTTTCACCACCTGCCCATACTGTGATAGGAAGCCTTAGAGATTTGACCTCTAAGGAGAGCAGTCTCTGTTCTCTGCCCAGACACCTATGTGTGTGTCCTGTCTACTGAGGCTCACCTTCCTGCTGCCTGTGCAGGAGCCTTGACCTGTATTGAGATTGG
The DNA here is from genome assembly GCA_006408695.1 of Aepyceros melampus. NCBI lineage: Eukaryota > Metazoa > Chordata > Mammalia > Artiodactyla > Bovidae > Aepyceros > Aepyceros melampus. Next base: position 507,979 of record SJXQ01005317.1, on the reverse strand, counting down.
GAACCCCCTGCAGGGTGTTAGTGCCAGGGCAAGCCTTACGGTCTGCTGACTGAATGACCCTCCTCCCTACAGCTCTCAGGGGTCACTGCCTTCCTTTAAGGCCCCAGCTAAAGATATGGAGCAGAAAGTCAAGAAAACAACACAATGGATGGGGACTTGTCTGGTGGTCCAGTGGTTAAGACTCTGAGTTTCCAATGCAGAGGGTGTGGGATCTATTCCTGATCAGAGAACTAAGATCCAACGTATCCCACGGCATAGCCAAAAAGTAAATAAGAATAATAAAAATATTTTTTCTTAAATAAGTAGTTTAAAAAAACCCACAATGGATGGAGAAGAGAAATAAAGGGAGGAAAAAAGACCACGTAAACAAGGCCTTTTCACCCCCTATTCCTTGGCCTCGAAAAGAATTCACTTAACACTGCCTTAACTTCTGGCCCTGGCATGCGGTCTGCTGTGGAAGGGAGCTGGAGGGCTCTCCCTGACCCGTCTCCTGAGTATGAGTACACGTGTGCGTGTGCGTGCTCAGTGGTGTCTGACTCTGCGACATGACTCTTCTGTCCCCCAGGCTCCTCTGTCCATGGAATTTCCCAGGCAAGAATACTGGAGTAGGTTCCCATTTCTACTTAGCTCTCAGTACTACATTGCCAGAAATTTGATTACTGTCAAGAATCCCTTAATCCCTGCCCAGGCATTTTCAGATCTATAGACAGCACTTCAGTTTTTATTGAAAACACACTTGAATGATAGTAGCAGCCAAAGTGAAAACTGTTAATTATCTAGTATGATCTCAGGTTATAAGAATGTTTCAGTAACCTGTCAGAAACATGTAAAACATAAAGATACTTCGACTTATTTGTGTTTGGGAGATGACTAAAAAGTATGGAAGAATTCTGTACATGGCAGAAGATGACTTCCCTAAACCTCTGAGGGCGAGAGGGAAAGGTCAGCTCTCACAGGAGGGAGTGGATGGGCCAGGAAGGCAGGTACCCCAAAGGTGTCTGCCACAGATGCAGTCACTTTTCAGTAACTAACTTCAGTCGGATTGCATATGTTTTCATTTATTGTTGTCTTTGTTAAATGCAGCGAATATGTCCTGGACCTGCTAGAAAGTGGACGAGAGAAGTTTCTTGTGTTTGCGCACCATAAGGTGGTTCTGGATGCAGTTACTAAGGAGCTTGAGAGGAAGGTAAGCACCCTTTGAAATTCAGCACAGGATGCTTTTCTTGTTTGTGCATTGGCTGCTGAGTTGTTTTGAGCAGGCTGAGGTCAGATCTGAGCAAAGCAGTGAGATGAAGTTTTCCAGAATCATTGCTGAAGACTTTCTGAAGGATTTTTCTTGCTTTTAGAATCATGAACATGTTTGTTTTAACCCATCTTTTAAATTTTTTTTAAATTTTAATTGCTTTGAAAGTGAAAGTGTTAGCTGCTCAGTTGTGTCCAACTCTTTGCAACACCATGGACTGTAGCCAAAAAGGCTCTCCTGTCCATGGGATTCTCCAGGTGAGAATACTGGAGCGGGCGGCCTTTCCCTCCTCCAGGGCATCTTCCCAACCCATGGATCGAACCCAGGTCTCCTGCATTGCAGGCAGATTCTGTACTGTCTGAGCTACCAGGGAAGCCTTCAGTTCAGTTGAGTTCAGTTGCTCAGTTGTGTCTGACTCTGCGACCCCATGAATTGCAGCACGCCCGGCCTCCCTGTCCATCACCAGCTCCCGGAGTTCACTCAGACTCACATCCATCGAGTCAGTGATACCATCCAGCCATCTCATCCTCTGTTGTCCCCTTCTCCTCCTGCCGCCAATCCCTCCCAGCATCAGAGTCTTTTCCAATGAGTTAACTCTTTGCATGAGATGGCCAAAGTACTGGAGTTTCAGCTTTAGCATCAGTCCTTCCAAAGAAATCCCAGGGTTGACCTCCTTCAGAATGGACTGGTTGGATCTCCTTGCACTCCAAGGGACTCTCAACAGTCTTCTCCAACACCACAGTTCAAAAGCATCAATTCTTCGGCGCTCAGCCTTCTTCACAGTCCAACTCTCACATCCATACATGACCACTGGAAAAACCATAGCCTTGACTAGACGGACCTTAGTCGGCAAAGTAATGTCTCTGCTTTTGAATATGCTATCTAGGTTGGTCATAACTTTCCTTCCAAGGAGTAAGCGTCTTTTTATTTCATGGCTGCAATCATGAGGTATAATTATAGGTACATGTGATCCGTCCACACATGCAATGACTGAGATGAGTCTCTGGGCAATGATGCTGAGTAGAGACCACAGCCCAGAGTTTACATAGTGTTTGACTCTATATAGCATTTCTGACATGGAACGTTTTAGAAATGCAGGCCAGATTAGTAGGGACCAGGTGGGTGAGAGGGAAGCAGGAGGGAAGTGGGCAGGGCTATAAAAGGGCCACAGAGCATCCCTGTGTGGTTAGAACCATTCACTGTTTCCGCTGTGAAGGCAGATATGTGAAAACCCACATGTGGGATAAAACTGTGTAGAACACATACACAGGAGTCGCAGGAAAATGGGAAATTGAATACGGCCAGTGGATTGTGTCAAAGTCAGCCTCCTGGGTATAATATTATGCTATGAAAGTGAAAGTAAAAGTGAAGTCGCTCAGTCGTGTCCAACTCTTTGCGACCCATGGACTGTAGCCCACCAAGCTCCTCCATCCATGGGATTCTCCAGGCAAGAATACTGGAGTGGGGTGCCATTTAGTTTTACCAATATTGGGCTTCCCTGGTGGCCCAGATGGTCAAGAATCTGACTGCAGTGCAGGAGACCCAGGTTTGATCCCCGGGTGGGGAAGATCCCTTGGAGAAGGGAATGGCTACCCACTCCAGTATTCGGGAGAACTCTGGAGAATTCCACGGACCGGGGAGCCTGGTGGGCTATAAAAGAGTTGGACACAACCCAACGACTAACAATACTTCAACTTTTACCAGTATTATCATTGGGGTAATGGACAAGGAATCCCCCTGTTTTATTGCTTAATACACACGGGAACCTACAGTTCTGTCAACACAAGGTTCAGTTTGAAAGGAAAGGCCAGGAAAAAAAGCTCGGAAAGCAGTTCAGAGGGCGCCTGTTGGAGCCCGGAGCCCCAGCTGCGCTGCCCAACCGCCTCTCCCTGTCCCGCAGCGCGTGCAGCACATCCGTATCGACGGCTCCACCTCCTCGGCCGACCGCGAGGACCTTGCCAGCAGTTTCAGTTGTCCCCAGGCCCCGCCGTGGCCGTGCTGTCCATCACCGCCGCCAACATGGGCCTCACCTTCTCCTCAGCTGACCTGGTGGTGTTCGGGGAGCTGTTTTGGAACCCGGGGGTGAGGGGCGCGCGTCCGGGGTCGGGAGGCGAGAGGTGGGGCTTGTGTGTGCTGTCCCTGCTGCTAGCGGCATGGGCCCTTGTTGTCCGTCAGCTTCATCAACGGATCTTAGGTCTTCACAGCCCTGCTTTGTAGCAGGATTATCGACTCCATCTGATTATCAATGGGTAGGCTGACGTTCTGAAGACACCTCCGGATCCACCTCTCCCTGAAGATGCTCAGAGAGCACAGCTGTCACTTAAGGGGAGCACGTGGCAGCCCCGGTCCCGGGCCTCTGCCTTCCCACCCTGAGCCCCTTTTATCCACCACCCCTGGGAGCCACTTTAATGATGGGGCCACAGCAGGGCGACCACGGTGGGTGTTCCCTGGACACAGCCACGGTGCCCACTGGCCTTATCTGATGAGCTGACTACTGTGGCAACAGACGGAAGACATTTGTTGGGACTTGTAAAGTTTTCTCCTCAACTCAGAAAGAAGGTCTTTCCCTCCTCACATCCTGACTGGGTGTGGCTCTCACTGCCACACTACACACTGGCAATGGCCATAATGATGATGATGAGGGGCTTAGAGGCAGAAGGCTTCTTAGAATAGAAACCACGGCTGGTGGGTTTCATTGTTCATTGTAGGGTTTACCACAGTATAAAAAAGCCACCCTACCCCTGATCCTATCTGGCCTCTGCCCATGTACAGTATTTTTATCCATTTAAAAGATGACCTTTCATTCTACGGAGGAAGACAGAAAGTATGCCAGGTCCCCTTTGGCATGACTGGTGGCAGAGCTGCAGCTCAGCCTCCATCCACAGTGCCCAGCACCGGGCCCAGCCTTGGAGAGCCATCCACAGCCACAGCTACTGATTGAGTTCCCCGTGTTGCCCGGTGCTGTGTTTGCCTCTCCCTTTGTCAGATGACAGGTTGTTTGTGGGCAGAGGCTCGCAGGCCCCCAGCCGTGTGACGCACAGTGAGGAGGCAGGGCTGTGATGGACCGAGCAGCGACCTGCCTCCATCCCGCCCCACGCCCTGCAGGTGCTGATGCAGGCTGAGGACCGGGTGCACCGCATCGGACAGTTGAGCTCTGTGAGCATCCACTACCTGGTGGCGAGAGGCACGGCTGATGACTACCTCTGGTGAGGCCGCTGGCGGCCCGGCCGTTGGGCTTGACACCAGTGATGTATTTTCTTTGCTCCTCGAGGGCCTCTGCTTTTGGGGAGCTCTCCAGGGACCCACACAGAAGACTCCCTGGTAGTGCCCTCCCCCTTTCATCATGACCTTGTCTGGCCCCCTGCGCAGCATTACTGTGACTGCAGGGGGGTGGGGGGAATGCCGAAACTTGCAGGAATAAGTACGTGGCTCCTTCCCACTGACCTGAGAAAAGGGAGAACTTACTGGGATGAAATGTAGGTGAAATTTTATTTGTAAAACACTCTGTTCCCAGACATGAAGGCTCTTGCTTAGACAGGAAACGCCCCCATTGTCCCCTTGTGATGCCTGCTGGTACCGTAAGGCCACATATTCAGTGCTGCTGCTGGGCCATCCAAAGAAGGTGGCTCACTTGGGTCATGCAGTGCTTTCTTAGCAGAACTGGGATTAAAATTTTCAACTCTATGGAGTTTCATATCCATTACCTAAGAGAAAGATCTCAAAATGCTCCCTCCCCGTTTCATTTCTCCCTTCCTGATAATAAGTTTCTTGATTATCTAGTTTGTTTCCACTGCCTACCTCTGTTTCTAGCATGATGACTGAGGCATCTGACCTTTACTTTGTGTGTAGCTTGCTTCTTCTTCCCTGTCTGTTAGTGGATTTGTTATTCAGGCAGCTCATAACAGCACAAGGTCCAAAATTGTGTTGTAACGGCATTTATTTCATACACATCTCCCAGCAGAAAGAACTTTGAGTCTGATATCTGAGTCCTGACTTGGTTGTTTACAATAGAGAGGAAGTAGGTGTTTCAGGATGGGTGTTCATGCCTGGAGAGCTGCAGAGATGGGAGACAGTAAGCTGTCCCATAAGCTCAGGGGGTGTGGTCTTGTAATCAGTCTGCTGAGTCCATGCACTGCAGCTCCTTTCTTCCCCAACAGGCCCCTGATTCAAGAGAAGATTAAAGTTCTGGGTGAAGCTGGGCTCTCTGAGACCAATTTTTCAGAAATGACAGAAGCCACAGATTACTTCTACAAGGTAACACCAGCCCATGGCTCCCTGCATTGGGGCATCCTGAGGTTTGGAACAGGAAGGTGTGAATCACTCCTGGAATCTCCCCCAGACTGAGAGCTGAAATAAATGGCTGTAGTCATTCTCAGGTCAATCTGTGTGTGCATCCCGTTATGGAGAGGTGCTGACATTAACTCCTGCTGCTTTTCACATACCCTCCTAGATCCTCCTGAAACCAGGGCCTCCAAATGCTGCCATCAGGCCAAACTGACAAAAAACTCCTCATGCAAACCGCTAAATTGTTGGAAAAAGTACATAGCACCACTCAGCAGGCTGGCTACCAGAACATGTCCCAAGCCCACAATGGGGAGTGTTTCACATAGGGTGTTGCTTTCATGTACATATTTTCCCCTCTGGAGCTGCATTTTATTCTCAGTGTCTCCCGTTTTATAAAGGGGTGAACAGAGATTTGCATAGGAGTAAGACTAGCCCACAACTGTCTTGCAAATCTCTGTTTACCCACTCCAATATTCTTGCCTGGAGAATTCCATGCACAGAACAGCCTGGTAGGCTACAGTCCATGGGGTTGCCAAGAGCTGGACACAGCTGAGTGACTGACACTTTCATACAAGCTGGCCCACAGTCACGGGTCACGTGAAGCCAGCTCAAGGCAGAAGGCTTCTGGGCTCGGCCAGCATTCCCTGTGTGACAGCCTCTCTTATTATCAAGGAGAGTAAGAGGCCCGTGAGCATCCTTCCATGACTGGCTGGGTCTTGTCAGAAGGGCTGAGAGGAGTCTGTTTGCCTCTGGCGAGAACAGCCTAGGCCCAACAGGCCTGCCCTGGCCTAGCTATCCAGCCATGGCAGCCACAGCCCTTCTTCCTCCATTTCTGTGAAACAAAGAAGAGAGGTGCAAACACTCCCAGGGCTGGTCTTCATTCACCTGCTCAGGTGGTTGACGAGGAAGGTGAGAATTCAGGAGGTCCTGAGAGGATTGTTTCTAAACAGTGAACTTGGACAGAGGTCTGAGCCTTGTGCTGAGAGGCAGCCTTGCTGTTCAGAAAACTGAGGTGCCTTCTCCTTCCTGTGGAGTCACTGAGCATCAAAGCTGAGTTTAAATCAACACAGTCTTGTAGGTGACTCTAAGACTTGTCTGAGGGTGTGATCTTTACGTTTACTTAAAACTAAATTCTTTTTTCAGAATGTAATTATTGGGATAAATTAGACTCTGGGGAGATATAAATTATAATATAAATTATCCTTACAGTTAATAAGCCAATTTTTAAAAACTTTATTTTTAAACTTTTTAAAGAACTCTAATTCAGTTGAATAATGACTGTTTTGACAGAGCCTTGCTTATTATTTGCCCTTTAAAAAGAAAGAGCCTTATTTTTAAAGAATTCTCAACTAATGCTGCTGCTGCTGCTGCTGCTGCTAAGTCACTTCAGTCGTGTCCGACTCTGTGCAATCCCATAGACAGCAGCCCACCAGGCTCCCCCATCTCTGGGATTCTCCAGGCAAGAACACTGGAGTGGGTTGCCATTTCCTTTTCCAATGCATGAAAGTGAAAAGTGAAAGTGAAGTCGCTCAGTCGTGTCCGACCCTCAGCGACCCCATGGACTGCAGCCCACCAGGTTCCTCTGTCCATGGGATTTTCCAGGCAAGAGTACTGGAGTGGGGTGCCATTAAGAATAGGTTTATTTATAACTCATTTATTTATACTGGCCTGACCCTCAGTTGCTCTGAATTAATTAAGAATTTCTGCCTAAAAGTACAAATGCAAGATAATACAAACAGAGTTTATCAATATTTATTTTGTTAGTAATTAAAACTGAAAACTTTATCAACTGTTAGGACAAGAAAATGTTGCCTCCTCGTATAGGAGCCAAAAGCAAAAAGGGTCATGTCTGCCTGCCTGCTGAGAGGGGAAGTGAAATATTTGTCTGATCTTGGAATTTGCTTCCCTTTGTGTGTGCTCCAAATTAGCATGGAGCTTTGCCGTCACAGATGCCAATGAATGTGGACAGTTACTTCTATTTGGAGTAGGCTGCCTTGTGAGCAGCATTTCCTTGACTTTTAGTTGCCCAGACAGAAGCTTGATGAAGGTTATCGTAGAGGAGGGCACATGGCTACTATAAGCCTGATCTTAATTACCTTTAGTGTCATGTCCCATCTGAATATTTGGGATCCTGAATGGCGAGCGAATGTAGGGCACAGGTTACTGAATAATCTAGAGTCCTTGCAGGATCAGTTTTCAAGAACTTAGCATCACCGTGGAAGGCTTTCATGAAAGCAAAGACAGAGTGGCTAGTTGGGTTGAGACCTGACTAGCAGGTCCCAACCTGCTAGGGCCTGGAAGCAGACTTGAGATAGACGCAGGGTGCCCAGTGACATGACAGAAGAATCTTAGTAGAGGGCCGTCTAGAGGGAAAAATCAGGCCTGGGCCAGACCTGTGGGCAGGTGATGTGGGAAGAGGCCTGAGGCAGGAAGTGCAGTGAAACCATTTCAGGTCCAGGCAGGTACAGAGCCATGTGCCCCAAGTAAACAAACTGCCCCCAAGAAACCTAGGAGGGATCAGAGGGGGAAGCCAGCCTTGATGTGTGAGATACGGAATCAGGACACTCCCGTGATCACAAGCCTGGGGGACTGGGTGAGAAGTGGGAGACCATCAAAACCAGGGGACGGGAGCTGGTTCGGAGATGTAGGGTTGAGGTGAAACACGGCTGTGGTTTTTAGACAGGTTTGGTTTTATGGACCTGTGGGAAGTCACTGGAGATACTGAATATGTGCCTCTGGGTTGAATGATGGTCAGGGCTGGGAGTTGAGACAGAGAAGAGGTAGCAGAGGGGTGAGAACGAGCCCGTCATGTGTTGTGGTCGTAACCACTGGGTGTGATTTTAGCCCTACACTGTTGTCATCAACACACAGGCACAGTTGTAATCACTGTAACTTTAGGGTAGTCAGAAATGGGTGCATGTATCTACTTATCAGTACGTCAAGTGTGTGTTTTATAACCACTCTGAAAATTAGGTATAAACCATGGCTGAACACACTGATTTGGGAGTTGACTTAGCAGTTTAACTAACCTCTTAGTGGAAAAAGGCCTTGGAAGAAGTGAGAGCTTGGGAGCTGTTTCATCATTGAGATAGTCATTTGTAAAGTTAGAAGGGAGAAGCATTCCCAACATAAATTGTGTGAGAGCAGGTCCTTTGTTTTTCACAACCATTTCTCCACGCCCGCCCCCGCCCCAACAAGCAGTAGAGAAGAAGCCAGACATGAAGGCAGTAAGGCTGCTCAAGTGATAAATAGTTTACTGAGCTGGTCCCACAGAAGTGGAGGAAAAGTCAACGTTAATGCCTGGTTACTGATGTCTTTTCTTCCTCTGATGAAGGACTCAAAGCAGCAGCAGATCTACGACCTATTCCAGAAGTCCTTCGAGGAAGACGGAAGTGATATGGAGCTCCTGGAGGCAGCAGAGTCCTTTGATCCAGGTTCCCAGGACACGGAAGACACGCTGGATGAAAGCACATTGATGGGCAGCCCAGTGAAGAAGAAGAGATTTGAATTTTTTGATAACTGGGACAGCTTTACCTCTCCTCTATAAGAGGAGGGGGAAAAAGCATTAAAAATCATTGAATTTATTAAAATAACATCCTTGAAGCGTATGCTCCTCTCGTCCTTACTTCAGTGTCGGTCTCTGTCTCCAAGCCCAGTGGGTTACCAGGCCAAGTGTCAGCATTTCCTTTCATTATATGTGGGTTTACCTGGGTCTTAATTAACCTTAGCTTGACCTACCGAGAAACAGATTGTAGGTCGTAGTAATGGTGAATCATGTTCTTTAATTAACAAGGTGCTTCCTCCCAGCCCCTGAAATCTAGATTTTTTAAGATGTATTGATTCAGCAAATATTTATAGAGCACTTAATATGTGCCAGGCCCTGTGGTAGGTGCTGACAGGGGTTCACTAAACAAAGAAGGAAAGTACACGCTTTTGCCAAGGTTATCATATTAACAGGAGAGGCAGTATTTTTCTATGAAGAAAGGTGAAGTAAGCTAAGTGTGTAGAGCAGGGGTTGACAAGCTTTTTCTATAAATAGCCAGAGAGTAATTAATTTTGCCTTTATGGGTCAGGATGTTTGTGTTGGAACCACTCAGCTGTGCTGCTGTGGTGCAGAATCAGCCATGGATATAGAGCACTTAATATGTGCCAGGCCCTGTGGTAGGTGCTGACAGGGGTTCACTAAACAAAGAAGGAAAGTACACGCTTTTGCCAAGGTTATCATATTAACAGGAGAGGCAGTATTTTTCTATGAAGAAAGGTGAAGTAAGCTAAGTGTGTAGAGCAGGGGTTGACAAGCTTTTTCTATAAATAGCCAGAGAGTAATTAATTTTGCCTTTATGGGTCAGGATGTTTGTGTTGGAACCACTCAGCTGTGCTGCTGTGGTGCAGAATCAGCCATGGACAATCCAGAAACAAGCGACTATGGCTCTTTTCCAATAAAACTCTATTCCAGATGCTGAATTTTGTGCTTCATATAATTTTCATATGTCATAAATTACCATTCTTCTATTTTCAACCATTTAAAAATGTAAAAACTGGACTTGGTTCACAGGCCCTACAGAAACAGGCAGTGAGCCGAATTTAGACCACAGACCACAGTTTGCCAACCCCTGGTGTAAAGTAACACCATCCAATAGAAACAAGACATAAGGCACATATGTGATTTTAATTTTCTGAAGAACATTTTTAAAAACAAAGAAGGACTAACTTAGTAATACTTTAACCCAGTACAGTCAAGGTACTGTCATTTCAACATAATCACTATTAAAAAATTAAGAAACATTTCATTCTTTTTTTGGGGGGAGCTCCACTAGGTCTTCGTTACTTTTGCACAGGCTTTCTCTAGTTGTGGCGAGCAGGGGCTACTCTTTGTTGTAATGTGTGGGTTTTTCATTGTGGTGGCTTCGCTTGTTGCGGAGCATGGGATCTTGGCTCGTGGGCTTCAGTAATTGTGGCACACAGGCTCAGTAATTGCGACTCGTGGGCCTTAGAGCTCAGGCTCAGTGGTTGTGGCACACAGGTTTAGCTGCTCTGAGGCACATGAAGTCTTCCCAGGCCAGGGATCGGAACCCATGTCCCCTGCTTTGGCAGGTGGATTCTTGTCCCCTGTATCACCAGGGAAATCTGAACCTTTTCATTCTTTTTTTTTCATGCCAAGTCTTCAAAATCCAGTGTATGTTTGACACTCATACCAGCACATGTTAGTCTGAATATGCTCGTTTCCAGTGACCACTTGTGTCTGGCAGCTCCTGTGTTGGCACCATAGCTTTAGAGAGGGGAGAGAGGAGTGGAGTAGCACATGGGAAGAGTAAGGCGATGACACTGAAGAGAGAGACCGAGTCCAAATGGTGTAATGCTTCTGGGTCCTGGTAACGGGTTGATTTTTTAAATTTCATCCTGAACATGAAGTCACTGACTGGTTTGGAGCAGGCGTATGAGGTAGTCTGATTATATTTTGAAAAGATCACCCAGTTTGATTGTAGAAAATAGATCGGGAAGGATGAGCAGAGGGACCAGTTGGTAGGAGGGGCTACTGAGCTCTAGCCACTGACCACGGGGGACACTGGGGTGTGGTTGAACAGGGAGCAGTGTGAAGGAACTGAGTGGTTGGAATCTGGATAGATCGTGGATGTAAAGCTGAAAGGATTTGTGAATGGACTGACTGTGGGCATTTGAGGAAGGTAAGAGTCAATTCTGAGACCTGGGGGTTTGGCCTCAGCAAAGTGCTAATACTCTTGGCCACTTTGAGATTAAAAAGATGGGAGAGAAGGGGACTTCCCTGGTGATCCAGTGGCTAAGACCCTATGCTCCCAATGCAAGGGGCCCAGGTTCAATCCCTGGTTGGAAACTAGATCCCACACTACACAGCTAAGAGTTCACATGTCAAAACTAAAGATCCCACGTGCTGTGCAATGAAGATCAAAGATCTTGCATGCCGTAACTAAGACCCACACAGAGGTGGGAGAATAGAGGTTGGGGGGCCCTGGAGAAGTCCAGGGTTGGTTGTGGACTTACCAAGTTTGAGGTGGCCCCTGGACAAGCTGTGGCAGTCCTGGCCACTCCTGCCCACCTTCCCTTGGAGGAGGAGCTACAATGCAGGGGGCCCGGGTTCAATCCCTGGTTGGAAACTAGATCCCACACTACACAGCTAAGAGTTCACATGTCAAAACTAAAGATCCCACGTGCTGTGCAATGAAGATCAAAGATCTTGCATGCCGTAACTAAGACCCACACAGAGGTGGGAGAATAGAGGTTGGGGGGCCCTGGAGAAGTCCAGGGTTGGTTGTGGACTTACCAAGTTTGAGGTGGCCCCTGGACAAGCTGTGGCAGTCCTGGCCACTCCTGCCCACCTTCCCTTGGAGGAGGAGCTTGCTGCCCAGCTGTGAAAGTATACTCAGCAAATAGCCTCCACCTGCCCACTACTTCCAGTGAGTCTCAGGCCGCAGAGCACTCTTGATTACACCTTTCAAGGGACAGCCTGCATTGGGGACTGAGCAAGGTGGGTCTGATGCAAGACAACACTGGTGGGTGGTCTTCACTGCACAACTCCCACTTCACACTGGGTTGTCAGCCTCACAGCTCACCAGCCTCTGCCCTGCTTCCTCCCACTTCCTTTCACAGGCCCTCTCTGATAAGCCTCTTACGTCCCAAACTCCATCTCAGTGTGTTTCTGGAAAACCCAGCCATAGCAAGGTTCATCCAAGCAGATGTGTTCTGTGGGCAGTAGGGTATCCGAGTCTTCTAACTCTGCCTTCCTCTGATGTGAATGGTGTTTGTGGTCATGGGGATAAATGAGATCATCTAGGGGGTTGGTGGCTTCAGGAGCAAAGCAGATCTGACCTAAAGCCGAGCACTCCACAATATGGGGTTGGGAAGAGGAGGATCCAAGTGGGCCTCCAGGAAGTGGATTTTTTTGTTTTTTTGAAGTGTTTCAAAAATGAAGGCATTGCTGCTCTAAATGAAGGCATTGCTGCTCTAATTGGTATTGTGCAAAGCCAGGGGGCAGGTGTAAGTGCTGGTTTGGAGTGAGCCCTGCATTTGCTGGTGTGGATTCTTAGGTCTATATGATTTTTTAAATTAATTTTTATTGGAGTATAGCTGATTTACAATGATGTGTTTTCGTTTCTGCTGTACAGCAAAGTGAATCAGTTATACATAGACATGCATGCTCGGTTGCTTCAGTCGTGTCCAACTCTTCATGACCCCATGGACTGTAGCCCACCAGGCTCCTCTGTCCATGGGATTCTCCAGGCAAGAACACTGCAGTGAGTGGCCATGCCCTCCTCCAGGGGGTCTTCCTGACCCAGGAATCAAACCTGCATCTCCTGTGTCTCCTGCATTGTAGGCAGATTCTGTACCACTGAGTCACCAGGGATCCTTTCACAGGCCCTCTCTGATAAGCCTCTTACGTCCCAAACTCCATCTCAGTGTGTTTCTGGAAAACCCAGCCATAGCAAGGTTCATCCAAGCAGATATGTTCTGTGGGCAGTAGGGTATCCAAGTCTTCTAACTCTGCCTTCCTTTGATGTGAATGGTGTTTGTGGTCATGGGGATAAATGAGATCATCTAGGGGGTTGGTGGCTTCAGGAGCAAAGCAGATCTGACCTAAAGCCGAGCACTCCACAATATGGGGTTGGGAAGAGGAGGATCCAAGTGGGCCTCCAGGAAGTGGATTTTTTTGTTGTTGTTGAAGTGTTTCAAAAATGAAGGCATTGCTGCTCTAAATGAAGGCATTGCTGCTCTAATTGGTATTGTGCAAAGCCAGGGGGCAGGTGTAAGTGCTGGTTTGGAGTGAGCCCTGCATTTGCTGGTGTGGATTCTTAGGTCTATATGATTTTTTAAATTAATTTTTATTGGAGTATAGCTGATTTACAATGATGTGTTTTCGTTTCTGCTGTACAGCAAAGTGAATCAGTTATACATAGACATGCATGCTCGGTTGCTTCAGTCGTGTCCAACTCTTCATGACCCCATGGACTGTAGCCCACCAGGCCCCTCTGTCCATGGGATTCTCCAGGCAAGAACACTGCAGTGAGTGGCCATGCCCTCCTCCAGGGGGTCTTCCTGACCCAGGAATCAAACCTGCATCTCCTGTGTCTCCTGCATTGTAGGCAGATTCTGTACCACTGAGTCACCAGGGGAGCCCCCAAACCATACACACATATCCCCTCATTTTTGGATTTACTTCCCATTTAGGTCACCAGCGAGCACCGAGTAGGGTTTCCAGAGCTATACAGAAGGTTAGGCCCGAACGGTTTTGCCCTGTGCTGCAGATGTGGGGCATTGACCAGGCCGATCACCTTTCACGTACGGACACGGTGAACCCCAGCCCTGAGGTAGGTAGCTGCATTTTCACTGTGTAGATGCGGAAGCTGAACTGAGGGTGTCTCGGCTGGGAAGAGACAGAGCAGCATGGCAGCCAGGCCCCCTCGAGGGCCCACTCTAGGGGTCAGTGTGCCACTTGGCCAGGGCAGGAGGCCCACAGTGCTTGGTGAGGCAGGGGGATGGTGAGCAGTGTGTTAGACAGTCTCCCTCCCTAGGGGCTCAGCCCTGGCTGTGAACCTAGCCTGGTCTCTCTGCAGGGCCCCAGTTGGCTCTCTGCTCAACAGACTGGACGAGACCTGGGGATGTACCCCTTTCTATCCCTTTGAGCACCCTTTCCTGGGCTCCCAGACCACTGCAGTTGAGAGAGGGGCTCTTTGGGGGCCACTCAGCCCCCTCACTGCTGTTCAGGCTCTCTGATCTCAGCACAGTCTGGGCTGAGGGTCACGTCCTCTGTAAGCTCCAGCCTCAGGGAATAACTAGGAAGACGCTGACCTTGCTGCTTTCTGGGGTCAAACCTGGCTTTTGATGACTGCTTCCCATTAATCACCATTATCAATTTGCTGCTCCTGACTTCCTCGCAGGGTCAGAGCTCTTTGGAAAGTCTACGTGAACATCTAAGCTTAAGGGGCATGAGATGCTGCTTTTGTCTTTCCGAGAGATTGTGGGATTAGCAGCTGAGGCTGCACCTGCCGGTTTATCCTGCCACTGAATTCTCTGCTGGGGCTCCAGATCTCCATGAATAATCAGGACTTTGGTTTCCTCATCACCCACTGACATAAGAACTACCTGTAGTTGTCTGGAGAAAATCCAGGACCAAAGGCCTGGGAGAGAACTCCTGCCTGGGCTCTCCCTTGGGCCACCTGAGGTTGTCTCACACTATCTCACTCCCAGCTTTGCATTTTATTTTTTAACTTTGAGAACTGTTCCACCTGACCACATTTGTCTTTAACAACGAGTAATCTTGTTGGAAGCTTCCAGAGGACAAACGGTCTACCTAAATTTTACTATCATTTCCTCCCAAACAAGAACTTAGGTATTTTTCTAAGAGTGATTAACACAGAGCAGAGGCTGCTGTTTCATCCCATCAGTTCAGTCGCTCAGTTGTGTCTGACTCTTTGCGACCCCATGAACCACAGCACGCCAGGCCTCCCTGTCCATCACCCCTGGAGTCCATCTAAACCCATGTCCATTGAGTCGGTGAAGCCATCCAACTATCTCATCTTATGTTGCCCCCTTCTCCTCCTGCCCTCAATCTTTCCCAGCATCAGGGGCTTTTCAAATGAGTCAGCTCTTCGCATCAGGTGGCCAAAGTATTGGAGTTTCAGCTTCAACATCAGTCCATCCAATGAACACCCAGGACTGATCTCCCTTAGGATGGACTGGTTGGATCTCCTTGCAGTCCAAGGGACTCTCAAGAGTCTTCTCCAACACTGCAGTTCAAAAGCATCAATTATAGTCTAACTCTCACACCCATACATGACCACTGGAAAAACCATAGCTTTGACTAGACGGACCTTTGTTGACAAAGTGATGTCTCTGCTTTTTAATATGCTGTCTAGGTTGGTCATAACTTTCCTTGCAAGGAGTTAGAGTCTTTTAATTTCATGGCTGCAATCACCATCTGCAGTGATTTTGGAGCCCAGAAAAATAAAGTCAGCCACTGTTTCCACTGTTTCCCCATCTATTTGCCATGAAGTGATGGGACCAGATGCCATGATCTTCGTTTTCTGAATGTTGAGCTTTAAGCCAACTTTTTCACTCTCCTCTTTCACTTTCATCAAGAGGCTCTTTAGTTCTTCACTTTCTGCCATAAGGGTGTTGTCATCTGCATATCTGAAGTTATTGATATTTCTCCCGGCAATCTTGATTCCAGCTTGTGCTTCCTCCAGCCCAGCATTTCTCATGATGTACTCTGCATANTTTCTGAATGTTGAGCTTTAAGCCAACTTTTTCACTCTCCTCTTTCACTTTCATCAAGAGGCTCTTTAGTACTTCTTCACTTTCTGCCATAAGGGTGGTGTCATCTGCATATCTGAGGTTATTGATATTTCTCCCAGCAATCTTGATTCCAGCTTGTGTTTCTTCCAGTCCAGCATTTCTCATGATGTATTCTGCATATAAGTTAAATAAGCAGGGTGACAATATACAGCCTTGATGTACTCTTTTTCCTATTTGGAACCAGTCTGTTGTTCCATGTCCAGTTCGAACTGTTGCTTCCTGACCTGCACACAGATTTCTCAAGAGGCAAGTTAGGTGGTCTGGTATTCCCATCTCTCAAAGAATTTTCCACAGTTTATTGTGATCCACACAGTCAAAGGCTTTGACATAGTCAATAAAGCAGAAATAGATGTTTTTCTGGAACTCTCTTGCTTTTTCCATGATCCAGCAAATGTTGGCAATTTGATCTCTGGTTCCTTTGCCTTTTAAAAACCAGCTTGAATATCTGGAAGTTCACGGTTCATGTACTGCTGAAGACTGGCTTGGAGAATTTTAAGCATCAGTTTACCAGCGTGTGAGATGAGTGCAATTGTGTGGTAGTTTGAGTGTTCTTTGGCATTGCCTGTTCAACTCTTCTGTGATCCCTTGAACTGTAGCTCACTAGGCTCCACTATCCATGCAATTTCCCTAGAAAGAATACTGGAATACCAGAATGCCATTTCCTTCTCTAGGAGATCTTCCTTGCCCAGGGATCAAATCAGCATCTCTTGCATCTCCTGCATTGACAGGTGGATTCTTTACCACTAAGCCACCAGGGAAGCCCTATGTTATCATAATCCACCTAAATGTTCAGCCACTCCATAATTAATTGCAACATGGAAGCTCATAGGTTTTAAGAATCAGTGAACAGATCATACATCTCAGTAGGCTGTTAATTCCACTGGTCTCATGCAGGAATAGAAATGTCAAGCCCAAAGTCCAATTCTTTCCCCATAATCCCATACCTTGGCCTTGGAAAATGAAGTTTTTCCCCTCAGTAGAAAGTTGGTACTATGTCTTTAAGGATAGTCTCATTCTACTGGAAAACTAAGCCATGTATTCCCACTCTCTCAGACCAATACTGCAATTTACAATTATCTTCACATCAAAAAAAGTAAAATATCTAGGACAGGGCAGTGCTTCAAAATGAAGCTATGACCACACACACATCTAGTCTATAGACTAGAGTAAAATGAAATAAAGTCAAAGGAAATTCTGGGAATACTTGAAGAGATCCCCACCTTTGATCTTCCTTGACTATATTATATTTCATATCTAGATCCTGCCTCTGGTTCAGGATGCATTCTTGTGAACATTTACCTTGGATTTTTTTTTTTTTTTTTGGTCTCTAATGAACAAAATATACAAATACACCTTCTTAAAAAATAGTTTAAAGAGGGCATCCTGCTATATTACATGCTGTAAGGTTTCCAAATTTTTCTAAACCAATTGTTTGTGACTCTTGTAAGCAGTGAAATAATACTGCTGGTATGAGATTAAATTCTGTCCACGTTGGGTAAAACTAGAGTTCTAGAAGGAAGATGAATTCATTAAACCTCGGTGTTCCAACCTCAACTTGTCGAGTCCGCAGTTTGGCTTTTTAAGTCAAACCTAGGAAGACACTTGACAATACATAACACTTACAGGTAGGTCCCTGCGTCTGCATCTCTTTGGTTTGCATATCAAGATTCTAGTATATGGCAAACTGGACGAAGATCCATTTTATCAGCTAAAAAGTTTTTAAAATGTTTTATCAGTTGTCCTCTGAGCCTCAACGGGGTAAATTCGTCTTCAAATCTATCTTCATTGCTTTCAATGTCTAATTTGAGTGTTCAGCCTCTGGAATCAATTTCAGATGTCTCTAGGGAGCTAGGACAAATAGCTCGCCAGCACTGTATTAAGTTTGAGCTGGGGTAGAGAAAGATTTTGCCTTTCATATACTATCAGTAACATGAGAATGACAGAAAAAAGAGAAAGAGATAGAAACCTGACATTCTGGGGGGAACATTAGCATCTTTTAACTATTAATATTATTTAGCAATCATCACTCGCAGAATGGGACAGCCTGACTTTGACCTCACTTTTGACAAAATGCATTGATTAACATAAGGCTGACAGTGAAATTAGCCAGAAGCATGTTAGAACCCCTGAAACTGGGAGACTGGGTCCCTGCACCCCTTTAGCTGAATTTTATATTAATTGACTGAGAGCTAGATATGCATAGGCTTCAGGAACCAGAAATCACAGGTGAACAGAACTGAGAAGGATTCCCTCTCTGCCAGCACTTCAGTGGGCTAATAAAAAAACAAGTCCTATTGCTCCTGGGGACAGCGGCAAAGAGCTGACTTTCCTGGTGCTGGGATCTATTAACTCTCTTGGAAGAAGGACGTTTGCCCATCACTGTCAGCAAGGATAATCTGCACAAGCAGAACACAGAGTTTGCTGTTAAAGAACACAAACTTGAGCAACATGAAAAATGCAGTGTTCCATCCAGGAACACATAGCCAGGGAGAAAGTTCCTTATTATTTTGCAAACAGTTGATGCTTTATTGATGAGAATTTGGGGTCCAGGAAAGAAGGAAAAACAACGACAACAAAGAAAAAAACTACTGTTGTAATAAAATTGTTTCAGTGCAAAGTGGTGGGGAAAGTCTGAATTCAGAGCTTAAGAAGTTTAGATTTGAATCCCCTCCCTTCTAGTTCAGAGCCTGTAGCCATCCTAGGGGCTTCCCAGGTAGCTCAGCTGGTAATGAATCCTCCTGCAATGCAGGAGACACCAGTTCAATTTCTGGATTGGGAAGATTTCCTGGAGAAGGGATAGGCTACCCACTCCATTATTCTTGGGCTTCCCTAGGGGCTCAGAGTAAAGAATCCCCCTGCAGTGCAGGAGAACTGGGCTCAATCCTTGAGTTGGGAGGATCCCCTGGAAGAGGGCATGGCAACCCACTCCAGTATTCTTGCCTGGAGAATCCCTATGGATAGAGGATTCTGGTGGGCTACAGTCTATGGGATCACAAAGAGTCAGACACAACTGAGCTATGAAGCACAGCACAACACAGCCATCCTAGATGGTTTCTCCCAGGAGGTTTAAGTATTGGATAAAATATGGTGCTTAAATAGCATAACCAACTCGATGGAATGAATTTGAGTGAACTCCAGGAGATAGAGAAGGACAAGGAAGCCTGATATGCTGCAGTCCACGGAGTCACAAAAAGTCAGGCATGACTTAGTGACTGAACGCAAAATATGGCTTAATATCCCTATCACCTTCCAAGTCTTAGTAGAGTACAGTTATGCTAGCAGCCATGTGAAGCTGCAAGAGTTGAAAAGGAATTGTTCAGAACTTTCAGAAGGAGTATTTTAGCCCAGTGGTACTGATTTCAGACCTCTGACTTCCAAAACTCTGAGACTAGCTTTCCGTTGCTTTTAGTCAGCAAATCTGTGGTCATGTATTACAGCAACCACAGAAAACTAACATCAGTATGTGTTAGCCCCTCAGGCATGTCCGACTCTTGGGACCCCGTGGACTGTAGCCCGCCAAGCTCCTCTGTCCATGGTATTCTCCAGGCAAGAATACTGGAGTGGGTTGCCATTTCCTTCTCCAGGGTATCTTCCTGACCCAAGAATCAAGCCCAAGTCTCCTGCATTGCAGGCAAGTTTTTACTGTCTGGACTACCAGGGAGGCCCCAATATATAGGACTATATGCTAATACTACAAATGAGGCTTTTAAATGATGTCATTAATGACTTTTCAGATAGAGTCTATTCCAACTAATCAGAGTTTCTAGGAAAATCGTGTTAGCTGAAGATTTGGGTCCACTTCTCACTTCCCTTTGCCCAGTCTCTACCACCCATGAAACATCTGTTTATGGCTCTCATTTCATATCTTTGAATCTGAAAATTGGGTACAATAATTCCCATCCTACTTCCCTCAAAATGATGTTACAAAAAAGTGCTAAAGTCAGCTGGGAAGTTTTCCTTGAGGACTTGACACGATGTCAGCTATAAAATTCAGACGGTCAGTAAAGGATAAGCACCCTTGCAAATGAAATGTATTCTCTTGATTTCTCTATTTTTGCAGGATACTTAGCCTCACCTTCATGGTATATACATCTCATGATTGATATTTGATTCTTTATATATAATCTGTCCCATTTCAGGAAGCAAGTTGCTCCAAAACAACTCTTGGTCTATTTTATTCACCAGTGAAATTCCGGCACATGGATTATGATAGGTGCTCAATAAACATTGGCTGAAGAGTTGAATGGATGAATGATCCATCTTCAGTTTCCATCAAAACTACAAGTATTTATACTTCTTCTTTTCCTCTGATTTTCCTTTCTTTCTTAAAAATCATTAGCTCCTACATTTGTTCCTTATGTCTCTGTCTCTATTTCTGATTTGCAAACAGCTTCATCTGCACCATTTTTCTAGATCCCACAGGTATGTGTTAATATTTGTTTTTCTCTTTCATTTACTTCACTCTGTATGACCGTCTCTAGGTCCATCCCTGTCTCTGCAATTGGTACAATTTCATCCTTTTCATGTCTGAGTAATATCCCATATAGATATGCACCACAATCTGATCTAAATGAGAAGGAAATCCTAAAAAGAGAGGATGTATATATACACACGACTGATTCACTTTGTTGTACAGCAGAAAATAACACAAAATTGTAAAGCAAGTACGCCCCAATAAAAATATTTTTTTTTAAAGAAGCAACTTTAGTCCAATTCAGTGGTAAGCTCCATGCTGGACCCTAGGGTAACAGCATTGTGTGTCTGCTCTTGAAATATCATAACTGAGTGGGAACGAAAGAAAAAGAGATATAAACAACAACAATAAAAATGTGAGATTGGAGAGTGGGGAATGAATATTGGCAAAAGACTTGCCAGGGGAAGTGTGGACAGAGGAGTTTTGAAGACTGAAAGGGAGTATGGCAAAGAAGAGGAGGAGGGTAGACCAGGCAAAGAAATGTGCAAAAGAGGAGATGCTCACTAGCAGTTCCATCCCAGGAGAATGCAATGGCTCACATCAAACATGGTGGCCTGGAAGCAGCTCTATAGAACTGCCAAGAGCTGCCAGCCAGGACCACGTGATGCAAAGAAGACTTGTCAGAGCTGGGAGGGTAGGAGTTAGAAACACGGGCTCTGGAATGATAAAGTGTTTACACCCCAGTTGTCCACTTCCAAGTTACAAAGACAATACCTCCAGTAGGCATGCAAAAGCCTGGTTAGACTTCCTGTCCAAACAAAACTATCAAAACATTCCTCACCATATGCAAACAAGCCCAGTTAGGACGACAGATTATGTGGTCACCCATTCCCAGGTCTATGCATAAACTAGTTAGCTTCCTGGATCTTCGTTTCTTTACTGTGAAATCATCAAAATAAATAATACTGCTCTACAGAATAACTGTGAGGTTTAAATGAGACAATTTGTATTAGAAAATACTGAATTCTTTGTAGCATATAGTACATGAACAATAAGTGGTAGTGTGATTGTATACTATTTGGAAGAATCTTTATTATGATTATGATTATTATTATTATTTGTCCCAGACAGTGTCGATTCCTTTAAGACTCTAACAGAAGAGGCACATGACCAGGTCTCCCCTATGTGGCTTACGGGTGATTCATTTGAACAAACCTCATCAGAGACTTGTCTAGTTAATTTCCTCATAGCTTCATCCATCCATCCACTGGTGAAATCAGAAAGCAATATGTCTTTACAACTTTTTATTAACCTGTTGACCTTGAAACAGCCATCAGCCTACTCTGAGCAACCCTTTCCTCATCAATAAAACTACTAAACTTCCTATCACACAATGTTGTTGAAAAGATTAAATGAATTAATAATAATCATAGTAAAACTTAAAACAGTGTTTGACACATGTTTCCTACTACTATTAACTTTTTTAGAATAAGGACTCACATTTGTTACTTGCTAGATGCCAAAAACTTGGATAAGTTGCAGACTCCATGAGCTCCAACTGACTCATCCGCAAAGATAGAGGTGACAGCCAAAATCATGGTAGGTTTGATCATTCTATGAAAAAAGTATGGAGACTTTAGGAACAGAATAAGTGTTCCTTTGCATTGCATGCAGGCTAAATTGCTTCAGTTGTGTCCAACTCTATGCAATGCTATGGACTGCAGCCTGCCAGGCTCCTCTGTCCATGGGGATTCTCCAGGCAAGAATACTGGAATGGGTCGCCACTCTGTCCTCCAGGGGATCTTCCTGACCCAGGGATTGAACCCACATCTCTTACGTCTCCTGCATTGGCAGGCAGGTTCATTTCCACTAGTACTCTCTGGGAAGACTCTCCTTTTCATTAGTAAGCCTTTATTCACTAGTAGATTTGCAAATTGCCTTTATATCATCGCTCCCCAAGTTACTTAGACTTGACTTTAGAGATAATTTATATGTGTTTTTATTGCATTTAATAGAAGCCACCCAACCCACTTCAGAATTTCAAACATGGTACCGTGTGTAAAGAAGGTGAAGTCACTGGCCTCAATCTGCACGGAAAGTCAGTTGCTAAGTTAGGTCTAGAACCCAGGTCCCCTGTCCACAGTCACGAAGCTTCCTTTCTTTCTCATAATTTTACCTAAGATTTTACAGACAGGACCCCTTCCATAAAGAACATGTTCTTGTCATAAGCTGGACAAGAGAACGCATTTGAAACACAGCCATTTGCGCATATCCATTTCTCAAAAGTGTGTGGAGGCCAACCATCCAGCCTTAAACTTAGAGAGAGCCCTCAGGTCTAGGTACAGCGAAGCAAGCTAAAGAAAAAAAAGGTGCATGGGGTTCCTTCCACCACTCAGAATCACCCAACTCTGTGTGAAAACACTCTTTCTTGGCTCCAGAAGTCTCTCTGGCTTCTAATGCTGCCGATCACCTCCCTCCTGGATTTCTAGCTTACTTGATCAATACAAACAGAACAGCTGCCCAAGTGATGTGGAAACTTTGATGTTTTCTGTCATTGTTAGCACACAAAAGCACTTGGATTGACCTACTTACGTGTGCCTTCCTCTCCGTTCCCCAATAAGACTCTGGCTGTATTTACAGATTCTGAAAAAAAGAAAAAGAAACTGGATTTAGATAGTGCTTCCCTGGGGAGAAATTATTAGCACTAATCCTTGTCTTGGAACAAAGCAGCCCATCGATGGGATAATGGAGCTCAGATACCTCCCGCACCAGATCTGCCTTCCAGCCATGGGTCCCAGTACAACAGCCACGTGTAAATCCATGCTGCTCCCTGGCAAGGGTCAACGTATTCATATCGCAATTTATGACACTTTGCCAATTATGTTATTTTTATAGCTCCTCATTTCATTACAAAGGGATTAAGGAATATTTTTCTACTAATCATGTACGGATGTGAGAGCTGGACCCTAAAGAAGGTTGAGTGCCAAAGAATTGATGCTTTGGAATTGTGGTGTTGGAGAAGACTCTTGAAAGTCCCTTGGACTGCAAGGAGACAAAACCAGTCCATCTAAGAGAGAATCAACCCTGAATATTCATTGGAAGGGCTGATGCTGAAGCTGGAGCTGACGAGCTGACTTCCCAGACGTTCTGGGTCAGCTCTCCTCTGCCTCACACCCTAGGTCTCTCAGACTTCTTGCGGGCCTCGGCCAGCCTGGGGTCTTCATTTGCGCTCTTCCTCTTTCCCCGCGCCTCACGCCTTTGTGGTCATTTCTTACCATGCTTACAGTCACAGGAGCCATTCTCCAAAAAAACTTCGCTGACGCTCTGCAACCAACACTTACATGTGCTTGTATTATTTAAGCATCCCCAGAGAAACAAAATAATGTAATCCTAAAGTGACCAGTGAGGAACCTGAGGCACATCGATTAAACCCTGCCTGTGCTCACACAGGTAGTAAGTGGAGCTGGATCCTTGCTCCTAACTGCTATACTATTTTTACACTCACTGTATCTCCTCTTACAGCCCTCATCTTCTGTCTCTCCATAGTAGTATCATAATAATGTAAACCAGCTGGTACCCGCACTTATTTAGTTATTTAAGTATCCATCCAATCCATTCATTGTTGTTGTTTTTGTTGTTCAGTTGCTAAGTTGTGTCTGACTCCACAATCCCACAGACTGCTGCACACTAGACTCCTCTGTCCTTCACTATCTCCTGGAGCTTGCTCAAACTCATGTCCATTGATTCAATGATAATATTTAACCATCTCATCCTTGGCTGCTCCTTGATTCATTTGCCTTCAATCTTTTCCAGCATCAGGGTCTTTTCCAATGAGTCAGCTGTTTGCATCAGGTGACCAAAGTATTGGAGCTTCAGCATCAGTCCTTCCAATGAATATTCAGGGTTGATTTCCTTTAGGATTGACTGGTTTGATCTCCTTTCAGTCCAAGGGACTCTCAGGAGTCTTCTCCAGCACCACAATTTAAAAGCATCAATTATTCAGTGTTCCGCCTTTATATATACATCCAATATATCCATTAAACACATCCATTCAACCAATATATCCAACCAATCCATCTATTCATTCAATCTATCCATCTATCCTTCCATCCATCCAGTCCATCCATGCATCTCAACCATCCATCCAAGCATCCATCCATCCACTCATCTCTCTAATCCACTTCTATCTTTGTCCATCTGTCTATCATGTATCTATTTATCACTTGTTTATATTCTGACTTCCTCCAGAACTATGAACTCCATCCAGAGAAGGCTCTTACCTGTTTTGTTTACAGTTGTAGACTCACAGTTACTACAGTGCCTGGCTCAGGGCAGGCACTGAATAAATACAGGCAGTGTGGTCCAGTGAATGAATGGCCTTGGACTGCAAGAAGACCCAACCAGTCCATTCTGAAGGAGATCAGTCCTGGGTGTTCTTTGGAAGGACTGATGCTAAAGCTGAAACTCCAGTACTCTGGCCACCTCATGCAAAGAGTTGACTCATTGGAAAAGACTCTGATGCTGGGAGGGACTGGGGGCAGGAAGAGAAGGAGACGACAGAGGATGAGATGGCTGGATGGCATCATTGACTCGATGGACATGAGTCTGAGTGAACTCCGGGAGTTGGTGATGGACAGGGAGGCCTGGCATGCTGCAATTCATGGGGTTGCAAAGAGTCGGACACGACTGAGCGACTGAACTGAACTGAACTGAATGATGCAGGGAAAAGCTGAAGAAGGTCCCTGGACTTGAAGAAGTTACAGAGGGCTGAGGAAAGGGACCGCATCATCATAGCATGCTGAGAGATGGGCTGCTGTGGGAGTCAGAAGAGGGGAATCTGGTGTCTGCTGAGGTGGTCAGGAGGGATTCCTGAGGAAGGAGCCTCTTCACAGTCAAGCTGTGTCTGCTGACCGATGCTGCTGACTGATATTGACTAGAGCCTCCAGTCTTTTTCACACATCTATCTGAAAAAGGAAGAGTTCAGGGGACATAAGGCCTGTCTTTCCATATTGGAAGGGCTGTCATTTATACAAAGGAGCTTGCTCAGGCTGCGTGGCCCCAGGAGGCAGAAATCACAGATTTTGTCTCAGCACACACTCCACTTCTGAGAAGCACAGCAGTAAGAGCTTCTCACTGGCTTTGTGGGGGCTCCCAGGCCCCGAGAGAGCTCAGAAGAAGGTTAGTGGCTCCCTTGTCAAGGTTGAAAACTTGAGACTCCCACACTGGGGACCAGTGGGGATGTGATCCTCAGAGTTTCCTTCCAACAACTCTAAGGCACTGTTCTTCTGGGATATCAAAGGTTTACAGGGCACTGAAGTGTTATCCAAAATTACCTTTGTGTATAATCTACACGGAGAAAGGTCAGATTCCCAAGGGGTCCACTGGGGTTGGGAAATGAAGTCACTATTTGTGTTGGCCTACCACAGAGAACCCAACGTGATACTTATGTTATCATCTTCAAAGGACAAGAGACCCTTTCATGATTTTAAAAGTTGTAACGACATCTGTTGTGTTCTCAAACACAAACAGATATGTAATTTAGAAAACGTAAGCAAGTCATAAGCCAGAAATAAATTTGTCCATAATCTTCTCACCTTGATAAGTCTATAAACTTTTTCACATATCTTATTTCATTCATGTATTTTAATCCAGCCTCCCTTTCTATGGTCATACATGCATAAATTTATTTTAATCCTGCTTTTTCTCTTTAAAAACACCATGAACATGTTCCATGTCATTAAGTAACCTTCTGAGACGTGATTTTTAATGGCTGCTTAGTATTCCATTTTATGAATTCTTCATGAACAAGTTAACTACTCTATTACTGGAGTATTTAACATGCTCCCAAGTTTCAAGAGCATAAATAATGTAATACAATTGCTTGGATACAGATCTTTCCCTCTCTGTGACTGTTTCTTTAAAAAAAATTCCCTAGAATTAAAGTTGCTAAGTCAAAAAGAAAGTCCATTTATAAGGCGTTTGAGGGGCATATATCACCAAATTATCCTCAGGAAAAACCTTAGCGATTCACGGTCCTGACAATAGTATTCAAAAAGGCTTATTTAGGATCTCACATAGAAATTTTTGCCTGGAAGCTTATTCTAGCTGCAAAGTGGACAAGGAAAACAGACACTGATGCTGTATCAGTATACAGCTGAAGCAGTATACAGACACTGATGCTGAGAAGGAAAATCCCAGATCTGGAGACAGAAGGTCTGGGATCAAGTTATAGCCAGTTGCCTCCATAAGCCACTCAGCACTTCTGGGAGCCAGTGCCATCATCTGGAAACAATCATAAAAGGAGCATCATTGGAAAATAATAAAAGATTTGATTCTCTTGGTAAGACTTTTAACATGTTAAATGGTTCAGAGGAGACTTCCTACATCAAGGGAGCTAACGGTAAATGACTCATCAATCAAACAAGCAGAACTGACTGGTGATGAGAGGAAGAACTCTGGACTCCAACTCCCACCCCAGATGTAACCCTGAACCTAGTGTTTAGCCTTCCTGTGATCAGTTTCCTCATCTGTAAAATGCGTCCATAATAAGGATAAAATCAGTTGGTACCTGTACAGGCTTCGACAGAGTGGCTAGTACACAATAAGCGCAGCATTAGTGTGTTTAAAGGAATAAAGGAAAACTCTATGCGACACCCCTTAAGGTCTTTACATTATACGACTGATTCCTCACAACCACTCACCTTGAAACATCACCATTTTATTTTCATTTTCTGAATGAAGAACTTCAGATAGTTCAAGCAAATTGTCCAAAAGTTGCAAAGCTAATACACGGAAGATCTAACACTGAACTTGGGGCTTGCTATTTCAGAGAAAATCCACTTTGCTTTGAATAAATGAAAAAAAATCCCAACTGGGCACCCACTGGGTCCTGGGCATGATTACAGATCCTTTCACAGAAAGCATCTCCTTTAGTCCTTTGCAGTCTTTCTGTTTCCTCCTTTGTTAACTTATTAGGGTAAAATGTGCCTTCGGTACGATTCATCCCTTTAAGTTACTCTGTCCTAAGCAGTTTTTGCAAAAACATCCAGCCGTTAACCACCAACACATCAGGATAGAGAATATCTCCGTTCATCAGTGTTTCTTCCAGCCTTAGCCTGAACTTCTGGCATCCACTGATCCGACCTAATTCCCAAAAGTATTGCTTTTTCTTAAGTTTCATATAAACGGAACCATACAGTATGTTGCTTTTTGAGTCTGGTTACTTTCACCTATTGTAACGCACATGGTATGTTTCGTTTGCTGCAAGCATCAGTAATTTGTACCTTTTCATTTCTGGCACAACCACCTTTTGAGGTAAACACCATTTCCACCTGACAGCTGAAGAAATCGAGGTTCATGGGCATCGAGTCCCTTCCAACAGGTCACACAGCCGTGGTGAAGCCTAGGTCTTCTCCTTCCATATCCTGCAGTTTATTTACTGATTTATTATTTGTCTGTGTTGGGTCCTAGTTATGCACACAGGACCTTGCGTTGTGGACTGTGATCTTCTCTGGGTTTCCCACGTGGCCCCATGGTGAAGAATCTGCCTGCCAATGTAGGAGACGCAGGTTCCACCCCTGGGTCAGAAAGGTCCCCTGCAGGAGGGAATAGCAGCCCACTCTAGTATTCTTACCTGGAAAATTCCACAGACAGAGGAGTCTGCTGGGCAACAGTATGTGGGGTCGCAAAGAGCTGAGCACGACTGAGTGACTACAAACACGAGTGGGCTTCTCTCGCTGAAGCAGGTGGGCTTAGTTGCCCCGTGGCATGTGGGATCTTAGTTCCCTGACCAGGGGTCAAGCCCATATCCCCTGCATTGGAAGGTGGATTCTTAACCACTGAACCACCAGGGAATCCCATCATATCCTTCAGTTCAATGCCGTTTAATACATTATTGTTTATACAGCAAATGGGCAAACAAACCTAGGCAGCATGTTAAGAAGCAGAGACATCACTTTCTCAGCAATGGTCCATATAGTCAAAGCTGTGGTTTTTCCAGTAGTCATGTACAGTTTTGAGAGTTGGACCACAAAAAAAGGCTGAGTGCCAAATAATCTATGCTTTCTAATTGTGGTGCTGGAGAACAGTCCTGAGAGTCCCTTGGACTGCAAGGAGACCCAACCAGTCAATCCTAAAGGAAATCAACTCTGAATGTTCACTGGAAGGACTGATGCAGAAGCTGAAGTTTTAATACTTTTGGCCCCCTGATGTGAAGAACCAACTCATTGGAAAAGCCCCTGATGCTGGGAAAGATTCAGGGGAGGAGAAGAAGGAGGTACAGAGGATGAGATGGTTGGATGGCATCACTAACTCAATGAACATGAGTTTGAGCAAACTCTGGAAGACAGTGAAGGACAGGGAAGCCCAGCATGTTGTAGACTTGGAGTTGGACGTGAATGAGAGACTGGACAACAAGAGTGCTGCTGGGCAGGCCCCTCGCTCCATACGCAGCAAGCTCTTGGAGACTAAGACTCTGCTCAGCTCATCACTCTGTTCCATATTATGACAAGACACCCAACCCAGGGTGTACACTCTCAGCAAGCATTTGCTAAATTGAAGGACATGGGCAGACAAGAAGACATTTCAGAAAGTTTAAAAAAATGGTAACAAGACAGCCTTGCAATACATGTGTCAAAGCACTCTCACTTTTCATTATGATGTACAGAGAACAGTAATAAAAGTGGGGCCAAGTATGTCAATTTGTAACCCACGTGACTTCCTGTTACCTTACCAAAACTGTCTGCAGACCCCAGTGACGAAGGGGGAAGTATCAGATGCCACTTGTCTGGCATGTCAGGGCCCCAGCTGAACACAATATGTGGGCCCCAGTGTCTTGTATTCACCTGGCCAGGTAGCCTCCTTACCCCTAAGCAGAAATCAGTGGCGGTGAGATATCATGACCTGAAGATACAGATACAGTAAAAACAGAACTGAAATTCACCCAAGGTCAATCTTATTCCTCTCTTATTGAGGAGAAGGGGAGAGGATTCCTGAAAATGTCTGCTATGAATCTTTATCAATGCAGAAATAGTCATTTCACTGGAAGCAACCCAAATATTTATTGACAAATGAATGGATAAACAAAATAGAATACTAGTCAAAAAAAAACAAACATTAAAAAGTGAAATTCTGACACACAGGCTACAACATAGATGAACCTTGAAGGTGCTAAATGAAACAAGCGGATCAAAAAGGGGCAGATATTCTATAATTCCATTTACATGAGGAAGCTAGCATAGTCAAATTCGTGGAATCAGAAAGTAGGATGGTGGGTGCTAGTGGCTTGGCAGGGGTTATGGGAGACACTGTTCTAATGGGGTTAATGTTTGATATTTTGCGAAATGAAAAAAGTCTGGAGATGAGCTGTGGTGATCACTTCAGTCGCTCAGTCATGTCTGATTCTTTGTGACCCCATGGACTGCAGCACACCAGGCCTCCCTGTCCATCACCAACTCCTGGAACTTGCTCAAACTCATGTCCATCAATTCAGTGATGCCATCCAACCACCTCATCCTCTGTCATCCCCTTCTCCTTCTGCCTTCAATCTTTCCCAGCATCAGAGTTTGTCCACAGAGTCAGCCCTTCACATCAGGTGGCTGAAGTTCAGGAGTTTCAGCTTCAGCACCTTCCAATGAATATTCAGGACTTGATCTCCTTGCAATCCAAGGGATTCTCAAGAGTCTTCCCCAAACCACAGTTTAAAAGCATCAGTTCTTCGGTGCTCAGCCTTCTTTATGGTCCAACTTTCATACCCATATATGACTACTGGAAAAACATAGTTTTGACTAGACAGATCTTTGTTGGCAAAGTAATGTCTCTCCTTTTTAATATGCTGTCTAGGTTGGTCATAGATTTTCTTCCAAGGAGCAAGCATCTTTTAATTTCATGGCTGCAGTCCCCATCTGCAGGAAGATGGCTACACGGTAATGTGAATGTATGTTGATGCCACTTAAAGATAGTTCAGATGCTAACTTTTATGTCATGCATATATTGCTGTAACTGAGAATAACTGTATAGTCCATAGGGTTGTGAAGAGTTGGACCCAACTGAGTGACTTTTACAATCAAAATCACAAGAATAATTTAAGTCATCTCAGACCATTGTACATTTTTTTTCTACTAATACATTTTCCCAGAGAAAAGGTTCAAGTCCTTGAACAGATACTATAGGATAGAATAGGCAAATAAAGATGGAGGACAAAAAAAAATCTTTTTTAAAAAGGTTTAGAATTAAAAATGAATCAAGAAAGGGAGGGACAAATGAAAAGTATGGGGTTAATAGACAGAAATTGCTATACATAAAATAGACAAGCAATAAGGATTACTGTATAGTATAGTGCATTTCCTTCTCCAATGCATGAAAGTGAAAAGTGAAAGTGAAGTCACTCAGTTGTGTCCGACTCTTAGCAACCCCAAGGTCGGCAGCCCACCAGGCTCCTGCATCCATGGGATTTTTCAGGCAAGAGTACTGGAGTGGGGTGCCATCGCCTTCTCCAATAGGGATTTAGACTCAATATCATGTAATAGGGCTTCCCTGGTGGCTCAGTGATAAAGAATCCACTTGTCAGATGTGGGTCCAATCCCTGGTCAAGACGATCTCCCAGAGGAGGAAATAAGAACCCACTCCAGTATTCTTGCCCATAAAATCCCAAGGACAGAGGAGTCTGGCGGGCTGCAGTCCATGGCATCACAAAGAGTCGAACATAACTAAACAACAGTAGCAACAATTTTGTAAGAAGCTGTCATAGAATGTAATCTGAGTAAGACTGAATCGCTAAGCTGCACACATGAAACTAATGCAATATTATAAACCAGCCATCCTTCAAAAAATTAAACAATAAGAGACCCAAGCAGACAACATTCAGAAAACGAAGATCATGGCATCCGGTCCCATCACTTCATGGGAAATAGGTGGGGAAACAGTGGAAACAGTGGCAGACTTTATTTTTCTGGGCTCCAAAATCACTGCAGATGGTGATTGCAACCATGAAATTAAAAGATGCTTACTCCTTGAAAGAAAAGTTATGACCAACCTAGATAGCATATTCAAAAGCAGAGACATTACTTTGCCAACAAAGGTCCATCTAATCAAAGCTATGGTTTTTCCTGTGGTCATGTATGGATGTGAGAGTTGGACTGTGAAGAAGGCTGAGTGCCAAAGAATTGATGATTTTGAACTGTGGTGTTGGAGAAGACTCTTGAGAGTCCCTTGGACCGCAAGGAGATCCAACCAGTCCATTCTGAAGGAGATCAGCCCCAGGATTTCTTTGGAAGGAACAATGCTAAAGCTGAAATTCCAGTACTTTGGCCACCTCATGCGAAGAGCTGACTCATTGGAAAAGACTTGATGCTGGGAGGGATTGGGGGCAGGAGGAGAAGGGGACGACCGAGGATGAGATGGCTGGATGGCATCACGGACTCAATGGACATGAGTCTGAGTGAACTCCGGGAGTTGGTGATGGACAGGGAGGCCTGGCGTGCTATGATTCCTGGGGTTGCAAAGAGTCGGACACAACTGAGTGACTGAACTGAACTGAATCAGAGAAGGGCTTGCAAGTGAGTCCTGTGATTCAGTGGCAGATGGAGGGCATTCTCTGAGAGTGAACCGCACACAGCACACTTTCTCACATATGATCACATTGTCTTCACAAGAATACCCTGGAATCTGCACACTTAGCCTCCTTTTCAGATTCAGAGAGCAACTCTGAATTTCAGTAAGTTGAAAGTGTTGGAAGGTGCCCAGCATCCTGCTGGCAGTGGCCAGAGTGCCGTGAGGTGGTACCTCTACAGATGGTGGTGGACCCTCATCAGGCATTTAATGGAGATCATGTCAAGTGGTTCTCGAATCCTGCCATATTCCAGGCACCAAGCTGGGGCCTGAAGCAGCGGGGCTGGAGGCACCCATTTCAATACCAAGTGGTGCCTGCTTGCAGAAAATTCATACTCTACTGGGAGGGGAGCTATCACACAGATGAAGGTAAGATCTGACCGAGAAGGATGTAGTTATAGAACTGTAAATCAGTTGTGGTGGGAACACAGAGGAGAAAAGACTCCTTCTGTCTTGGGGAGACCTAGAGGCCTTCAAGGAAGAGCCCAATTTGGGGTTCTCCTAAGCTTTTGAGGGTATGGTTTGAACAAGTGGGAAGGCAGCTGGAGCTCAGCCACTCAGTCATGTCCTACTCTTTGCAGCCCCATGGACTGTACCCTGCAGGCTCTTTTGCCCATGGAATTTTCCAGGCAAGAATACTGGAGCGGGGTGCCATTTCCTTCTCCAGGGGATCTTCCTGACCCAGGGATTAAACCTGTGTCTCTTATGTCTCCTGTATTGTCAGGCAAATTCTTTACCATCTAAGAAGCCAGAGGGCCATTGATTTGAGGAGCAGGAAAGAGCCTGAGCAAAGGTTTTGGGGCTGAAGGAAGATGGAATGGGCTTCTTGATGGCTTGGTTCTCTTGGCAAGAGCTGGAGTGGATAAGGCCTTACACAGCTGGCTTCCAACAGCCTCTTTGGGGTTGAAACGCTTTGGGCACATGAAACGCTGCCTGTGGTTAATGGGAGCTGGTGGGGGAAGTCAAGGGGCTGAAGCGTGTGGTCCAGAATGAAAGACTTCAAGTGAGAGGGAAGATGAACAGAAGGAAAGAGGTTTGAAGCTAAACAAAGATAGAGCAGCCGATAGGAGACAAAGCCACCAGGGCTGTGCTGGGCCTCCCTGGCTTGTGCGGGAGGAGCGGCAGGTGGGCTCCGAGCGACAGGGGCAAGGAAAGGCCCAGGTGCATAGAGCGTGGGCCTCACTTCAGTCTGACGGCGCAGTCAGCCTGCTTATGCGAGGAGCTCGCAATGCTAAGCAGAAGGCCGTCTGTTCAGACTTTTCTTTTCATCTTGAAAGAGAAGAAGTAGCAAAGGACTCCCTTGTCAGATCCCAATTCAAGCTGAACTTCTAAAGACTCGGAGGAGGCATTTGTGACACCAAAGCTTTTCTAAGAGTACTGAAATGAACACTTGAAGGGGGTGAAAAAAGGGTGTTCTTGCTTGTGTCTTTGCTTGCCTTGAGAGCCATAAGCTATAACTCGGTTCTGATTCTGTGATGAAAATAGTGTGTGATATTCACGGTCATACTTGTGCATATGATGAACCATGGGTGAGGGTCAGGCTGCCTCCTTTCACTGAGGGGGTCTGAGCTTCGGAGGTTCAAGGACCTTGCCAGGCTTCAAGATCTAAGTGGCAAAGTCAGAAATGGAGGCAGGGTCTGCCCTTCTGGTGCCAGAAACAAGAGGCGGTCCTGGCCTCTGATGGAACAAGCCAGGAACTTCGAAATGCATCCTGGATTGAGTCCCAACTTTGCTCTTTTGGGAACCAAGTCATCTATCAGCTCTGATGCTCTATCTCCCAGGAACCCAACATCATTGTCTTGAAGCTTAAAGGACCCTCTCCACACACACACACACACACAGCATGGTGCCAGATTCCTAATGTAGCTGTTTTCATGGAGTGGTAAGGGGACTCAGACAAGAAAGTGGGTGGTTCCAAAGAAACAGAGCCTCTCTGGGAATGGGGGGTCCTGGCTGGCCCTCCTTCCTCTGCTGGGTGGCCCTCCTGAAGCCTCCCCCCGCCGCCGGTGTGCCAGGGGCCGTGAAAACTGCAAGGAACAGACAAGCGGCCGAGGTCACCAAGGTCTCTGCTCAGTAAGAAGCACCCCCTTTATCCTCTTTAGATTCAGGACAGGTGGAGAAACACGACAAGGCATACAACAGACCAAGGCCAACATATCTCTTTCATTACGATCAAGCTCAGTCAGAGGACGGAGCTCAGAGTAAAAGGCAGACGGATCTGCTAAGAGAAGCTCAGAAGGGAACGCACTTTCACTACCGTCCACAGGCCCTGTGGAGGGGAATTCACCTGTCCTTGGTAAGAGGCTGCGGAGGACCTCTCAGGGACGCTGGGGAAGAGGCTGCTTAATGTACTCATTCCCGCGTTTACTCATCAGGAAAGAGGAAACGGGAAGCCAGAAGGGAGGCGGTAAAAGGAAGGTTTCCTTCCCTGGAGGGAAACACAGGAAGGGAAGAGGCATCGCCCTGACTCCCCCTAAATGAGCCTGTTTGCAGCACAGTGGGCTTGAAAAACAAGCGTGTTGATCCTGCTGTTCCCGGAAGGGGGTCAACAGAGAGAGAGAGTATCATATTGGTCCTCCCCACACTCGTGACCTGATGCTAACTCCTGCTCCTCTGTGTGGCTCCCAGGGCCCCTGGAAAACTGTTTAGGTTTTGCTACAAGGAGGCTCTGATATGGGTCAACAAGCCTTATTTCACTGAGTCTGAACTTGACTCATTTCCCTCTTCCTGTCCCAAGTGATCTCCAGCCAGACTGTGTCCCCATCAGACGTTCTGTGGTGAGACACAAGGAAACAGGAAGACGGCTCATAATTAAATGCACCAAGGCACTCCACGTATCAAATGTCAATATCAGAGCTGCTCAACTACAATATAAACCCTTCTCAATATCAGTTGGGGAGGTGTAGTTTGAAGATGAAATCCCTTGGCAAGTCGAATCTCAAAGAAATGAAAGATTTCTTGGGACTTCCTTGGTGGTCCAGTGGTTAAGACTACATGCTTCTACTACAGTAGGGCCACAGGTTTGAAACTTGGTTAGGGAGCTAGGATCTCTCATGCCTTGTGGCTCGGCCACACACACACACACACACACACACACAAACGATTTCTTTAATTTAAAAGATCTTGGGTTTTTGTTTCTTCTGAGTTGAAAGTCCAAAATTCAAAATGTTTAGGTTAAAGTGTTAAAATTTTCTTCCCTGATTTCTTATGGTTTCCAGTCTAGATCTGAGGGGTTCTTAAATCTTGGGGGGAACTTGAGATTCCTTATTCTGTTACAAGCCTGGTTGATCTACTAAGTTAGGTGTGGTTTCTCCAAATAGTGCTTTAGTTTAAAATCAATTCTCTTATGAACTTCTGGTAATTTAAGTGTTGAGAAAACTAATAACAGGAAGAAGACTGACAAGATTAGCATTATTCCCAAATGCTGAAAACTTTCCCATCCCAACCCTAAAGTTTTTTCTTAGTTATCCTGAGAAAAAAATGATGTTCCCAAACCCAACTCTCAGTGATACCGAAAGGCTCCTAGAGCAGCTCTGTGGAGGAAGGAATGGAAGAAACCCTGCCGACTCGAGCCTCATCAAGTTTCCAGTCCAAACACATCACTGTCTGCATCCCCAGTGGCAGCGGAGTAAACTCAAATGTGGAAAATCTCCCATCAGAAAATGTTCCATCAGCCTCTGAAGGTAGTCTTAAGAAGGAATGCTCACGGCCAAAGTACAGCAGATGCCCCTGTAAGGCCATCCCCAGAGGGGAGCGGCCTGTATCCTCATCAAGAATAGTGGTGTGATGTTTCAGATAAACCTCCAAGCCCACAAGGAGATACAAGGTCAGTCCTAAACACCCTAGGAGGCTGTCTTCTGAGTACACACAGCTGCATAGAAGATCAAATATTGGTTTGAACATACTTCATTTAACAATTTCTAATTGATCATATGGGTTTTCCTGGTGGCTCAGATGGTAAAGAATCTGCCTGCAGTGCAGGAGACCCAGGTTCGATCCCTGGGTTGGGAAGATGCGCTGGAGAAGGAAATGGCAACCCACTCCAGTATTCTTGCCTAGAGAATTCGGTGGACAGAAGTGATGGGCTACAGTCCACGGGGTCGCAAAACAGGAGGACATGACTGAGCGACTAACACTTTCACTTTTTCAATTGAGCATCTACTTGGTACTAGACCCTGTCTTAGGTAGAGTCTAGTACTGGGAGGACTGAAAGGTAATTAACACATGGGGCTTGCCCAGCGAATCTCCTATTGTGATGAAGGCCACTGACCCTGCTTCTGCAGCTCAGTTCTTCAAGGAGAAAGTACATTAGTATCCATAAGCCTTTTGAATGGTACCTGACCCAGAAATAGAAACTCCATTTTAGGGAAGGGAGAAGAGATACACTGAAGGATAATCAGGGCCCCAGAGTATGGGCTTCCCTGGCAGTTCAGTCAGTAGAGAATCTGCCTCAAGTGCTGGAGGCCCAGATTTGATCCCTGGATAGGGAAGACCCACTGGAGAAGGAAACAGCAAACTCCAGTAGTCTTGCCTGGAAAATCCCATGGACAGAGAAGCCTGATGGGCTTTAGTCCATGGGGTGGCAAGAGATGGACATGACTTAGAGACTAAACCACAGAGGATGGAAGGCCTCCTGGGTGGAGTTGAGGGACTTGACTTTACCCTGAGGCCCACAGGGTTTAAGGAAATAGAGTGGAATGCTTCTTTTTTTTACTTAGGAACCTCCCAGTTTAGTCTGAAATATGTTCCTTCAAAATTCATCTATTGAGTCCTAATGTCAAAATATGACTGTATTTGGAGGAAGAGCCTTTACAGAGCTGATAAATGTAAAAAGAGGTCATTAGAGGGGCCCTAATCCAACATGACTGATATTCTTCCAAAGTCAATATGATCGGACACGAACAACACGCAGACTGAGGGGCAACCTTATGACGAGGCAACAGCAGGTGGCCATTCTTAAACCAAGAAAAGAGACCTCAGAAAATACCAAACCTACCCACACCTTGGTCTTGGCCCTCCAGCCCCTCAGACTGTGAGAAGATAAGCATCAGTTATTAGGCTCCCTTAGTCTATGCCATTTGTCATAACAACCCAGCAAACTGATACCTCCAAATTCCCAGGACTGGTGGGCAGGAGGGAGATTAAGGTAGGAAAGCCAGTTAAGGCCGTGGAAACATTAACCAAGGGAAGAAACCATGACGAGGTCTCTACCTAGAGATGCAGAAATGGGAAGAAGGGGCGGACTGAAAGAGACGCCCAAAGTAGACTTCACAGAGTTTGGGGACCCATTTGATGAAAAGAGTAGGAAAGGAGAGAGTCCGCGGATCATTCCCAGGTTTCTCATTTGAGTGACAGGATACATAGTGGTTCCTTTCATTGAGATATGTTCTATGGTGAACGGAACACCTTCCTACAAAAGTCTATGGTCCTATTGTGAAGTCTGGTTTCAGAAGTGTTCATATACCACGCAAAGTCAGGTTAGACCCCAAGATAAATTGTCTGATTCTGTGCAAGAAATCTGAGTCACTTCCTCCCAGCTCCCCACCCCTCATTCCAGATTGTGGGTTGAGATGGGTTCCCATTTGGGAGTTTGTCTCCCATTTGGTTTCCTGTGAGACTCCCTTCCTTTCAAACAGTTGGAATACCCTCAAAAATTTATCTTGCTGGTGGCTCTGCCTTGCATCAGCATAGGGGGAAGAAGGGTAGGGGGTTTAATGCTGAACGACGATAGCATTTATTTTCTTAGCTAATAGCCAAGTGTCTCTAATTCAAACCAACTGAACTAATTGAATGAAAAAGAATGTTAACAGTCCTGGCTACTAGACTGTATTTAAAAGCAATTGTTCTCAATCAATCAATGCTGCCGGATGTTTGATTTCATTCAAGATGTATTTGTTACCAAGCAGCTGGTACCCAAACAGCTGCTTTAGATAGGATTTCCACCGCGCCCTTAGAAGACGTGCATTATTGAATTTGCACATTTCCAACCACAAAGACTGTGGCAAATGTCTGTGGCGCAGAGATGAGACCTGCCGACCTGCCCCCGTTAAATATCCCCGAGGCTGAGGAAGAGGGGGGAGGCTTGGCCTTTTGCTCTCCAGAAAGCACTGAATCTTCTGAGGGGCTTCACAAGCGTGGGAATATTAAACTCCATGCGTAAATGTAGGAGTATACCCAGCTAACTTGGGAAGAATGCACTGTATTCTTCCAGCTTCTAATCCATCCATGCATTTATTCTGTAAACATTTCCAGTGAGCCTGCTTCTCTAAGAAGGTAGTAAAGATAAAAAGTAATAAGCATAGCTGACATCTATTGATGGAGGGCTTTTTAATCACAGGTTCTATGCCGGGTGAATTACACAGATTATCTTCTTTTATCCTTACACAAGAATGCCAAGACTCTACTTTTATTATCCCCTTTCCCAGCAGAGAAAAGTGAGACGCAGAGAGGTTACTCCCCTACTGTCCATCGTAGTGATATGTTTATTCCGGATCTTCTTTGCACTCATCTCCCCTCCTAGACTGCTATCCTAGAAGGCTTTGGCTGTGTCTGCTACATGTGTTCCCTGGAGCCTCTGCCCATCACATGATAAGTCACAAAAGATAGTATCATTCAGACCCTCCTGCCTGGCCTCTGCACTACCTGGATTTAAACCTCAGTCACGTCTCACCAAACCGCTAGTACTGTTCTTTATGCTTTCATTTCTTCATCAGGACACATAAATAGTAATAACATCTCACAGATTATGGCAGAGATTAAATGTCAGTGGAGGATGTGCTTGGAACATAGTAAATGCTTAACAAAAACTTACTATTATGAATACTATATCAAGGGTCCTATAAATCATTATTGAATGAATAAACAAATTAAAAGCTAAGGCAGAGATCATTCAGAATATTGAGTAGAGATTTCTGTGATATGTAGTAGGTTCTTGTTGATTATCTACTTTATATAGAATAGTGTGTGTGTGTTTATCTCAAGCTCTTAACTTATCCCTCTCCCATATTTCCCCTTTGGTAATCAGAAGTCTATTTTTGAAATCCATGAGCCTGTTTCTGTTTTGTAAATAAATTCGTTTATATAATTTTTAAGATTAGATTTAAAAGTGATCTCATGTGATATCTGTCTTTCTCTGTATTACTACACATAGTATGATAATTTCTGGGTCCACTCATGTTGCTGCAAGTGGCATTATTTCATTCTTTTTAACGGCTAATGTGCTGTACGTCTGAAATTAACACAACATTGTAATTAAATCAATTATACATAGATTAAATGAATAAATAAATATTTTTAGAAATCCTATATTTGAGTGGATCCATGTATATTATGGTTGAGTCCCTCCACTGTTCACCTGAAACTGTCACAATATTGTTAATCAGCTATCAGTTCAGTTACTCAGTCAAGTCCGACTCTCTTGATCCCATGGACTGCAGCACCAGTCTTCCCTGTCCGTCACCAATTCCCAGAGCTTACTCAAACTCACGTCCATTGAGATGGTGATGCCATCCAATTATCTCATCCTCTGTCATCCGCTTCTCCTCCCACCTTCAATCTTTCCCAACATCAAGGTCTTTTCCATTGAATCAGTTCTTCTCATCAAGTAGCCATAGTATTGGAGTTTCAGCTTCAGCATCAGATCTTCCAATGAATATTCAGGACTGATCTCCTTTAGGATGGACTGGTTGGATCTCCTTGCAGTCAAGGGACTCTCAAGAGTCTTCTCCAACATCACAGTTCAGAA
This sequence comes from Aepyceros melampus, assembly GCA_006408695.1. Lineage (NCBI taxonomy): Eukaryota > Metazoa > Chordata > Mammalia > Artiodactyla > Bovidae > Aepyceros > Aepyceros melampus. The sequence continues at coordinate 468,361 of SJXQ01005317.1, read as the reverse complement.
GCAACAGTTTTTCAGCACTCAGCTTTCTTTATAGTCCAACTCTCACACCCATGCATGACTACTACATACATACATCCATACATGAAAAACCATAGCTTTGACTAGACGGAACTTGGTTGGCAAAGTAATGTCTCTGCTTTTTAATATGCTGTCTAGGTATAATCAGCTTACTCCAATACAAAATTAAAAGTTCAAAAGAAAAAAAGATACCATAAAAAATTAAAAAGCAAGTTACCAAAAAAAATTTACAATGATTTTAAAAAATGTTAAAGCCAAAGGGTCCTTGGCTTATCAGAAAAAACAAACAAACAAACAAACCAGAGAATAGATACACACCTCGGGTCCAGGGAGTGAGAGATTGATCCCCAAGCATTGACCTGACTTAACTGTAGGCCAACTTAACTAACTTCACTGTAGGTCTGACGGTGTGGAAGACACATTTGAGCCTGCTTTTAACTGTCTCCAAGTAGACAGGGCCAGTTTCTCAAAGAGAAGAACATCTGGTCTTTTTCTTCCTCCAAACCCAGACCCCCAACTTCCTCCAGGAAGTCTTCTCTGATGCCCCCACTTGGCGTTCATCATGCCACCGCTGCCCCCTCCCCCCGCCCAACTGCAGGCTCTCTGCTGTCGTCAGTGGATCAGGTGGGCATGTCTGCAGACCGTGAGCATGTCTGCCTCTCACTGGACCCTCAGTCCCTGACTGACGTGACATCCTAAATCTTCTTCCCCGGGTGTCACCCATGAGGACCAACACAGAGCTGTGTGTATGCATAATGTACAAGAAACAGCTGCAGAAATCAAATCATTGATTCTCCATTTGGTAGCAGCATCCAGGACAAAAAGCCCCAAATCCTCTGATAGAGACAGAATCTACAGGAAAGTTTTTCAGAGCCCTGGTGGGTGGGAAAACTATGACTCTGGAGTCCAATAGAACTGAGCTCAAATACAAACTATAGAACATTCTGCATCACCTCCTTCTTCCTGTCCCCCGACTCCTCCAAAGCAGCCTCTGAGTGATGTCCTTTTTCATCACTGCCCTCTGGGAGGGCCTGGAGTCCCTCCTTCTGGCTCACAAGAGCTGGTGGTGCTCATCTCTCCTGGAATCCAGGTTTGGTGACATCAAGTAGGAAGCTTGAAATGGGCCACAGCAGGAGTATTTATTCCACAGAAATTGGAAGAAAGATACCAATAAGGCTGTGTTTTTTCTGGAAGCTAATTGTTAAATATTTGCCAGCATTTTCTGCTAGATTTGCGGCTTGTTAATGTCATCATGGCTAATAATGAGGTTGATCAGCTATAAAAATGACAATAATAACAATCTTGAGTGCATTTTGCCCTTCTGCCATGCTTTAGAGTTCATAAAACTTTTAAAATGCATGTTCAACATATATAAGCCCCACCAAGGTAGAAAATGCACTTATCTAGTTCCCTTCTAGGAAATCTTAGTCTAGTCTCTGCTAGGCTGACCATGTACAGCTGGGCAGGTTGGACATCACAAGTCAAGGAATCAAAAGGAACTAAAATCCAGCTAGTTGAATCATGATCCTATTCAACTCTGTCTGCTCAAAGCTTTCATATTTGTCTAATTTCACCAAGTTCTAGCTGATCTATATGCTCTCTGGCACATGAAAAATATCCTCTGAATAATTATTGCTTGAATGTATATACACATTTGGGCTACATGCAGCCTATGAATTCGGTATTGTAAGCTCCATTTTACAAGTGAGGTACTTGATTTATGCAAGATCATCCTCTAGCATCATGATTAAAAGTGGGTTCCTGCAGCCAGAGCACATCCTTTTTCCTGCTCCAGGACTGTGTGACAGTGGCCAGGGGTTTAACCTCTCTGTGTCTTGGGCACCAACCTCTGTTTTGTTTTATTTTTCTCTTCTTCATTTTTTAAGTTTTTTTTTTTTTTTAAACTGGAGGATAACTGCTAAGTACCAACTTCTTAGGGTTGCTATGAGGATTAAGTGTTAATAAGCACTTTACATATTAACTGATAATTATTTACGTGTAAGATTATGCTAAAAGGCTTTTAGGATGAGGAAGTTAGAGTATTTTTTGAGTACCTTGGAGAGGTTCCATTCTGGGGACTTTATATTGGATTGGCCAAAATGTTCTGTAACATCTTATGAAAAACCCTGAAGTAACTTTTTGGCCAACCCAAAATATTCTAAAAATTCTATTCTAGTCTAGTCTATTCTAAAAAAGACTATTCATTAGTCTATTCTAAAAATAAGCCAATGTATGGTTAGCAAAGAGGAAAGGTTGAGGAGAGGGATAAAGTGGGTGTTTGGGATTGCTGTGTGCATGTAACTATATTTAAAATAGATAGCTAACAAAGACCTACAGTATAGCGCAGCCAACTCTGCCTAATGTTCTGTAATAAACTAAATGGGAAAAGAATTTGGAAAAAGCATAGATATTCACATATATGTATAAATGAATCAGTTTGCTGTACAACTGAAGCCAACAAAACACTGCTAATGAACTCTATTCAATACAGGATTTTTTTAAAAGTTAAATTTAAAAATAAGTAAGTCAGACATCATTTTTCTCATTTACAAGTGAGGAACCATCAGGATAGTAAGTGGTTGAAGACTATGTAGTAAACAGTTATTCATCAGCATTAAAATCTATGTGTAGGTAAAAATGGTAAGTGTGCATGCTCAGTGGTGTCTGATTCTTCCTTGTCCAGGGAATCTTCCAGCCCAGAATGGGTTGCCATTTCCTACTCCAGGGGATCTTCCAGATTCCAGGGATCTAACATAGGTCTCCTGTGTCTTCTGTATCTCTTGACTGAAAGGCAGATCCTTTACCACTGTGCCAACTGGGAAGTCCTAAAGTCTGTGTATAATCTTTCTCTACTTAAAGCAACATGGTTTTATTCTCATTCTAGTGAAAAATGAGTCACTCTGAGTACACTTATTTTCTAAGAAACTAACTTTGTTGTTCAGTCTCTCAGCCGTGTCCAACTCTTTTTGACCTTGTGAAATGCAGCATGGCAGTCTTCCTGGTCCTTCACTATCTCCCAGGGATGGCTTAAACTCATGTCCATTGAGTCAGTGATGCCATCAAACCATCTTGTTGTCTGTCATCCCCTTCTCCTCCTGCCCTCAATCTTTCCCAGCATCAGGGACTTTTCTAATGATGGCTCTTCTCATCAGGTGGCCAAAATATTGGAGTTTCAGCTTCAGCATCAGCCCTTCCAATGAATATTCAGACTGATCTCTTTAGGATGGACTGGTTGGATCTCCTTGCAGCCCAAGGGGCTCTCAAGAGTCTTCTCCAACACCACAGTTTAAAAGCATCAATTCTTCAGCACTCAGCTTTCTTTATGGTCCAGCTCTCACATCCATACATGACCACAGGAAAAACCATAGCCTTGACTAGATGGACCTTTGTTGGCAAAGTAATGTCTCTACTTTTTAATATGCTGTCTAGGTTGGTCATAGCTTTTCTTCAAAGGAGCAAGTGTCCTTTAATTTCATCTGCAGTCACCATCTGCAGTGATTTTGGAGACCAAGAAAATAAAGTCTCTCACGATTTCCATTGTTTCCCCATCTATTTGCCCTGAAGTCTGGGACTGGATGCTCACTTAGTGTTTTGAGTGCTGAATTCTAAGCCAGATTTTTCGCTCTCCTCTTTCACTTTCATCAAGAGGCTCTTTAGTTCCTCTTCACTTTCTGCCATAAGGGTGGTGTCATCTCCGTATCTGAGGTTACTGATATTTCTCCCGGCAATCTTGATTCCAGCTTGTGCTTCATTCAGTCCAGCGTTTCTCATGATGTACCCTGCATAGAAGTTAAACAAGCAGGGTGACAATATACAGCCTTGACATACTCCTTTTCCTATTTGGGAACCAGTCTGTTGTTCCATGTCCAGTTCTAACTGTTGCTTCCTGACCTGCATACAGGTTTCTCAAGAGGCAGATCAGGTGGTCTGGTATTCCCATCTCTTGAAGAATTTTCCATAATTTGTTGTAATCCACACAGTCAAAGGCTTCAGTGTAGTCAGTGAAACAGAGGTAGATGTTTTTTCTGGCATTCTCTTGTTTTTTCTATGATCCAACTGATGTTGGTATTTTGATCCTCTGCCTTTTCTAAATGCAACTTCAACATCTGGAATTTCTCAGTTCACGTACTGTTGAAGCCTCACTTTGAGAATTTTGAGCACTACTTTGCTGGTGTGTGAAATGTGTGCAATTGTGCAGTAGTTTGAAAATTCTTTGGCACTGCCTTTCTTTGAGATTGGAATGAAAACTGACCTTTTCCAGTCCTGTGGCCACTTCTGAGTTTTCCAAACTTGCTGGCATATTGAGTGTAGCACTTTAACAGCACCATCTTTCAGGATTTGAAATAGCTCAGCTGGAATTGCTCCATTAGCTTTGTTCGTAATGATGCTTCCTAAGGCCCACTCGACTTCAGACTCCAAGATGTCTGGCTCTAGGTGAGTGATCACAACATCGTGGCTACCTGGGTCATTAGATACCTTTTGTATAGTTATTCTGTGTGTTCTTGCCACCTCCTCTTAATATCTTCTGCTTCTGTTAGATCCATACAGTTTCTATACTTTATTGTGGCCATCTTCGCGTGAAATATTCACTTGGTATCTCCAATTTTCTTGAACAGATTTCTAGTCTTTCCCACTCTATTGCTTTCCTCTGTTTCTTTACACTGATCACTGAGGAAGGCTTTCTTATCTCTCCTTGCTCTTCTTTGGAACTCTGCATTCGGATGGGTGTGCCTTTCCTTATCTCCTTTGCTTTTCACTTCTCTTTTCTCATCTATTGGTAAGGCCTCCTCACACAATGCTTTTGCCTTTTTGCATTTGTTTCCCTCAGAGATGGTTTTGGTGACTGCCTCCTCTACAATGTCACAAACTTCTGTCCATAGTTCTTCAGGCACTCTGTCTGTCAGATCTAATCCCTGGAATCTATTTGACATTCCCATTGTACAATCGTATTTTATTTTGGTTGTACCTGAATGGCTTAGTGGTTTTCTCTACTTTCTTCAATTTAAGTCTGAATTTGGCAATGATACGTCCATGATCTGAGCCACAGTCAGTTCCCGGTCTTGTTTGTGCTGACTACATAGAGCTTCTCCATCTTCGCTTGCAAAGAATATAATCAATCTGATTTTTGTATTGACTGGTGATGTTCATGTGTAATAGTTGACTCTTTAAATGCAAGAATGTTCTTGTTTTTGATCATTTTTTCTCTCTTGAAAGAGAAAAAAATGATACCCCAGTATCTCAAGCACATCTCATGCAGAGAGGTTTGTTTCCAATCCCATCCTCCAATAAAAGGAACCAGAGATATAGTCTGATTCTGATTCTAGGACTGAAGCAAGCAATATACAAGATAGGAATGGAATACCTTGTGGTGTTGGGAAGTAAGGAAGTACTCAAAACCCAGATTAACAGGGTAAATTAAACACACACACACGACAACTGATAGATCTCTTTGTCATCTTTTCTAGCATTTTTCCCCTATTATTGGCTGTGTTCAGATAGGAAGGGTAACAGAAAAATTCAGTTCCAGTTAAGTCTATAAGGGCATTCCTAAGCATTATGCTGACCACACTTTTAAAATCTCCCCTCCACCAAAATATGACATTTCAGAGTTGATTCCCAAATTCTCTGACCTGAGTTTAATAAGTGAGAAGCTAAAGAGACCCTCGAAGACATCAGTGTATGTTCTTAAAGGACAGCCTTTTGCATGCGCATGACTCTGCAGCTCTCCCCTACTCGTCAGCTGGGAGTTGGCACCATGGATAAACTGGATTGGACAGTACAAGCCCCAGCCCCAGCACTCAAGTCAACTGAAGCCCCAGAGAACACTTCAAGTGTTAACTTCAGAGGATGCATTTTGTTTGCACAGTTCTCTGCTTTCTGATTTTGATCAGGACTAGGATGAGAAACTTGATCTCTTGCCCCTGGCAAGGTGTCAATGACTTTCATATTTGCAGCTGCAGAAGAGTTTCCGATTCCTCAAACATCCTTTGAAGCCAAAGATGACTGGGAAAACATGGAGGTAAAGTCTGTACCTGTGTAAATGCCTCTCTTTATTTCTCTGTCTTTCTCTCTCTGTGTGTCTTTCCCTCTCTTTCTCTCTCCCTATCTCTTTCTCCCCCACCTTCTCTCTCTTCATTTTCTTCTGTTCATCCTACAAATCCATAGTCCTTTTGCTCATTTTATCTTTCACATGTGCCTCTGCAAGCATCTGAGTCCTCTAACTCTAAATCTCACTTGTATGTCTGAAGAGAGATGACAATACTCTGCTGACAAAGTCTTCATAATGAATAAACACAACCTATTGCCCACTTAGGCTGTAGGGCTCATATGAAACTAGTGTGCCCTCTTCTCTCTTTGAATCATGGTGTTTTGTGATCTCACCATCTCCCAATCAGTATGCCCAATTGTCCCACCAGGCTGATTGCAACTTCACTCATCCTCCCCTTTTTGTGTTGATAAAATATGCATCTCTCCAACTTTTGAGAATTAAGAAGAAAAAGCTAGAAAAGTCTATGCTTCTGCCCCATTTGATTCCAAACTTAGTGATCAGAGAAACTGTTCATGCTGCTTTCTTATTAAGCTTGAAGATGACCCTGCAGAGAAGTGTTTCCGGCTGTTTCCAGCGAGGATTTGGAGAGGTGAAGTGACTTGCCCAAGGTGACACCATGAGGCATGGTCAGAATCAGGACTCCAACCCTGCTGTGTCTGTTCCCTGACCCCTGCTTTTCCTACCTTATTTCACAGCCAATGTTTCCATGGTCTAAGACATCTCCTTCTTTTACGTTTTGTTCAAGCACCTTCTCTGCAGTCCAAGGTGCTGGCTGAAGAAGAATGAGCAAGGCATGCCCCTCAGGGAGTTCTGATCCAGAAGGGTTGAGTGGCCAGCAGTTGGACAACAGCACTTTTCTTCTTTGTAGGTCACCTTGTCTCTGTCACAACTACTCAGCTCCATCTTTAGAGTGTGAAAAACAGCTGTATACACCATGCAAATGCTAGGTATGGCTGTGTCCCAATAAAACTTTATTTAGATAGACAGTGGGCCAGAGTTAGACTGAAGCCCTTACTTTGCAACCTACAGCCTGGATCATAGCAAGCATTACGATGGGCATCATTGCTAATATTTAGAATAATTTACATCTCATTTGGTAAGACTTCTGTCTCTGCCTCTGCCCTGCTCCCTTTCTGTAAAAGATGATTTTGGTTGCTACCTGTACTTTCTGCGTCAGTACACTCAGCGCTCTTGTCTCTGCATCAAGATACCCCACACGATACGACCATAGCATCAAGATATCCCAGACATTGCTCCTACCATCCAACCTCGTGGCCAAGTACCCCTGGAAGGATATTGCTTCCAGAACGCCTTGGTCCCAGCACCACATTGACCTGCCACTTTGAAAAATATCAGCTGTCCTCCCCACTAACTGGCCCTGACGGTCACAGCGTGGATCTCGTCGCTATGTCTGATGCCCGTAAAGAAATTATGAAAACATGATTAAGGGAGAGAAGTGGAGAGAAAGCCATTGTGGTTTGGGGGGGAAATGTCAGCCTGCATGTTGTTTAAACTAGAAATACCCCACGGAGCCATGCACTTCACAAAATAAACAGTGACAAATAACAGCTTCATAATCCCAAAAGGCTTGATTTGAAACTTTGCAAAAGTTCAGAAGTTCATGCTTTTTTTTTTAATTGAATTATAGTTGATGTACAATGCTGTCTTAGTTTCAGGTATACAGCAAAGGGATTCAGTGATTCAAATTGTATACACACATACACAAACACACACATATATTCTTTTTTCCTCTTACAGTTAGTACAGAATAAAGTGTAGCGTTCCCTCTGCCATACAGTGGGTCCTTCCTGGTTGTCTATATATACAGTCGTGTATATGCCAATCTCAAACTCCTCCTTTTTCCCTCTCCCACAACTTTCCCCTTTGGTGTCCGTTAGTTCATTTCTTATGTCTGAGCCAACTTCTGTTTTGTAAGTAAGTTCATTTGTATCATTGCTTTTCGATTCCACATGTAAGTGACATCGTACAATACTTGTCTTTCTCTTTCTGATTTACTTTACTAGTGGGATAATCTCTAGGTCCACCCATGTCACAAATGGTATTGCTTCATTCTCTTTTGTGGTTGAGTAATATTCCATCGTCTTTTTATATATATACAAAGACATCAGGTTGCTTTTATCCATTCAGCAATCAATGGACATTCAGGTTGCTTCCACGTCTTGGTTATCGTAAATTGTGCTGCTATGAACACTGAGGTGCATGTATCTTTCTGAGTTAGAGTTTTCATCTTTTCCAGATGAATGCCCCAGAGTGGAATTGCTGGATCATATGGTAACTTTATATTTAGTTTTTTCAAGAACCTTCATATTGTTCTCCATAGCAGCTGTACCAGTTTACACTCTCACCAGTAGTTTAGGAGGACAGAAACTCATCTTGAAGGGAAGAGAAAGGGAGACTGGATGAACACCTGGGAATCACATAGTGTGTAAAAACGTCTTATCTCTGCTTCTGTCACCTTTCATGAGACTTTCCTTCTCTCAAAAACTCTGGTGAAAGGGTGACTCAGTTCAACTCTTTTTAAAGAGAATTTAGTCTTTTCTAAAACATATTCTCAAACATTTTATTACAATTTTAATTTAAAATGCAATTACAAATTTAATACAAGGGATCCATTAGAAATCATAAATAATAAAACAGCAGGCAAAATGCACATAAGTACTGTTATAAAGACAATTTAAGTCTTTTTAAATCAGTCTTTAGAATGGGCAGATCATAAACCTAACAATTCAGCTCAGGACTACAACCAAGAGAAATACTTAGATGAACTTAGTATGTGGAAGAGTGTTCACTGCAGCAGTATTTATTTTAGATAACATTTTGAGATATCTGGAATTCCTGATAGCTGAGAACGATTTAAAATGATATATTGCATCCACATAATGGAAGAGTTGATAGCCATTAAATATTGTGTCTTATTGGACTATTGAGTGAACAAAGAAAATGCCCACAAAACAGATTATAGTGTGACATCTACTATGTAATTCCAATTCTAAAAATTTTTTTAAAGGATTATATTCCTATTGGTAGCTGGAGCTGCATCAAAATGTAGCAGTGATTTTTTTTTTTTCTGGTGGAATTCAAAACATGTTTTGTTTTGTAGTTTGCATTTCTGTATTTGTTTTTAAAAACTTTCCCCATGAGTATATTTTTTCTCTTAAATGCCAGGGAGAGAAGAAATAATAAATATTGTTGAAAGTATACAAAAACTGTAAAAGGGAAATAATGTTAACATCTTTAATCTGGGAAGAAGTCTTATAAATTCAGGGAAAGGCATTTCAATATATAACCTATAAAGAGAGTAAACAGAAAATACACTCATGAAAAAAATCCATAACCAAAAAGATCTTGAAGAAACTAGGAAACATGAATCTCTATTAATATTTATCACTGCTAATAACCCAACAGAAGCAAGTTGAACAAAAAATAGAGTACTATTTTTTAGCAATTATATTGTCAATATTGGAAAGTTATCCATCAGGGTTGCTGAAGATGGATGATTCAGTTTCTCACACAAGGAGGTTAACGTCTAAATGTGTCCACCCTTTCATAGAATGCAATCCATAGTCATCATGACACATGACATCACCAGTCCCCAGTTTTTCCAAATAATTTTACCTCCAGGAATGTTTCTGGAGGAAATAGAGAAGGATGCTTACTACTTTATTTAACATAGTATTTTCTTTGTAAAGATGAGAGCAACAGAGGTAGCAAACAGAGGGAAAATGTGGAAATAAATTGTGATAGAGAGACCCACACGCAGGAGAGATGATTACGTAGGTATCAAAGTAATGTCTTCAGGAATTATATGAGGGTATAGAAACTGCTTTTATAATCAAATGAAAGGAGCATGATATCAAACGCTCTCTAACATGCTCAAACATAGTAAACTCTCCGTGCGTATGTGTTAAAGAACTAGAGCGGAGGCCGCAGTGGCAACACTGGCTCTTGACGCTAAGAGCAACTTTAGCTCTGTATCTTCTAGGTGAAAATAAGCTCAAAGAAGAAAATGAGTGTTGAAAGAGACAACCAGAAAAGAGTGAAGGGAGGAAAGATGGAGGAGGACGACGA
>SJXQ01005317.1:160871-457000 GCA_006408695.1 Aepyceros melampus | reverse complement strand
CGGTTGACTCACTTTTGTACGTTTCACATGTAAATATCTCAGGTCAGTACTTGAATCTTCTGAAGACAGCACCATAAAGATCCAGGCTCCTTATCTCCTCCTCAGCACCACCAGTGTCAAACAGCCCCGCCAACAGCAACTGTTGAACAGATTTCCCTCATCCCCTTCTCACTGGACTTCCTCTTTCCTGCCTAGAATGCGATAACAGGTGGGCCTGACGCTGCAGCCACTTTGGTTTTCAGATGGAATTCTGCGCTCTTCTCAACTCTGGCTGAGTGTTGGGATACCTGGGGAATTCTTAAGGTCTCCTGATGCCAAGTTCCACCCAGACCTACTAAACAAGCACCTCTTACCCCGGGGCCCTGGCATCCATAGTCATCAAAGCCTCCAGGGAAACTCTGATGTGCAGATCAGGTTAAGAGCTGCTATATTCTCACGAGCATCTGTTTTCCTTCAGAAGAATATTTCCATGGTGAGAGAAGGAACCCACCGTGAACCCAACCCCATTGCCTACATTTGTCTGTTGAGAACCCATGGTCCTATCTGAGCTCAGAGATCACCCTTGAGGCACAGAATTATGATGTTATTTATAGTTCAGAGCATCAGCTCAGAGAAGTTAGGATTTCCTGAACTCAAGTAGCATGTGGTGTGAAAAGTAAAGTACAAATAACAGAACGGCCTGGACCGCACTCTGGTCTCAGCTGTGGGGTCTCAGATGCATCCTTTCTGCTTTGCACTCAGTGAGCTCTGAGATCCCTTGTTTATGTCTCAGTGGTTCTTGTCTGGGGACACTGGCTAGTGTCTGAGGACCCCATTGGTTGTCATCCCTGGGGGACGGGGATGCTACAAGCATCGAGTGGATAAACGAGAAGGATGCACCTAAACATCCCTCCCACAAGACAAAGGATGAACTGAACCCCATTGTCAAGGGAGCCAAGGTGGAGAAACGCTGCTTTAGCTACAAGTTGTCAACAGCATTTGAAAGACTCTTCCCTGACGTGCTCAGTCCAGAACCCAGCCCCGACAAAAGCCCAAGAAACACACAAGCTCCCTTCTGTCCCTCCTGTGGGACTCGGTCCCCTGTGGGGAAAGGGGTCCCCTTGGATGTGGGCAGGGAGTCCACATGGAGCCGGTTATCTCCAGCATCCCTGATGGCGGTGAAACCCCTCTCAGAAGCCAGCCTGGACAGAGCAGTTCTTGGTGGCCTTTGTGCTTTATCGGCCCCCATCATCTAGGGCTGAACAGTAGAGTGAGAAGCTGCCCCAAGCCGGGTGACTCCCTGAGATGGCAGAGCTGCAGCCCAGCTTGCCAGGGCCTCGCAGGCACCGTGAGAACCTGGCTTTCCTCAGAAGAGGAAGCTGGGGGCCCGGGAGCCAGCTGGCCTTATCACTTCCTCTCATCTCTGGTCTGTCGGGTTGCTCACCTCCGAAGTAGGCCACACTGCAGCAGGCCTTGCTAGGGGAGGAACCAGCAGGACAGGAAAAAGCAGTTCTGCTGGCCTGGAAGAGCTGATAGCCAGACAGCCCCGGGGCTGCCCATGGGCCCCTGTCCCCCACCCCAAGAAAGGAACCCCATCACGTGCAGAGTCAGAGGGGTTGGGCTGGAGGCTGAGCGGTCACCACGACAACATGAAAGAGGTCTTAGACAAAGGATACCATGAGGTCTGGATATTGAGGAGCTGCTGCTGTACCCTCAGACCCTACTGAGCCCTTTATGGAGCCTTTTGATGGAGAGGGGCATGAAGATTGATTCTGAAACCACCCAGGCTCTTGCTGGATCCTGCCTCACCAGGGAAGTGTCCCATAAATAAACGATCTGTTTCACTGCTGTGACAGTGGTGGCTCTGATGGTAAAGCATCTGCCTACCAAGCAGGAGAACCAGGTTCGATTCCTGGTCAAGAAGATCCACTGGACAAGGGAATGGCTACCCACTCCAGTGTTCTTGCCTGGGAAATCCCATGGACAGGGGAGCCTGGCGGGCTACATGCCATGGGGTCAGGAAAAATCGGATATGACTGAGCAACTAAGCAATGACAATGGAACTCTCAAGTAGACAATGGAATTACTCAAGTAATGGAACAACTCTCTCAAGGTTTCCAGAGCGATTGTAATAGACAAAACAAAGGAGCATCCTCCTGTCCTCTGCTCCTCCCCCTAAGACCCAGTCTCAGGAAGCCCTGGGGAGCAAATGATGACCCTGCAGTCTTTTCAAAACCCCCCCCCCCCCCCCCAAAAAAAGCAAAAAAAAACAAAACAGCAAAAACAAGATTCTGGCTTTCCTGGCTTTGTTTGCAGCTATGATATGAAGCATGAGTTAAGACTCATCCCATCAGGAACAATGCCCTCTTAAGGAGGTCGAGCCAGGAAAGAATCTGAGGGCCAGTGATGGCAGCAGTGCTTGTGACAGGGTCCTNTAGACCTGAAACCAAGCATCTCTGCCCTCCTGCAGGGATGGAAAATAGAAAAACTTCCCCACCTCCCCCAAGATCTAGGGTCCTTTCATGGCCCTTGCACGCATGACCTTTGATGTCTATTGCCTCCTGAGTTGCTGGGGAGACATGTTGGTCGGAGCCCTTCCCTCTCTCTGATTCCCCAGCTCAGCCCAAATTCCTCGAGGCAGGAGATAAGCGTGGTTTCACTGTGCATCCCCTCCCTTAGATCATGCTTGGTTTGTAGTTCAGTTGCCATCCCTTTAACAAACTAGAGTTAACCTCTGACCTCCCATAGATACTATCACCCCAAAGTCAGTCCTCTGACCTCCCAAGAAAGCCTGAACTGTCACACCCCCTTTCATGAGGCTGGGAAAAGGAGGAGTCCCATTGCTGCTCTGCGTACATCTCAGCATTTGAGAGTCTGCTGACATGCATACTGATGTGCCCGAGAGAAAGGCAGATTAGATACAACACCTACCGGCAGCTTGCTGTGCAAACCCAGGTAGCACATCAGTGACTCAGGAAAGGTCACCCTGCCCTGCATACAGGAGGAGACTCCCAGCCACACAGCTGCTCCTCCTCAGCCCTGAACTCACCAGTGGGATGTCGGTGGCTCCACTAATAATCTGTCTCTGTCTTGTTTTCATGCAGCCCTAATCTGAGTTGTAAATCCTTAGAGAATGTTTATTTACAAATATTAAACATCTGATTTGCAAAGCAGCAGAGCTGCCCTGGTATCTGGCTAGGCATGCTTTTCTTCTGTTTTTGTTTTTCATATTAGAAACACGAGAAGGTAGTACAGGTCAGTTCAGTTCAGTTGTTTAATTGTGTCCGATGATTTACGACCCCATGGACTGCAGCACACCAGACTTTCCTGTCCATCACCAACTCCCAGAGCTTGCTCAAACTCGTGCCCATTGAGTCAGTGATGCCATCGAACCATCTCATCTTCTGTTGTCCCATTCTCCTCTCACCTTCAATCTTTCCTGGCATCAGGGTCTTTTCTGTGAGCTAGATCTTCACATCAGGTGACCAAAGTATTGGAGCTTCAGCTTCAGCATCAGTCCTTCCAATGAATATTCAGGACTGATTCACTTTAGGATGGACTGGCTTGATCTCCTTGCAGTCCAAGAGACTCTTAAGAGTCTTCTCCAGCACCACAGTTCAAAAGCATTAATTCTTCGGCGCTCAGCTTTCTTTGTGTTCCAACTCTCACATCCATACATGACTACTGGAAAAACCATAGCTTTGACTAGAGGGTAGTACACTTAGAGTTTAGTTTTGCCCAGCTCTGTAACTTACAAGGCTTGTGATTTTCAGGAAGAACCAGAAAGTTACATTTTCTATTCAGGTTCTAATTCTAGTCCTTCCTGGTTCATTGCAGGCAACCAATGGTAACAGCTCCCACTATTGAGTACTTTTGCTCAATCGTGTCCGACTCTTTATGACTCCATAGACTGTATAGTCCATGGAATTCTCCAGACCAGAATACTGGAGTGGGTAGCCATTCCCTTCTCCAGGGAATCTTCCCAACCCAGGGATAAAACCCAGGTCTCCTGCATAGATTCTCTACCAGCTGAGCCACCAGGGAAACCCATATTGAGTACTTTTCAAGGGACCCAAATGAAACACACAGAGGAATAAAGAATCTAATATGCACTGCATGAGATATTCATCCCTGTATGTGTTCACACAGATGCTGATGATGAAAGTAGTGCTTACACTGGTGACTGAGAGCCTGGACTGCCTTCAGCTTTCCTGGGTTCAAGTCTCAGCTCCACAATGGACCAGCCCTATGACCTGGGTACATACATCCTCTCTATTCAAAATGGGAGTGACCATGTTAATTCCTGTTCAAGTGATGCTCCTGGGGGCTAAGGGCACAGCCTCCTGAGTCAAGTTGTTGTCATTGCTCAGCTGCTCAATTGTGTCTGACTCTTTGAGACCCCATGGACTGCAGCATGCCAGGCTGACTCAGGCTGATCCTGAGTCAGGTTGCTCAGATCCAAATCTCAGGCCTTAGCAAAATCCTGACCCTCTCTGAGGCTTCATTTCCAAGTCTGTGGTACAAGGGTAACAATTGTGAACAAATCCTGGGATTACTTTGGGATTCAGATGAGTTCATGCATACACTGGGCGTCCCTGGTGGCTCAGATGGTAAAGAATCTGCCTAGAGCATGGGAGACCCAGGTTTGATTCCTGGATCAGGAAGATTCCCTGGAGAAGGGAGTGGTTACCCACTCCAGTATTCTTGTCTGGAGAATTCTATGGACAGAGGAGCCTGGAAGGCTACAGTCCATGAGGTTGCAGAAAGTCGGACAAGACTGAGCAACTAACATGTATGCATACGCTGCTCTTGGAGCAGTGCCCAACACCTAGACACACACACACACACACACACACACACTGTTAAGGTCAGCTGGGTGGACTCACAGGTGATACTTGCAGTGCACTTGGAACAGTGATGTCCCTGGTCAGGTCCAGTAAGTGCCATCTGCTGTCCTTCTTGCAGCGCAGATTTTGTCACTGCAACTTTCATCTTCCACGCACTTTAAGGTTCCAGTGAATCGTTCGCAAATATACAGTTTGCACACAACACACACAAAGTAGTTCAAATGACTCACACCCTGTCCGGTGGATCAGGAACAGGAAACGAGGAGATTTAAAGGCCGTTGTTCTTAGGAATCCTGCCTGCTGGTTGCCACAAGAGCCAGATTTAAGCTTAAACTAAAGGGGGTCTTTTTATGACCTTTTATTAGCTTTCCACAGCTCAAAGGAGAAAGTAAAAACATTTAACAAGACCTTCGAGGCCCCGGGTGATATGTGCCCTGCCCAACAATCTGGCTTCAGCTCCCAGAATTGTCTCTCTCATCCTCAGCTCCAAACATACATAATTTCAGCTTTTTAAATAAGTCTAGGATCACAGAGTCGGACACGACTGAGCGACTGAACTGAGGATCACTCTTGCTCTGGGTCTTTTCTCATCCCAGTCCCTTTCTGGAGGGCAAATGAGTGACATATGTGTTCAAGTTGTCCTTTCTTCTCCCTAGACTCTCTTATTAATTTGATACTTTGCTCTATAAAAGAAACATCTAAGGGGTAGCTCAGATGGTAAAGAATCTGTCTGCAATGCAGGAGACCCAGGTTCGATCCCTGGGTCCGGAAGATCCCTTGGAGTAGTTCAGTCGCGCAGTCGTGTCCAACTCCTTGCGACCCCATGAATCGCAGTACGCCAGGCCTCCCTGTCCATCACCAACTCCCGGAGTTCACTCAGACTCACGTCCATTGAGTCTGTGATGCCATCCAGCCATCTCATCCTCGGTCGTCCCTTTCTCCTCCTGCCCCCAATCCCTCTCAGCATCAGGGTCTTTTCCAATGAGTCAACTCTTCGCATAAGGTGCCCAAAGTACTGGAGCTTCAGTTTTAGCATCATTCCTTCCAAAGAAATCCCAGGGTTGATCTCCTTCAGAATGGACTGGTTGGATCTCCTTGCAGTCCAAGGGACTCTCAAGAGTCTTCTCCAACACCACAGTTCAAAAGCATCAATTCTTCTGCGCTCAGCCTTCTTCACAGTCCAACTCTCACATCCATACATGACCACAGGAAAAACCATAGCCTTGACTAGACGGACCTTAGTCGGCAAAGTAATGTCTCTGCTTTTGAATATACTATCTAGGTTGGTCATAACTTTTCTTCCAAGGAGTAAGCGCCTTTTAATTTCATGGCTGCAGTCACCATCTGCAGTGATTTTGGAGCCCAAAAAAACAAAGTCTGACACTGTTTCTACTGTTTCCCCATCTATTTCCCATGAAGTGATGGGGCCAGATGCCATGATCTTCGTTTTCTGAATGTTGAGCTTTAAGCCAACTTTTCCACTCTCCTCTTTCACTTTCAACAAGAGGCTTTTTAGCTCCTCCTCACTTTCTGCCATAAGGGTGGTGTCATCTGCATATCTGAGATTATTGATATTTCTCCCAGCAATCTTGATTCCAGCTTGTGTTTCTTCCAGTCCAGCATTTCTCATGATGTACTCTGCATATAAGTTAAATAAGCAGGGTGACAATATACAGCCTTGACGTACTCCTTTTCCTATTTGGAACCAGTCTGTTGTTCCATGTCCAGTTCTAACTGTTGCTTCCTGACCTGCATACAGATTTCTCAAGAGGCAGGTCAGGTGGTCTGGTATTCCCATCTCTTTCAGAATTTTCCACAGTTTACTGTGATCCACACAGTCAAAGGCTTTGGCATAGTCAATAAAGCAGAAATAGATGTTTTTCTGGAACTCTCTTGCTTTTTCCATGATCCAGCGGATGTTGGCAATTTGATCTCTGGTTCCTCTGCCTTTTCTAAAACCAGCTTGAACATCAGGGAGTTCACGGTTCACATATTGCTGAAGTCTGGCTTGGAGAATTTTGAGCATTACTTTACTAGCATGTGAGATGAGTGCAATTGTTCGGTAGTTTGAGCATTCTTTGGCATTGCCTTTCTTTGGAATTGGGGTGAAAACTGACCTTTTCCAGTCCTGTGGCCACTGCTGAGTTTTCCAGATTTGCTGGCAAATTGAGTGCAGCACTTTCACAGCATCATCTTTCAGGATTTGAAACAGCTCAACGGGAATTCCATCACCTCCACTAGCTTTGTTCGTAGTGATGCTTTCTAAGGCCCACTTGACTTCACATTCCAAGATGTCTGGCTCTAGATTAGTCAACACTACTCCCTTGGAGTAGGAAATAGCGACTCATTCCAGTATTCTTGCCTAGAAAATTCCATGGGCAGCGGAGTCTGGTGGGCCACAGTCCATAGAGTGGCAAAGAGTCAGACACAACTGAGCACAAACACACACACACAAGGGGCTGGAGAAGCAGGTGGTATGTTGGCATCTGTGCTTCCAAGGTTCTGAATCTCCCTGAAGTCAAAAAAATAAAAAGGCAAAAGACACCAAAAAGCCAGTATGTGCAAGGCTCGGTCTCAGTGTCAAACTTTCCACTTTGAATATACAATCACTGTCAGAAATTGTGGCCAAAGGAGTCTGCTGTGAGGATTCAGTTCAGTTCAGTTCAGTCCAACTCTTTGCGACCCCATGAACCACAGCATGCCAGGCCTCCCTGTCCATCATCAGCTCTTGGAGTTTACCCAAACTCATGTCCATTGAGTCAGTGATGCCATCCAACCATCTCATCCTCTGTCATCCCCTTCTCCTCCTGCCCTCAATCTTTCCCAGCATCAGAGTCTTTTCAAATGAGTCAGCTCTTTGCATCAGGCAGCCAAAGTATTGGAGTTTCAGCTTCATCATCAGTTCTTCCAATGAACACCTAGGACTGGTCTCCTTTAATTGGACTGGTTGGATCTCCTTGCAGTCCAAGGGACTCTCAAGAGTCTTCTCCAACACACAGTTCGAAAGCATCAATTCTTCGGCACTCAGCTCTCTCTCTCTTTTTTTTTTTTTTTTTGAATTTTTAAAATTAATTTATCTTAATTGGAGGCTAATTACTTTACAAATTATGGTCCAACTCTCACATCCATACGTGATATTACCATGACATCAACAAGCCACTGAAAGCACTGAGAGCATTTTTGCTGGGACATGCTCTTGGCCACTGTTGGGTGCTGGGCTAGAACAGTTCTAGGAAGCGGCACACATCACCTCCTTTATTGCTCCCGGTGACTCTAGGACTATCGTTAGTCTTGTTTCACAGTGGGGAAACTGAGGCATAGGGAGGTTCAAAAATACATGTGAAAATGACAAAGCAACACTGGAAAAGCTGGGGCTCAAAACTAGATCTGATTTCCTTATTCAGCTATTGATTGATTTGACAGGTGTCTATTGAACAACTACTATGTGCCATGCCTGGCTGGAGATCATGAAATTTCAACAGTGATCAGCCGACACAAGGAGACTACGCTGATGGAGCTCCTTATTCAATCGGAGAGGCAGATAAGTGTGCAAAAAGTATACAAGTGTGATACAGTACAGAAGAGAAACAAATGATTCACCAAGTCATTGTAAATGACTTGTCAGTTAGATCTGCTGTGTAATAAACCAGCTTGGAATTTTCTGACCTAAGAAGGCAGCCACTTAGCCCACACATCCTTAGGCTCACAGTTTGGGCTGGACAAGCTGGCACTTCTCTGAGGCTGGCCTGGGCTTCCTGCTCATGGATCCGGGGCTCTGCTGTGCTGGCCTGATGTGTGATGACCTTGTCTGGGGTGACCAGGACCTCTCTGTGTTTCATCTTTTCCCCCCAAACGGGTTACTCCAAGCCTGTTTGCACTTCAGGCATGAAGTTCCAAGGGGACAACCCTGACTTCCAAGCACTTTTTAGGTCATGAATTCAGGTCTTTTTTTTTTTTCATGTATGTGAAAGTGAAAATCTCTCAGTCATGCCTGACTCTTCGAACCCATGGTCTACACAGTCCACGGAATGCTCCAGGCCAGAATACTGGACTGGGTAGCCTTTCGCTCCTCCAGGGGATATTCCCAACACAGGGATTGAACCCAGGTCTCCCACATTGCAGGCAGATTCTTTACCAGCTGAGCCACAAGGAAAGCCCAAAAATACTGGAGTGGGTTAGTCTATCCCTTCTCAAGTGGATCTTCCTGACCCAGGAATCGAGCCAGGGTCTCCTGCATTGTAGGTGAATTCTTTACCAACTGAGCTACCAGGGAAGCCTATACGTACTATTATTAAATTCACTAAAGCCGGCCACATGGTCCAGCCAGAGTCAGTATAGGAGCGTTCCAAAAGGCCTGAACACAGGGCAACTTTGACAAATCAGGTCTGTTACTCAAACCCCTCAGTGATAATGTTACACGGATACAGGAAGTTTGATAAGGAACTACCAGCAGAGAGGAAAAATTGTAGAGCATCATGGAAGCTGCCCTGAGTAATGACATCTAACATGAACTGTTTTCTCCCATGGTCTACCTAGGTCAAAAGAAGCTACCAGGCTCCGCAGAGGAAGGGAATGACCCAGCCAGGTCTAAGCCAGGCACAGTTTGGGCAGCACTTTGACAATCTCAAGAACTGCTAATCAATGGGGACCCAGAGAGCATTAGCACCCTCCATCCCCCACCCCCTCTGCAAAGCCAACCTCCCTCTAGCAGGAGCCAAACTGCACAGTGGTTTGAGTCTGCCAAGCAACACTCAGCATGACAGCCAGGGGTTAGGTTTCCCATATATGACAAATCAAAATTAAAGATAGATGGGGTTGGGGGTGGTGTTCGGCGAGAGGGGGTAGGGGGGAAAGTGATCTGAGGTTTTTCTCTTTAACTTGGCAAATGTGAAGTTAAAATGTTTCTTTTTCAAAACGACCATGTCATTCCACCCCCTGCCCTGCAAACCTGGTTCTGATTATTAGCTGAAGTTCAGAGCACTCAAAGGCATTTCTGGTTCGGCCGTCAGCGAACACTGACCTCGTTATTCAGGGAGGGAAAACCGGGTCTGATGGCTCAAGGAGCTGCCTGGCTCTCGAGCATGGGGTCAAGACCATGTCAAAAGGTGTTCTTTCTCCAGGGCCAGGGCCCCATAACTCCCCATCCCTGTGAGGTTCCCCAATCAGGGAAAACCACTGGACCATTCATCCCTAGGGGCCTGGAGCAAGATCTGGGATCTTGAGCTGCGGCTCAAAACGCAAATGTGGCAGTCCTCTGCAGGAACTGCCTTTTGGCTGCACGAGGCGGAGGCGGATGAGCCGCTTGAGAGAAGCAGCGTCTCATGGATATGTGGCTGCGATGAGCATCCTGGATCTGGGGCTAAACTCCCCCTGGGCCCTTGGCTTGCAGCCTGGCTCCAAGTCTCTCGCTTCACCTCTCTGAGTCTCATAGATCAGAGAGCTATGCTGTATCTATGGATACTAGATCCACAGAGACACCACCGTGGATGGGAACAGCATCAGGAATAACCCCCCGTGGGCATTGCCTCCGTCATAACTGCCAGAGATCTGACCCCCAGTGAGTCCTGGTTGAGGACCCACATGGCCCCGAGCTGAGCAGAGGGCTGACAAGACGGACAACATGTCCCAAGAACAGGGCCATCTCCATGTAGTCCAGCCTGGGCAGGTTGTCTGCTGGACTGCCCTTCCTCCTAAAGTCCCCAGTGTACCTGTGTCTTGCGGCTGCTCTAAAAAATGACCCAAAACTTAGTGGCTTAAAACAACACAGGTCTGTTCCCTTATAGTACTGGGGATCAGCGGTCTAAAATGTAGGTGTCCACAGGCTGCCGTTCCTTCTCGAGTGTTTAAGGGAGAATCTACTGTTTTGGCTTCTTCTGGCTTCTAATGGTGACCTGGACTCCACAGTTCATGGCCCCTGCTTCCACCTTTAACCTTGGCTTCAGTCATCACGTCCCCTTCTCTCTTTTGACTTTTTGGCCTCCCTCTTATAAGGATCCTCAAGATTACATTATCCCAGATAATCTCCTATCTCAAGATCCTTCTCTTAATCACCTCTGCAAAGTCCCTTTTGCCACATAAGGGGACATTTACAGAGTCTGAGGATTAGGATGGGGCCCTCTTGGTGGTAGGTGGGGAGGGCATCCCTCAACCCACCTCATCCAGCATCCTCTGGCAGCCTGCATGCCATCCTTCAGTGGGTCCTTTTGGAATCAGTTGGACTTTTCCCAAGCCCTGGCCCTGAGGACAAATGGGGAGTCAAGATGGATTGTCATAAAAGGGCCTGGGCAGAAGTGGCCTTAGGGAAGAACGGGCAGGGGCCTGCAGCTGGCCGTTTATAAGGGAGGGATGAATACACTTGTGCCCCATGGGCAGGGCTGGCCGGGCACAGCCAAGGCAGCAGGGAGCTGTAACATCTTTAGTAGGAGTTCTGCAAGAAAGCCGGCAGCAGTGAACGCCCTCTGCTTATTCAGGAATTGAGAGGAAAAGAAGGAAGACTCGGGAGGATGAGAGGCAGCTTGATCAGAAGGAAAATAGACTGCCTGCCATCCCCTTACCAGGGTTTCTGAGGTGGGTCAGGGGTGAAGCACCCATCTGCCAGTGCAGGAGATGCGGGAGACCCGGGTTCAATCCCTGGGTGGGGAAGATCCCCTGGAGGAGGACATGGCCGCCCAGCCAGTCTTCTTGCCTGGAGAATCCCATGGACAGAGGAGCCTGGCGGGCTACAGTCCACGGGGCCACACGGACTCAGACACAGCTGAGCACACAAGCAGGCATCCCCTTACCGGTGAGGGTAACTATACTTTGCACTCACTTTTGCCTTCTTAACAACTAGAGAGGTGGATAGACTTGGCAAATTGCTATCAGGGCACCCAGTTAACTCTGAAAGTCAGAAAAGCAATGATTTTTTAAAGTACACATGTGTCTCATGCCATAGTAGAAACATACTTATGCTAAAATATCTGGTTAAAAACATGGAATTTAAAATTAACTGATCATCTCTGTTGTATCTGACAGCCCTATGCTAGCACCAAGCTGGCATGCTCATCAGTGCTGTAGGAAAGAAAACACCATCACTGTTATGAAAGAGAGCCTAGGCTACGGGCTTAGCAGAGGTTTTGAACTTAATTCTCAAAACAACCCTCCAAGATAATCATGACTATATCTAATTTATAGATCCAGCAACTTAACCCTAGAGAGATGCGTTTCAGGGAGAACCAGTCACTGCCTGACTTACTTCTAACCCAGGAGTGCTCCTGCACTCCTGAGAAGTATGGGCTCTCCAAATGGATCTCTGTGCCAGTATTGGCAGTGAGACTTTGTGTGGCCATGATGGGGCAGACCTGAAGTTTCCCACCTGCCAGGCCCCCTGAGCTCTTCCTGCCCCTTCCTGCTCCCAGAAAAATAGGAGCCCTCCTTGGTCTGCACTGCCCACTCCCAGGCCCTTTCAGGAGCCCCACAGCACAAGAAACCAAGGACCTCCACATAGAGAAGGGCTTGATTGGGAGCCCAGAATCCAGTTCATCCACCTGCTGGCTCTAGCTTTAGAAACTTGTTCCAGGTTGGGCCCAAATTGCCTCTGAACATTCNCCCTGAGCTCTTCCTGCCCCTTCCTGCTCCCAGAAAAATAGGAGCCCTCCTTGGTCTGCACTGCCCACTCCCAGGCCCTTTCAGGAGCCCCACAACACAAGAAACCAAGGGCTTCCACATAGAGAAGGGCTTCATTGGGAGCCCAGAATCCAGTTCATCCACCTACTGGCTCTAGCTTTAGAAACTTGCTCCAGGTTGGGCCCAAACTGCCTCTGAACATTCCTCATGACTTTGTCCAGATGGCCAGACTCACAGTGAAACCCAGGTGGAGTGGCCTAACCCCACTGTCAGCAGAGCCTCCAGTAGTTCTCACCTGGGCTGGAAAAGTTCAAAAAGAACAGGAGGCACCTCCTCATAGGGAGGGCTCAACAGTCAGACAGAGATGGGTCTTTCCTGGGAGCTGTGGTTTCCTATTGTGTGTGTGCTGGTAGCTCAGTCCTGTCGGACTCTTTGCGATCCCGTGGACTGTAGCCTGCCAGGCTCCTCTGTCCATGGGAATTTCCAGGCAAGAATATTGGCGTGGAAAAAAAAAAGAATACTGGAGTGGGTTGCCATTCCCTTCTCCAGGGGATCTTCCCAACCCAGGGATTGAACCCGGGTCTCGAACCCAGGTCTCTTGTGTTGAAGGCAGATTCTTTACCACTGTGCTACCTGCAAAGCCCTGGTTTCCCAGTATGTTGGTACAAAAGTAATTGGAGTTTTGGACCATGATTTTTAAATTATAGCTAAGCTCAAACACATCTTTTTTATTAATCAAAATAGGAACCATTACAATCAACACTTTTTTGCCAGCGAGAAATAAGTCCTGTAGTGTAAAAATCCATGATTCAGGATTCAGCAGACTGTTGGAAAGTGTTTCCTGCATCCTGCTGGTTGCAGAAGCGTTTTACCTGCCAAAAGTTGCCAAGATGCTTGAAGAAGTGGTAATCAGTTGGTGAGAGGTCAAGAGAATATGGCAGATGAGGTGAAGCTTTGGAGCCCGAGCTGTTCAGCTTTTGAAGTGTCGGTTGTGTGACGTGCCGTTGGATGTGGCCATGGAGAAGAGCTGAGCCCTTCCTGCTGGCCAGTGCCGGCTGCAGGCATTGCAGTTTTCTGTGCATCTCATTGATTTGCTGACATGCTTCTCAGATGTAATGGCTTCACCAGGATTCAGAAGGCTGTAGTGGATCAGGCCAGCAGCAGACCACCAAACAGCGGCCTTGATCTTTTTTTTTTTTTTTTCTGGTGCAAGTTTGGCTTTGGGAAGTGCTCTGGAGCTTCTTCTCGGTCCAACCACTGAGTGATCTTGGGCAAGTGACTTTGTTTCTCTGGGATTCAGGCTTTGCCTGTGTAGAATGGGAATTCTTTCTCAAGTCCAAGGAAAAATTCACTGAAACGTTAACTGCAAATCATCGTTCCTTAAATAAGTCTTTGTGTGTGTGTTAGTCACTCAGCTGTGTCCGGCTCTTTGTGACCCCACGGACTATAGCCAGCAGGTTCCTTTGTCCATGGATTTCTCCCTTACTGGAGTGGGTTGCCAGGCCCTTCTCCAGGGCATTATCCACATCCAAGGATCAAACTTGGGTCTCCTGCATGGTAGGCAGATTCTTTATCAACTGAGCCATGAGGGGAGCCTCATATTAGCAAGACAACACCCCTTGTGGGCTTGGAAAGCAACACCCTTTGTGGGAATGTTCATTCATGTTGGTTAAAAAGAAAGGGAAAGGAAAGGGAAAGAAAAAGAGGCAAGAGGGTTTGGAAAGGGAGAGGAAAGAGAAGAAACCAAAGAACCTCCAGTTAAAGGGCCTAAACAAATGAAGAGAGCAGCCAGGCCATGGTGTTGTAAGTTTCTGCGATGTGGACATTCGTGGCCTCTGTGTTCCTCGTTTCCCTCTGCTGCATATCACTGGGCCCTTCCCGATTGCTTCCAGGCAGATCCAGGGCAGAGAGCAAGTCTAGCCCTGGAGGCAGCCATTCCCATGCTTCCAGAGCTCCTTTCTGTTCCTCCAGGCCCTCATGGGGGGAAATTACGACTCTCAATTTCTCAAGGACAGAGTCATTGAAATTCTCTGTCTGCATCCCAATTTTCCAGCTGAGAACTCTTACAGTTGTCGAGACAGAAAGACCCCAAATAGGCACTTTTCAAGATGACCATGAGTGTATAATTAGTCGATTAAAATTGTCAAAACGTTACTTTTGGTTAGTTAGGAGATGCATCAAACTCATTCCATTGAAAGTAGACTCTGTAATGCGCACACATATTTATGTGTGTAAGGACGTGTGCGTGTTCTAAAAAGGGGTAACATGAAAACTTCATCAGGCACAGGGGGCTGACACGACAACTAACCATCTTGATCACTGGCCGCTCTGGCCGGGCAGCGATCCTTGGAAGGCTAGGAGCCAGCCAAAGCTGCCCTCTTCTCTCCGAAGTGCCCAGACTTTCCGAGTCTCCCATCTCTTCCAGAAAGGGATGTGTTCTTCCGATCTGAGCAGTGTTCCAGCCTCTTTCTTCTTTCTTAATTTCTCACAGGTGGATACCAGGCCCTCTGCATATTATCTGGGGATGCTGGGTGTTTGATTTACCCTGGGTTTGCTCATGCGTGAGGTGGGAATCAAACTGACTGCTGCAAGGATGTGTTCTGCAAATTAAATGTGATCCAAGAATTAAGAAAATACCACCAGAGCAAAGGTATATCGTGCAGATTGGTGGGATGTGAAAGTCTTGCTCACATCCAGGCCTTCCCCCTTCCTTGCCTCCTACTCCATCTTGTTTGAGATGCTATTGAGAGAGCAGAAGCTAATTCTGGGACCTTGGGATACCTCACTGCAAAGCTTGAAGAATTCAGTACTGTTACCACTGTCCTTCACCCAACAGGAGAGGGGAACAGAAATAGCAAAGAACATTGGGTGGTCAGCTAGACCTGGGTTTGCATTTGTCTCTGCCTTAGTAGATATAAGTACATCCTTCTTTGAATCTCAACTTCCTCATCTGCAAAATGGGACTCATATTACAAATGTGCAAGTCTATCTTGAGGGTTAGATGCAAAGAAAATCCAAGTGTAACGCATTTAGTACAGTGTCTTGCACAGAGTGAGAAGTTGCTCATTTTGCAGGATGATGCTTTCAAAAATCACTTGAGGCACCCCCAACTACCATATACCACACACACACACACACACATGGGCACCCACTCATATCATACATGCTTCCTGCATTCTGAGGCCTCTCAGTCCAGTCCAAGCAACCAGATGCAAGGCACCCACTGTGCTGGAGAAGACCTGTCACAGCAGACCTACAGAACCAAGACATCAAAGCTTGCATTTGAGTTTCAACAGCTTTGGTGTCCATAGAAGTTGGAAGAAAGATTTGGAATGATGAATAGTCAGGTGGGACCAGTTCTTGCTACCATCTCAAGATTTAAAAGAAGAAAAAAGTTTGTATGGGCTGTTATGGGGTGAATTGTGTCTCCTCCCCAATTTTTTGTTAAAGTCTTTATCCCACAGTACTGTACAAGGTGACTGTATTTTGAGATACATCTTCAAAGGAGTAATTACATTAAAATAAGATCATCAGAGTGGGTTCTGGCTTCCCAGGTGGCACAGTAGTAAAATAATCTGCCTGCCAATGCAGGTGATGCAAGAGACCCTGGTTTGATCCCTGGGATGAGAAGATCAGCTGGAGTAGAGAATGGCAATCTGCTCCAGTGTTCTTGCCTCAAAAAATCCCATGGACAGAGGAACCTGATCGGGGGAAGGTGATCTCAAGGAGCTGGACACAACTGAGCACAGCCTAGCAGGGTGGGCTCTCATCTAATCTGACTGGTGTCTTTATGAAAAAGAGAGCAGGACACAGACACATGTACAGGGGAGAGACCTTTGTGAGGCATGACATGAAGGAGCAGGCCAAGGGGAGAGGCCCCAGAAGAAACCATGCCCCTGCTAACACTTTATCTTAGGCTCTGGCCCCTCAAACCGAGGAAGTGACTGTTTGTGATTTAAGGTCCCCAGGTCTGGGATCCTTTGCTACAGCAGCCCTGGCAAGCTGATGTAGTGGAGAAGGTCTCTTTTACACCCCAGAGAAGCGGTCTCATACCCTGCTTTCCCCTATGGGCCATAGATTATGAGCGAGAGCAGTGAAACTCTGAGATGGGTATGAGGAACACAAAAGTCAGGGAGACCTGGAGCCCCAACTCATTTCTCCCTGGAGACAGTGAACCCTACACATTTGGGTGAGTGGAACATGACTGCAGGTGGGGGAGCCCTGTGTCTTGTTCCCCAGAGATCAAATCGCCAACATCCATCAGATCATTGAAAAAGCAAGAAAGTTCCAGAAAAATATATACTTCCACTTTATTGACTATGCCAAAGCTTTTGACCGTGTGGACCACAACAAAATCTGGAAAATTCTTAAAGAGGTGGGAATACCAGACCACCTGACCTTCCTCTTCAGAAATCTGTATGCAGGTCAGGAAGCAACAGTTAGAACTGGACATGGAACAACAGACTCACTCCAAAGAGGGAAAGGAGTACGTCAAGGCTGTATATTGTCACTCTGCTTATTTAACTTATATGCAGAGTACATCATGAAAGACGCTGGGCTGGATGAAACACAAGCTGGAATCAAGATTGCCGGGAGAAATATCAATAAACTCGGATATGCAGATAACACCATCCTTATGGTAAAAAGCAAAGAAGAACTGAAGAGCCTCTTGTTGAAAGTGAAAGAAGAGAGTGAAAAAGTTGGCTTAGAACTCAACATTCAGAAAACTAAGATCATGGAATCTGGTCCCATCACTTCATGGCACATAGATGGGGAAACAGTGGAAACAGTGACAGACTTTATTTTCTTGGGCTCCAAAATCACTGCAGAAGGTGACTGCAGCCATGAAATTAAAGTGCTTGCTCTTTGGAAGAAAAGTTATGACCAACCTAGACAGCATATTAAAAAGCAGAGACATTATTTTGCCAAAAAAGGTCTGTCAGTCAAAGCTATGTCTTTTTGAAATAGTCATGTATACATGTGAGAGTTGGACTATAACGAAAGCTGAGCACCAAAGAATTGATGCTCTTGAACTGTGATGTTGGAGAAGACTCTTGAGAGTCCCTTGGACTGCAAGGAGATCCAACCAGTCCATCCTAAAGGAAATCAATCCTGAATATTCATTGGAAGGCCTGATGCTGAAGTTGAAACTCCAATACTTTGGCCACTGATGCAAAGTGATTCATTTGAAAAGACCTTGATGCTGGGAAAGACTGAAGGCAGGAGGAGAAGGAGATGACAGAGGATGAGGTGGTTGGATGGCATCACTGACTCAGTGGACATGAGTTTGAGTAAGCTCTGGGAGTTGGTGATGGACAGGGAGGCCTGGCTTGCTGCAGTCCATGGGGTTGCAAAGAATTGGACACGACTGAGCGACTGAACTGAACTGAGGGTAGACGGGTTACCACTGCCTGTCCATGTGCCTGGAGTGACGGTTCTGTGACTCTCGGAGCAGGTGGATCTGGAGAGGCTCAGCGAGGTAAAAGAATGCAGTCAGAAGATGAGGTCCCTGAGAGTGCAGGTGTCACAGTTCAGTTCAGTTGCTCAGTCGTGTCCGACTCCTTGCCCTCCATGGACTGCAGCACGCCAGGCCTCCCTGTCCATCACCAACAGGTGATGTGCAGATGCCACAGTGATGTGCAAACAGGTAGGTAAGGACCACAGAGCAGACCCCACTGGCCCCGTACCTCAGGGCCATTAATGGTGGAACTCAGATACAGCTTTAGGGAGAAAAGAGAAAGACTCTAAGCCCACTGGGTTTGCTCTGAAGAAGCAAGGTTTGGAGTTTTATATCTAAGGAGAAAAGAGCTCCAGATGGAATGGAAGCTTAATGCACAAGGTAGGCTGGACCATGCCCCCTACCATGAAACGCCCACGTTGTGATCCCTAGAATCTGTGGATGGTTTGCCTTACATAGTGAAAGGGACTTTGTAGACATAATTCAGGATATTGAGATGGGAAGAGATACTGATTTTCTGGGCAGATCTCATGTAATCATAGGGCCCTTGTAAGAAGAAGGCAAAGAGGCTAAAGGCAGGAGGGTGATCTGATGATAGGAAAAGAGTGACGTAGTCACCAAGGAAAGATGGTCTTCCCTATGGTTCCCAAGAGGACTAAACAAGCTACTTTATCAAGTTCAGTGAATGGCTATGTTTTACATATTTTTGGCTTAACAGACTAGACAGTCAGATCCCCAGAGGGATTTTAAACAGCATTCTAGTTCGATTTAGTGTGACTAGCTTGACCAGAAACATCTAGGAGGCTGATGGGAGAATAAGCTTTAAGCATCTGTTGATACTGTGTGTGGCCCTGTAGGTCGTGAATGAGCACAGACATCCAAATAAAGCATAATACTTTCCATTCAGGCTGTCCTGGTGGCTCAGCAGTAAAGAATCTGCCTGCCGATGCAGGAGACATGGGTTCGATCCCTGAATCTGGAAGGTCCTCTGGAGGAGGGCATAGCAACCCGCTCCAATATTGTTTGTTGTCTGGGAAAACCCATGCACAGAGGAGCCTGGTGGGTTACAGTCCATGGCTTCGTATAGAGTCCCGCACAACTTCAGCAACTGAGCACACACACTCTCCACTCAGAGAACAACAGCTGAAGGTACATGTTCCTTCCTGAAAAGAGGGGACCAAAAGGAAAACAGCAAGACGTGTTCCCCAGTTTGGTTGAGTTATGTCTGTCTTACTGACCACCTGGGACCGAGGATTCCGAGGCAGAAACACTCACCCTGGTGTCTGAAGTCATAGGATTGCAATGGGACCAGTCGTCTCCTGAAAGGGTCCCAGACATTGAATTGTCACTTTGCACCCAGACCCAAGAGGGAGGGAGGTGCTGACTTTGATTCCCAAGATTGCTAAAGATGAACTACCATTCAAGGGCGATAGATAATTCTTGTCCAACAGAAGAGAACAGAAAGAGACAAGCTATTTTTATGATCTTTGTGGTCACCTGAAATCTATCACAAGTGTGTCACTTTATTCACCCATTCTACAGCAAGGAAAATAAGAAATACAGAAATTGAAATCAAACAAGTAGTTGTATGTAGGTTATTTTCAATAATCTTTACAACAACCCTGGAAGCCCATACTAGAATCCCCCTTTCCCAGAAGAGGAAACAAAAGTCTAATGAGATGCAGTATTTTCCAGTGTCCCATCCATCCTTTTCAGAAGACGGATCCAAGCTAAAAAATGCCAGGCAGATACATTTCGCTTGAGTCTTACACAGAATGCAACACTGGATCCTATACAAGTCCTGAAATCATAGGACCTCTGGTTTTTCTCCTCTGGAAAGTGATGACCTCTTTGGATATCACCTGCTCAACAAGTCTTAGGATGTGTGCTGATCATTTAAAATAAAAAGGATCCAGAGCAATGCAGGAAACGCTGATGGCAGGACCACGGTGAGTGTACCCCACATGCAAAGCTTTGCAAGCAGAAGCAAGTTTAAGGCAGAAGCAAGTTTCACCTTTTTTTCTTTCCCCAAGTTATAGAAACCCTTGCATATGGTTGTCTTTATTTTAATGTGCATGAATAAAAGATATTCCTGTGAACTGATGCCGTCCCCAGGCTTCCGAGATCAAACAGATTTCTACTCCAGGTGAAATGTGGGGATGACAGATAATGTTGTCAATAGGCTATATTTTTGTTAGGTTGAACAAACATGGCCAGAACAATCATTTTCATCATATATATGTGTGTGCCTTTGTGTGCGTGTGCGTGTGTGTGTCTGTGTGTGTGTGTGTAGGGTAAGGAGAGTATATAAAGAACAAGATTTAAGAGGAAAAAATCAATAAAGGCAGAATTTTCCATAAAACCTTCTGTGAGAAATACCCCTCCCTCTTTCTCATGTTTATTAAAGTGAACAGAATTTGCTGACTCGTATACTGCAATCTAGAGTGATTACTGGAGGGACCCGAGGTGATTAAATAACCACAACATTTGGAAGTATCTGGAAATAAATATCCACATTCTGGAGCCCATGTGGAGTCAGTGAGAAGGTATGAAGTCACTCTTTGAGTGTCGGAGGCTATACCCGGAGCACAGACTGGACGCATGTGAACAATAGGTTGCACTTTGTGTGCAGAGTATGAAGTGTACAAGGTATTTATAGCTAACAAGGCAGCGTGAGTGGGGCAAACGCAAACTCTGGGGTCAAAGAGATGCTGTAGTTTATGGGCTCAGGTAAATAACCCAACGCTTCCAAGCCTAAATATTCTTAGCTGTGCAATAGGAGGAAGTACTGCCAGCAGACTATCTGTTCTTTCCATTATTGCAATTATTTAGTTAGTGTGGCAATAATAACAGTATATCTTTTCTTGAGCATTCATACTAAGATATCTACTGAATTCATTCATGGGTTTAATTCTCACTACAGATCCATGTTAGCAATTTTGCAAAGATTGGAAGAGAAATTCAGAAAGGGTGGCTAGTGACATTCATCGAATCCAAGTTCCTCGTAAGACGCATCACTGCTTTGTGTAGCATGGACAAAAACGTGCTGGCAGTTTTCATTGAAAGATGCCATCAGTTGTGAGATGCATTCCATTTCAGATTTTTTTTAATTGCCTTAAAATCAACAAGCGGTAGTTAATTGCCTAAGTCGCAAGTAATTGGTAGGATCAGGATACAAACCCAGAACTATAAAGACAAAAAGCTGAGAGTTTGTCCCCTTGTTCCAAAGACAGTGCCTGAATTCTCTTTGGAACAAGAACAAAGACAGTTTGTTCTCTGAAAGGATTTGAATCCACTTAAACATGGATTTTTCCCCCGTAAGCATAGTACCTGTAGCTTCAGTTTGTTCTTGCTGTTGTTGTTCAGTCACCCAGTGGGACGAGACTGGGCCACTCTCTGTGACCCTGTGGACTGTAACACGTCAGGCCTCGCTGTCCCTCACCATCTCCCAAACTCTGCCCAAGTTCACGTTCATTGCCTCAATGATGCTGTCCAGCCATCTCATCCATCCTCTGACGCCCTCTTCTCCTGCTCTCTTGATCTTTCCCAGCATCAGGGACTTTTCCAGTGATTGGCTGTTTGCATCAGATGACCAAAATATTGGAGCTTCAGCTTCAGCATCAGTCCTTCTAGTGAATGTTCAGAGTGGATCTCCTTAAGATTAACTGGTTTGACCTCCTTGCTGTTCAAGGGACTCTGGGGAGTCTTTTCCAGCACCACAGTTTGAAGTCATCAATTCTCTGCCATTCTACTTCTTTACAGTCCAGCTCTCACAACTGTACATGACCACTGGGAAGACTACAGCCTTGATTATATGGACCTTTGTCTGTAGAGTATGTCTCTGCTTTTTGGCACACTGTCTAGGTTTATCATCACGTTCCTGCCAAGAAGCAATCGTCTTCTGATTTCATGGCCGCAGTCAGCATCCTCAGTGGTTTTGGAACCCAAGAAGAGGAAATCTGTCACTACTTCCACCTTTCCCCCTTCTATTTGCTATGCAGTAATGAGGCCAGATGCCATGATCTTAGTTTTTTTTAATATTTAGTCTTAAGCTGGCTCTTTCACTCTCCTCCTTCACCCTCCTTCATTTTACAGATCATTTAATTTCCTAAGTATGGGGGAAAGTTTATATTTGATTAGAGAGCACAATAGGTGGAATTGAAAAACTGGATTTTTTTTTTTTTTTAAGATTTTGTTCATTGTTCAGTTCAGTTCAGTTCAGTCGCTCAGTTGTGTCCGATTCTTTGCGACCCCATGAATCGCAGCACACCAGGCCTCCCTGTCCATCACCTGTGGACCATCTTAAAAGTCACTTTCAACTTTGTTACAATATTGCTTCTGTTCTATGTTCTGGCTTTTTGGCTTCCAGGCGCAGCTCCTGGACACGCAATCAAACCCACACCTGCTATACTGGAAATTCAAGTCCCAACCTCTGGACCACCAAGGAAGTCCCAGAACTAGGGTTTGAATTCTGATTCTATCCTCATGCCCTGGGGTGAGTCATCTGTTCCTTTGTTTCTGAGGCAGAAATAACAGAGCATGGATTTTCAACCACGTGGAGGTCTGCAGCCCTAACCCCCATATCTATCAAGGCAAATGCACTTTGTATTATAGGTAGGCATATTCCATGCTACCTTAGAGTATCTTACATACATGTGAATTTGGGGGACTTTTCTTAAAATCATCATGAAAGAGGAAATAAATCAATTATGTACATGCTTTTGATCAAAACAAATTCTGGAAATTCTCTTGGGAATGAAAGGCAAGATAAGCTGAAAGAGCCAGACTAATATCACCTGTGAGGAGTTCTCCTGTGAGCAGGAGTTAGTCTCTGCTTCTTAGAACATATATAGGAGTAGATTCAAGCAATATATATATATATATATATATATACACACACACACACACACACACACATAACATGTTTATGTATATGTATAATATATATTATATAAATATTTTATTATAGTATACATATAATATATAAATATATGTTTTATATATACATGCACATATATGGGTATAAATTTGTAATGGCAAATTTCGCTTGAAGTATACAAAATATTGGGATTGACTTGCTACATGAGGATGAAATTCAAGCAGACTCTGCAAAGTGGTGGTATAAAACATGACCAGTTAGAAAGAGTAATGATTAGATTGACCAGATCGTTCATATTCTAAATTCATGCAATTTTTAAGTGCCTATTGCTTAAAAACTTACTGTGCATAACAGTGAGGGCAAGCTGACCCTGCCCTCAAAATATCACAGAGCTGAGTGTTACAGGTGGAGCTCCGGACGTGGTGATGCTAATTCCCCAGTTACTAAATCATGTTCACTTCAGGGGTGGTAGCCTGCAGTAACCCACACATAGCTGAGACCTTTGGGGTTTACCCAGCAGTGCTATGTGACTGGCAGCGTTGCAGCACCCTACAATCTTCTGGAAAGTGAGCAGTATTCAGTCCTTGTCTTATGGAGG
This sequence comes from Aepyceros melampus, assembly GCA_006408695.1. Taxonomy (NCBI): domain Eukaryota; kingdom Metazoa; phylum Chordata; class Mammalia; order Artiodactyla; family Bovidae; genus Aepyceros; species Aepyceros melampus. Next base: position 433,634 of record SJXQ01005317.1, on the reverse strand, counting down.
GAGAAAGGGAGCCTCTGAGAGGTCAGAGGCTGGTCCGAAGTCCACATGGAAGGAAGCGACCCCAAAACTGTAGAGAAGCCCTTAATTGTTTGTGTCAAGTTCTAGATGATCAAGGTAAGGAAACCAGTCATTTTGGTCCTTTGAAAATTACTCACACTTATCAACAGCTGTACTGAAAGGACCTTCCAAGCACAAGAGATGTGAATGATCTCAGGTTTGCAAAATGTACTCGCACACATGGCTTCGTTTAATCTTTCAGTGTACCCCTCCTTGTACAGGTTGGAGACTGAGATTCAGAAAGGGCAACTAACTTAGCAGAAGCCACCAGGACAAGAAAACTGAGCATCTCACTCCCAGTCCAGGCATCCTTCTAGCCCCACCACATTCCCCCTCTCAGATTGAGAGCATTTAACCATAGCCTCAGTAATCCTCACATCCAGTTTTGTTTGGTAGTGAATAAGGATTCACTATCAGTAAAGGCTGATATAAGTAAGGTTCTCATCCTTCTAAAGGTTCTTTTAAGGAGAGAATAAGGATTCAGGAGATTTGACCAGGTATATTTTATGTTAGTGTAACTTGAACAAAGAGGGCAACTTTGGGAAGGACAGAGAAAATGTATCTCAAGCAGAAATTCACTGGAACTCAGGAACTGAGAAGCCTAAGATGAGGAAGGAAGGGTGGAGTACTAATGTTTATAGGGAAGCCTCTCTGGTGGCTCAGTGGTGAAGAATCTGCCTGCCAATGAGGAGATGCAGGTTTCATCCCTGGGTCAGGAAGATTCCCTGGAGGAGGAAATGACAACTCAAGTACTCTTACCTGCAAAATCCCATGGACAGAGGTGGCTGCAGGGCTAGTCTATGGTGTTGCAAAAGAGTCAGACACAACTTAGCGACTAAACAACAGAGAATGCTCTCTGCATCAGGACCCTGGATAGATGCCATATCTCTTGGTCTCCACGTTATCAATCAGTGAGGTGGCTGTGAATGCAGGAGGTTAAATGTCTGCCCCAAAGTCATCAGCCAAGAAGAGCTGAGCTGTGTCTTTTGAGTCAAAATGGCTTCCCTCTGTCCTCCTAACCAGACTGCCTCTGACCACTCCTGCTTCCACTCAGGCCTTCAGAAAGAAGCCACTTCCTGGCCACACTGCTGGCATCTGAACAGGAGACAAGATGAGCATTGAGGGTCAGTTTCCTGAGGTCTCTGAGACTTGCTCTCCTGGGCCTTCAAAGGGCCTCACAAGGGAGGTTTTGATGCCATTTATGTCCCAAGCAATCCCTCACCTGAATCTAGATCCCAGCTTCTGTCAAAATACCTCTTGAAGTGTTTCAGCTTCCCTTCACAAAATCTGGGAAGGGAGAAACTTCTGGATGTGCTTAGCTAAGATCACTGGCAAAAGAGCCTGGCCAGTGAGGTGGATGTCAGCCTCTGCCTCCGCATCACAACAATGTCTTCCTTCTAAAATGAAATATGTAGGCCTGTGAGAAGGATTAGTTCTCCCCTTTAGTCTATATTAAATGTTGCATGTAACAAATAAAATACAGAACATAAATGAGATGAGCCAGGTCCTGACACCCAATCAGATGCAGGAAACAACAGCAAGAGACACAGGTGTCCCCACCCCTCCACTCCAGAAGACTAGAAACCCTGGGGCAGACAGTCTTGGCTACTTGGCTCATAATGCCCTGAAATTTCATTCTAATGAGCCCAAGTACACACTTCCAGAAGATGAGACAGCAAGTCCAATATGGCATGTGAATTACAGTCTTGTTGTATTCTTCTTTGTCTTTTTCTCTCTTGGTCACTCTCTACTAGCTAAAACTCCCCAATAAGTGAAGGCCTGATTTCAGAGGTGCAGCAAGCTGCAAGGCATGCCCTCCAGGAGTCCCACAGACTCAAGCTGAGAAGGTTCCTACACACCCTTGAGTCTTGCTCCCCTTCCTCTGAGGATGCTAGCTCTGAGGTTTTCCCAAAGGCAGCGGAAGAGGGTTGTGCTACTGACCAAGCCCCGAGTTCAGAACATTTACACATTCACAGTAAATCATCTTAGCTTCATTGCAAACACTCTTACTGTCCCCAGGGCCATTCCTGGTGAGTCAAAGATCTCATCTTTCATTTTGCAGCATGGCCCTTTGAGTTTTGCTTTTCCAATATAGAGAAATGTGTTTGTTTCTTGAAATCTAAAAAATTTAATACTAACATAGACCTGCAATATGGTTGCTTCTATTCTTTTCCCCTGCTCTAAAAGTTACAAGGCATAAAGTATGGAACTTAAAAAACAAAAAAATGCCATCGTGTGAAAAAAACTACATCTCACAACCCAATCACACTTTTTACTTTGTGGGTATATTTGCCCATTTTTTTCCCCTTGTGCATAGGGTCCTTTGTTTAGAATCCATGAATAAGCTTGTTTGATTAAGCTGCAAGGTAGACAGTTGACCCTGGAACAATGTGAGGGTTAGGGACACCAACCTTCAACACAGTTAAAAGTCTGCATATAATTTTAATCAGCCCTTGTGATCATAGTTCTGCATTTGTGAATTCAACCAACCTCGAATTGTGTAGTACTATAGTACAGACTTTATTTTAAAAAAAAATCCAGGTACAAGTGAAGATATACAGTTCAAATCTGTGTTGTTCAAGGGTCAACTGTGTATGTGTGTGTGTATATTGCATGCACATGTGCTGCAAGGTAGACAGTTGACCCTGGAACAATGTGAGGGTTAGGGACACCAACCTTCAACACAGTTAAAAGTCTGCATATAATTTTAATCAGCCCTTGTGATCATAGTTCTGCATTTGTGAATTCAACCAACCTCGAATTGTGTAGTACTATAGTACAGACTTTATTTTAAAAAAAAATCCAGGTACAAGTGAAGACATACAGTTCAAATCTGTGTTGTTCAAGGGTCAACTGTGTATGTGTGTGTGTATATTGCATGCACATGTGCTGAGTCGCTTCAGTCGTGTCTGACTCTTTGCAACCCTGTGGACTGTAGCCCGCCAGGCTCCTCTGTCCGTGGGATTCTCCAGGTGAGAATACTGGAGTGGGCTGCCACGCCCTCCTCCAGGGGGGTTTCCTGACCCAGGGATCAAACCCAGGTCTCCTGCATCTCCTACATTGAAGGTGGTCACCGGGAAAGCCCACGTGTATGCATATAATTTTTCAAAGTAATAAATGTTTGATGCAGAAATTGGTGAAAACAAAGTATAATGAAAACGCCCAAATTATTGTCATTTCTGACATATAGAGTTAACTACCAAATATTAATGTTGAGATACTCATCCTTCCAATTTCCATTTTTGAATCTAAATGGATTTGCACAGAGGAACTAGCTCACTGACAGTGTGTGTCTTGAAGGCAGACCTTAAGGCCAATGTCAGCTCTACAGCTGGGTGATCAGGAGCAGTGAGCTTCCCTGCCTGAGTCTCTATCCCTCACCATCAAATGGGCACAGAGCCATCTACTTCCTCAATTTGACTGAGAACTAAGTGAGATTCATTCACGGAAGATACATTTTTCAGTAAGTGCTCTCACCATTGTGGTTATACTTATTTCTATAGCATTGCATACAATGCAGCTCTGCTCAGACTCTATAAATACATTGTATGTACAGTTTTCCATTTATTATTATATCAAGAGCATTGCTCAGTGTTTCCAGAAAAAATCTTTGTAATAAAAAAGGCTTTGTAAAGTAACTTTAAGTTCTAAGTAGTTTTCTGGCACAAATTACCTATATCTTACAGAATATTCAACTGCTTCTTCTTTTTTTTAAAAAAACTTGTTCAACTAAGAGGTTCTTAATCTTTCCTATCTTAAGTGAAAGTATGAAGACTTGTGCATTCTTTCTCTCCCTTCCTCCAATATTTACAGGATTTCTATCTATGGGTTCTTAGAGTAGAAGTGGAATCTTTATGTCAGACAACCTGGGAAATCGAAAAGGATACATACTGTCGATTTACTTTCCCAAAATGGAATCCACATTTCTCCTCCCAGTGCGATGGGTGAGGGACTTATGTCTCTGTAGTTTCTCCATGTACAAATGTAGATTTAATTTGCTCTGATGCCAGAAATCAGTCTCTCTGGGGCTTCTGGAGTGACTGATTTTACCAGTAATGGCCAATCTCTTTGTTTAGCTTAACTTGCCACATTAATCAAAATAGCTGCTGTGGGTTCATAGGCAAGGGCTGTCTGTGATGACTGCACGTGGCATGCATGGGTTCACAAGAAGAGTCCACGCAAAAGCCAGTGTTGCCTGAAGCACCGTCTCTGAAGGGCTCCTCACAAGCCTAGAAAGGCACTCAGTGTGACGGCTTTTTCTGCTAAAATTCCCACGGAGCCCCTTGACAGAGGCAAAGTGTGATAGAGCCAATTCTCCGTCCACCACATTGTTTCACCTCCTGAGCTCCCAGGAAGGCATTTCCCAGCTGCCCCGTGATTAGGCCAGACCAGCAAGTGGTACAGAGCTCTCCCCAGTGGGGAGTGAGCAGGAGAGATGCTCCTCTCTCTGAGGAAGTTAAGAGCAAGTATCTGTTCTCCACCTCTCTCTCCCTCTCTTCCTCCCTCCATCTCTCTGTATCTCTGTCTCTCTCTATCTCTCTTCCACATTGAGGAACTAAAGAATTGAAACAGTTTTGTGATTTGTCCACTGCAACAGCTAGAGTTCCTTATCCCACTGTTAACAGAACTGGTCTTCAAAGTCAAATTCCCTGGGGGTTCTCAATCCCTTTGCCAGATCCTCAGGTTGGGGAATCTGTTGTGGGCTCTATGACTTTTGCAACAGTACAAGACCTTCTTCATTATAATGTTCTCCACTTTGCAGGTTGTCTGCTCAGTGGCTCTATGGTGGGCTAACGACAAACTTCTCCAAGGGGGCTTATGTCACACACTGTACATCCCAGGTCTGCTAACACCCTCTTCCAACAACACAAGAGATATGGTCAATACTAAAATCAGCTTGATTATATTTTTTGCAGCTGAAGATGGAGAAGCTCTATACAGTCAGCAAAACAAGACCAGGAGCTGACTGTAGCTCAGATCATGAACTTCTTGCCAAATCCAGACTTAAACTGAAGAAAGTGGGGAAAATAACTAGACCATTCGGGTATGACCTTATGATTATAAATCAAATCCCTTGTGATTATACAGTGGAAGTGACAAATAGATTTAAGGGATTAGATCTGATAGAGTGCCTGAAGAACTATGGATGGAGGTTCATGACATTGTATAGGAAGCAGTGATCAAAACCGTCCCCAAGAAAAGGAAATGCAAAAAGGCAAATGGTTGTCTGAGGAAGCCTTACAAATAGCTGAAAAAAAAAAAGAGAAGCAAAGGCTAAGGAGAAAAGGAAAACTATATCCATATGAATGCAAAGTTCCAAAGAATAGCAAGGAGAGATAAGAAAGCCTTTCTCAGTGATCAGTGTAAAGAAATAGAGGAAAACAGCAAAAAGGGAAAGACTAGAAATCTCTTCAAGAAATAGAAATACCAAGGGAACATATCATGCAAAGATGGGCACAATAAAGGACAGAAATGGTATGGACCTCACAGAAGCAGAAGATAATAAGAAGAGGTGGCAAGAATACACAGAACTATACAAAACAGATCTTAATGACCCAGATAACCACAATGGTGTGATCACTCACCAGGAGCCAAACATCTTGGAGTTCAAAGTCAAGAGTGCCTTAGGGAGCATCACTATGAACAAAGCTAGTGGAGGTGATGGAATTCCAGCTGAGCCATTTCAAATCCTGAAAGATGATGCTATAAAAGTGTTGCACTCAATATGCCAGCAAATTTGGAAAACTCAGCAGTGGTCACATGATCTGAAAAGGTCAGTTTTCATTTCATTTCCTAAGAAAGGTAATGCCAAAGAATGTGCAAACTACCACACAACTGCACTCATCTCACACGCTAGCAAAGCAATGCTCAAAATTCTCCAAGTTAGGCTTCAAAAGCATGTGAACCAAGAACTTCCACATGTTCAAGTTGTATTTAGAAAATGCAAAGGAACAAGAGACCAAATTGCCAATATCCAATGGTAGTTTAGTTGCTAAGGCAAGTCTGACTCTTGCGACCCCTTGGGCTGTAGCCTGCCTGGCTCCTCTGTCCATGGGATTCTCCAGGCAAGAGTACTGGAGTGGGTTGCCATTTCCTTCTCCAGAGAATCTTCCTGACCCAGGAATCAAATCTGGGTCTCCTACATTGCAGGCAGATTCTTTACCTACTGAGCTACACTCGATCTTAGCCAAAAGGCCAAGAAGTGACATCCATTGGATCATAGAAAAAGCAAGAGAATTCCAGAAAAAGCATCTACTTCTGCTTCATTGACTACACTAAAGGCTTTGACTGTGTGGATAGCAACAAACTGGAAAATTCTTCAGGGGATGGAGATACCAGACCACATTAGCTACCTGCTGAGAAATCTGTATGCAGGTCAAGAAGCAGCAGTTAGAACTGGACATGGAACAACAGGCTGGTTCCAAACCAAGTCAAGGCTTATATTGTCACCCTGCTTATTTAACTTCTATGCAGAGTACATCACAAGAAATGCCAGGCTGGATGAAGTACAAGCTGGAGTCAAGATTTCTGGGAATAATATTAATAACTTCAGATATGCAAAATAACACCACCCTTATGGCAGAAAGTGAAGAGGAACTGAGAAACTTCTTGATGAAAGTGAAAGAGCAGAGTAAAAAAGCTGGCTTAAAACACAACATTCAAAAAGCTAAATCACAGCATCTGGTCCCATCATTTCATAGCAAACAGATGTGGAAACAATGAAACAGTGAAAGACTTTATTTTGGGGGCACCAAAATCACTGCAGATGGTGACTTCAGCCATGAAATTAAAAGACACTTGCTCCTTGGAAGAAAAGCTATGACCAATCTAGATAGTATATTCAAAAGCAGAGACATTACTTTGCCGACAAATGTCTGTCTAGTCAAAGCTATGGTTTTTCCAGTAGTCATGTATGGATGTGAGAGCTGGACCATAAAGAAGGCTGAGCACTGAAGAATTGGTGCTTTTGAACTGTGGTGTTGGAGAAGACTCTTGAGAGTCCTTTGAACTGCAAGGAAATCAAACCAGTCAATCCTAAAGGAAATCAATCCTGACTATTCATTGGAAAGACTCATGCTGGAGCTGAAGCTCCAATACTTTGACTTCCTGATTAGAAGAGCTGACTCATTAGCAAAGATTTTGATGCTGGGAAAGACTGAAGGCAGAAGCAGGAGGGGATGAAAGAGGATGAGATGGCTGGATGGTATCACCGACGCAATGGACTTGAGTTTGAGCAAGCTTTGGGGGTTGGTGATGGACAGGGAAGCCTGGTGTACTGCAGTCCATGGGGCTGCAAAAACTTGGATATGACTGAGTAATTGAACTGAACTGAACTAAACTAAACTGATGACTACCTGGACCTGTTAGTGAAGAAAGCACATTGCTTTTGAACTGTGGTGTTGGAGAAGACTCTTGAGAGTCCCTTGAACTGCAAGGAAATCAAACCAGTCAATCCTAAAGGAAATCAATCCTGAATATTCATTGGAAAGATTCATGCTGGAGCTGAAGCTCCAATACTTTGACTTCCTGATTCGAAGAGCTGACTCATTAGCAAAGATTTTGATGCTGGGAAAGACTGAAGGCAGAAGCAGGAGGGGATGAAAGAGGATGAGATGGCTGGATGGTATCACCGACGCAATGGACTTGAGTTTGAGCAAGGTTTGGGGGTTGGTGATGGACAGGGAAGCCTGGTGTACTGCAGTCCATGGGGCTGCAAAAACTTGAACATGACTGAGTAATTGAACTGAACTGAACTAAACTAAACTGATGACTACCTGGACCTGTTAGTGAAGAAAGCACATGACGTGGACAGATTCAGTGGGCCAGGTCTTGGAGAGATGAAGCAAAAAAGACACCAGATGAGGAAACACGGGTTCTGGAAGCATCTTGTAGTGAAAATATTTGTATTTCAATGATGATCTCTGGCTAACCAACCTGAAAAGCACCTAGGAGCTCTGCACACAAACCCACCTTCACCCGCACATTCTGCCGCAGGTATGGATATGACTTACTCACTGTGAGGAAAGTGGTCCCCAGGACCCACGGTGTCTGTGCAGCATCCTCAGTGAAGGTGCCTGGATAGATTGTTTGAGAAGGTGCAGAGATTGCTCCCGGTCACTTTCCATCCTGTACAGAGAAGCACCCAGAAGTGACTGTCCCTAAGTTGCAGATTAAGCAGTGGTTGAGTTTCAAGTCCTCCCCTGACTCCCAATGTCATATCAAAAAAGTAGTGTAGGAAAAACTCCACAACATCCTCCAATTTGAAAAGACTTTTATTTATCAAGACTTTGTCAGAAGGTTCGATACCCACCGACTTCAAATGCGGGTGTGTATTGTGCCCCTTTCTAAAAGAACACAATATAGCATCCTTCCACATTTTCTGTCCGGGAGCTGAGCATGACTGACCTCACTCTGCCCCGCCCACATGTGAGATGTGGCTGTGGACTGGTCCCAGTTGTTTTTCATGCTTGTTCAACCCGTGTTTGGGGGGATCACTTGGAACAAGGGCTGCATTCACGTCTCGTGGTCTCAGGAGCTAGGTATCTGAGCCTCCCAAGGCAACAGCGGTGGGATCCCTTCCACTTGCTCAGGAATAGATACAGCAAACTGGCCACGATGACAAACCAGCACTGACCTACGTGCATCCACTCAGATGAAGGAGCTTTTTCTCTGGCCTTTCCTGTACATGACAGTGAAGTTGGCCAGACATAGTGAAAGGTCGGCATCCAAATAAAGCCCTTGTCTTCAAAGGGCTGAAAGTTTTAGTTGAAGAGTCAATATTTAAACACGAGGAAAAGGTTATTCACATGGAATGCTAGAAGGAATGTGGAAGGGGTCCAGTGAAGTAGACATGATCCTTAGGGGAAGGATGGCCAGGGAATAGCCAACAGACACTTTTCTGAGCTTAGATATAGATACGGGACCAATCATGACAAAACTGTCTGCATAGCAAGGACCAGAAGCACTCTAGATGCCCGGCATTAGGGGCCTGGTCAAGTAAAGACGGTGCACGGGAATGCACTGCTGTTGTTGCACAGAATGAAGCAGCTATAAACGGATGCATGCATATGGATAAACACAGGGCTTTGCTGGGCTCAGCGGTTAAGAATCCCCCTGCCAGTGCAGGAGGTACAGGTTCGATCCCTGGGCCAGGAAGATACCCTGTGGAAGGAAGCGGCAACTCACTCCAATATTCTTGCCTGGGAGATCCCATGGACAAAGGAGCCGGGGGGGCTACAGTCTGTGCCTGCGTGTATGCAGTCCACGGGGTCACAAAAGCATTGGTCAAACTTAGCAACTAAAACAAACAACAGATATATACATGCTGATACATACAACTACTACAAGACAGGCTCCACGTTACATTACTCTGTGCATACTACAAGAACAAATCCATGCCTGCAAAACACCAACTCCTATAAAAACAAGGCAGAGCAGATATCACAGAATATCTCTCGAAGGTTATATAAGAAATTGGTTCTAGTCATTTCCCATGGGAGGTGGTCTGAGGAACTGAGATCAATGGTTAGAAGGAAATTATATCATTTTAACTGTGCACATTTTTTATTAAAATTTCAATTTTACCGTGTGATGTATTACGATTTTCAAACAACTTGAAACATCAGAAACAAAGAAGATGATGTGAAACATATTAACAAATATTACCTGAGGCTAACCAATGGACTAAACTGTTAAACTGTGAATGCTTGCTTCCTGACTGGCTCACCTTTGTCCCCTCACCTCACCTCAGTTTGCTTCTCTGTCAAACAGGTATGCTGATGAGTCAATGGTGAGGAGCAGTAAGACCAGCCCGCAGAATGCTTGGCTGAGAGTCCAGCGGATGGTGGTGATGGAAAAGGTGAAAACGGTGCCAGATTTTGCTGCAGAGGATGAAGGAGGATCATTAGGAGCACCCAGAAGTAGGTGCATTCTAACGCAAACTGAAGTTTTGGAAGGTGGCACACCAGCTCCACCAGCAATTCAAAGCTAAGCCCACAGGATGTGTTCATTTCCTCTCCTGGGAAAGATGCTCCTGACCTCCATTACAGGTTGCTCTGGCACTCATGGAGAGTGTGTCTCTAGGGGTCTGGTACAGGGTGGATATTTAACTAGGACTCTGTGCTTTTTGCCTCACCTCCCACCCTCACAGGTAATAGGACTTGGTTCTCAGGATAAGAAAGAAAACAGTATTAAAACCTTCCCTCAAAGGGTCAGATTCCAAGGACATGTTTCCTGCTGTGTCCTGCCTGGAGACAACTGCATGAGTGAAGTGGAACATGGGTGGCCGGTTAGCTCAGTTGGTTAGAGCGTGGTGCTAATAATGCCAAGGTCGCGGGTTCGATCCCCTGTGATCAATGCAAGGAAATCAGCGATCAATGCAAAGAAATAGAGGAAAAGAACAGCAGGGGAAAGACTAGAGATCTCTTCAAGAAAATTAGAGATCCAAGGGAACATTTCATGCAAAGATGGGCTCGATAAAGGACAGACATGGTCTGGACCTAACAGAAGCAGAAGATATTAAGAAGAGGTGGCAAGAATACACGGAAGAACTGTACAAAAAAGATCTTCATGACCCAGATAATCATGATGATGTGATGACTAATCTAGAGCCAGACATCTTGGAATGTGAAGTCAAGTGGGCCTTAGAAAGCATCACTACGAACAAAGCTAGTGGAGGTGATTTATGCCATAAAACACTTTTAAGAGCCACCAAAATGTAAAACTTTTCATAATTGGACACTTGCCAATGGAAAAATTTTGATAGGATATAAACTGTGTGGATGACACAGGGAAACCATGAGATAATCAGGTGCTCTCTTCAAAGGCTGGGCTGGGAGAGGGCAGTGATGGTCATTTTGGAGGATCTGCTAGATAGGAGGATCCCAGGATAAAAACCCATAGAGCTGAAGATTCAGGCAGTTCTCTTAGCTATGTCTTATATTACCATTCCCCTTCACAGTTGTCCAGGAAAGGGTTTTCAGTATCATCAAGTTCTAGAGCGACTCAGGATTTTACCCACATCATAGAGTATCATCACCATCATCACCTGCTGATGATGTTTTTTTCAATGAAGTACAGCTGCCTTTTTAGTTGCTGAGGTCACACTAACAAATTCTAGTTTGTTACATATGTGTTTATTTGTACTCTCTTTCAGGACACAAATGCTACCGGTACAAATGTCATAAGAGAGAAGATTTGAAAACTGGGTGAATCTTTTACAAAGGCAGAACCTTCCCAAAACATCTATATTTGGCCAGTGATTACGGTAACACCCAGATCAATGTCACAGTGATTAAACATTTTACCAAACTATGCTGGTTATACATTTCAAAAAAAATGCTGCAATGGGGGGAAGTAATCTTGAAAAATTATATTTAAAAAAGGAAAAAAAAAATGTAATGGGTTTAAGTTATTTACATGCAGTCAAGGCACAGAAGATTTGACCGATATTGCTACCGTTGTTTTTGGTGGATGAGAAAGCAATTTCTCGAGACTGGCCAATGAGGAGACTATAATTATCACCAACAAGCATGCTCTGCCCATCCCCCTATGAAGTATCATGTTACTACTTGAGTGATCCAAACCCCTGTTCTCCACAGAGAGCGATACGTGCCCCAAGAAATCAGAGAAAAAGTATCATGAAGATTAAAAGAAAGAATTGTTGTTGTTGTTGTTCAGTCAATAAATCGTGTCTGACTCTTTGCAACCCAGTGAACTGCAGCACACCGGCTTCCCTGTCCTTCACCATCTCCCAGAGTTTGCTCAAACTCATGTGCATTGAGTCAGTGATGCCATCCAACTATCTCATCCTCTGTTGTCCCCTTCTCCTCTTGCCCTCAATTTTTCCCAGCATCACGGTCTTTTCCAGTGAGTCAGCTCTTCACATCAGGGGAGCAAAATATTGGAGAAGGGAATGGCAAGCCACTTCAGTATTCTTGTCTTGAGAACCCCATGAATGAACATATTGTAAAAAAACAAAACAAAACACTAATTCAGTCTTGGTTGCCTTGAATCTAAGACGTTTACGGGCCATCCAAGTAAAAATGTAAAGAAAAGGCTTAATATGCACATCCAGCATTCACAAAGATCTAGACAGGAGATATGGACTTCAGTGTAACAGAGGTAATTGACGTTGCCACAGTGGATGAGATGAGCAAGGAAAACTACACAGTGTGAAAAGAGAGGCAATAAACAAAAAACCCCACATGCTGGAGTTTGGGTTTTCCAGGATGCGGCCTCTGAGACAGAGCTGTGTGCTCAAGATGTTCACGGAGGAATGAGTGCGCTTGGAACACACAACTGCAGGAGTGTCGAGGAAGCAGGGTTAGGCAAAGGGAGAAGCTGAGCTGCAATGCCGCCCCCAAGAGGGTCTCTCTCTCTAGCTGGAACAACCTATCAGAATTGTCCTTTTTTCGGCCACAATGCTGCTAATATGAGTGCGCTTGGAACACACAACTGCAGGAGTGTCGAGGAAGCAGGGTTAGGCAAAGGGAGAAGCTGAGCTGCAATGCCGCCCCCAAAGGGTCTCTCTCTCTAGCTGGAACAACCTATCAGAATTGTCCTTTTTTCGGCCACAATGCTGCTAAGCTGCTAAGTCGCTTCAGTCGTGTCTGACTCTGTGCGACCCCAGAGACGGCAGCCCACCAGGCTCCCCCGTCCCTGGGATTCTCCAGGCAAGAACACTGGAGTGGGTTGCCATTTCCTTCTCCAATGCATGAAAGTGAGAAGTGAAAGTGAAGTCGCTCAGTCGAGTCCGACTCTTAGCGACCCCATGGACTGCAGCCTACCAGGCTCCTCTGTCCATAGGATTTTCCAGGTAAGAGTACTGGAGTGGATTGCCATTTCCTTCTCCAATGTGTGAAAGTGAAAAGTGAAAGTGAAGTCGCTCAGTCGTGTCCGACTCAACCAGCCCTTTATGTCCTGCCTCAGTCAGTCACTGGATACGCGTCCTGGAAAGGGCACAGATCCTATGTGAGAGACAGCCGAGCCCACACCAGGTTGAGCTGAAAGCTGTCTCTTGTCTGTACTCACAGCTGCTATGACAGCAAGTCTCTCCCCCAGGCAATCTGAGCAGCATGATCTGAGTATCCGTGTCCATGATACTGAGAAATGCAGACGTGTATGAGTGAGCAGATAAAGAGAAGCCAGAACTTTGAAGTTTGAAAGACTGGGTAGAAAAGCAATAGGACCCAGCTCCTGCTGGGTTGGGAAGATGTTGAGAAAAAGGAGGGAGCTGTCAACAGTGTGAAGAGCTATTTTGATAACACATGTAAAATAAGAAACATCAAGTATAGATGACAGTCAAGAGTTTATGCCTCCTAGAAGGGGTATAGGCTTTAAGAAGACATAGTTTTTAATATGAGGCTGAAGAACTAATGGTCCAAAAGTGGCATGGAGTAGAAAACAGCTGCTTGATGGCAAATCAAGGGATCAAATCCTCTCACAACAGATGCTGCAGGGTCCTCTCAGCCTCTAAGAACAGCCAGGGGCGAGCAAGTAAACCAAGACTGGCCAGTCAGCCTCTCTCAAGACTTGGAATCTTATCAGAATGATCCGAAACGAATTACAATAAATGACTGGTCTTGGCTCATCCCAGTAATAGATTTTGAGTGAGAATGACCTGCCTCTCCTGGCAGTGACACCTGTGGTAGTCCCTGGTCTCTGCTTTATATTTGGTTCTTCTGCCTTCCTTGGGATTCTGTATAGTCTTTATTTAATAAAGACTTAAACAAACAAAATAAAAAAATTCCATCCAATATTCATTTCTGCTGCTTTCAACCAAAGAACCCCAACTGATATCACAGTCATCTCCCTTCTAATGGAGAGAGAAATACCAAAATCACTGATACAGAGAGATTTCAAACCTAAGTCCCAAAGCGTAAATCATCAGGGCAGACATTCCAAATTGCAGATATTGGTTTGTGACAGAGCTCTTTCCCATATGGACTCTGTGGTATAGAAAGAAGGATTTAACTGCTTGATGATGGCTAACAATTGTCCTAAGAATAGAGAAGAAACCAAGTACAATCTGCAGCTGAAATTCAAAGAGGAACAAGGTCCTTGTCATAAGAGGACAAGATATGCGCTATAGAACTCTGAGGAAAGCGACTTCCTGCAGCTGAAGAAGCCAAGGAGGCAGCTTTAAGAGACAGCATTGAACTAGGTCATTAAAGGAATTCATAGCTGGGGCTGGGGCTGGGGGGGTGGGGCAAGATGAGCAAGTTAAATCAGAGAGGTATGGAATTATAGACTCTGAGTAGCTGGTAATTCAGCTTTTCTATTGATAAATTTTTGGGTCATTGATGAGGAGATGTGGAAAGTCAAGTTTGGAAAAGCAGTTTATTGGTAAAACTAGGAGACAAAGTTCCTCACCAGTGTCTAACCAGCAGGTGGTGTGTGTGGAGTAACGAGACAGGTACAGGACTTCTTATAGCATTCTACTTGTTGAACTATCTGGCTTTCAGTTGGGTCTTTCCATTGATTTTAGGTAGCTAGCTTTAACAGTCAGCGAGATTCCTTCCTCATGACTTGCTAGATGCCTTTGAGAGGTTTTAAGGAAGCATGCACGGTTAATATTATGTTTTGCCTTGCCCTCTCTGGTGCACGGTTAATATTATGTTTTGCCTTGCCCTCTCTGGCAGCCATTGAAATAGGACACCATATCCAAGAAGTGCCTACTGTGTGACAGGCACAGAGTAGGTGCTTGGTAAACAGCAGTTCCTTTCACCATTACTTCTATAGTTAATGCCTTGGTGATGTCTTCATGAATCCTGCTTTCCTTCAATTATCATTCTTGTCCTAGTCTAGAAAATTTGTTATCATTTCCAAAATATCTGATTTAAAATTTGGAAATCAAATTTGACACAATCTTCTGTGGAAGCAGAATAAGTAAGTGGCTCTTCACAGTCATGATTGGTAATACACATGTAACATGGTCCACAAATTCAAGGTACAAAAGATGTAGCTTTTGTTTTCTAAAATTCACCTTAATTTTAACCCTGTTTCCATCAGTCCATGGCATGTGGTAGATATTCAATAACTGCTTGTTGAATGAGTGTATATGTATGAAGGAATAAATGAATTTGTTAGAATAAACCTCAGCAAGTCCATCTTCCTACCTATTACATTAATGCTCTCTGACAATAAATTATCCAACTTTGTAAACGATCCTACCATCTTTTACTCCTTGAAAATATATTGAATCTTATTGAAGCTGTGTTCAACAAGAAAACCATGTATTCTAGCCTTCTAATTGAGTTTGGATTTTAAATATCCTATTCTATTGTCAGATCACAAATTACAATTCTTGTTTTAGGGAATATGGTCACTGTATATGATTCCAGTGTTATTTTCAAACTTAGCTTATCCTCAACACTTGTGGTTTTCTTTCTGCCTTTTTCATTCTCCAAAACTTTGGAAGAAAATGAGAAGAGATGCTGTCCATGAATGAATGGAGTAGAGGGCAAGAGAAAGAGATATCCTAAAAGTGTCCTGAAAGGCAGCTTTTGTAGCATTGAACATGGCCTGGCTATGAAGGTAACTGGGTCAACTACCTGTGTAACCTGTAGATCAGCAGGGAGAGTAAGGTCAGTCAGTCCAGGATACTGAGCTGCTACTGTCTGCAGTGATGAATGCTGTACCCAAGTCATGAGTCCAACTGGGCAAACATATTGATAGCTACACACCTCAACACGTATGACCTGTATCTGTGGACTTTATCAGCCTTTGATTTGGAGATATACAATAATAGAGAGAATCAAGGCCTTGCAAAGCCAGAAACATGGAACCAAAGAAAAGCGTTTAAGTTGGGGATGGTTTTAAATTAAGCTTTTTGTCTACCATCACTCTGCCATGAAGTTCAGTACTATGTTTTTTAAATATGTGTGAATTGCAAGTGGCTTTCCACACACCTCTCCACTTCCACTCATCAGGAGACAGACACTCTCCCCAGGTTCTTCTGGTCGTTCCAAACAGCCTGAGAGCAGATGTCTCAGATTTGAAGTGTTGAAAGTTAAATTTGCAACTTCAAGGACCTCAAAGTCACAATCTTCAGAAATTCATTTTTCTTTGAGATATAATCATGACACGTATTATCCCAAAGTTAGAACTATGGACAGAGGTGCCAAGAGGTGACAGAAATTGCCCAAGGTCACTGAGAGAGGTAAAGGGCCTAAACTCTACCTAGACTTGCTGGTTAAGTTCACTATTTTCTCTATAGTTGTAATTTCAAACTGGTTTCCTATGGCTCCACTTGTCTCTCCTAGGACAAAGGATAAGGGCTAATAGAGAAAGATTATTTATTTTCTTGGGCTCCAAAATCATGGCAGATGGTGACTGTAGCCAAGAAATTGAAAGATGCTTGTTCCTTGGAAGAAAAGCTATGACCAACCTAGATAGCATATTAAAAAGCAGAGCCATCACTTTGCCGACGAAGGTCCATCTAGTCAAAGCTATGGTTTTTTTCAGTGGTCATGTATGGATGTGACAGTTGCCCCATAAAGAAAGCTGAGCACAAAAGAATTGATGCTTTTGAATTGTGGTGTTGGAGGAGACTCTTGAGGGTTCCCTGGACTGCAAGGAGATCCAACCAGTCCATCCTAAAGGAGATAGTCTTGAATATTCATTGGAAAGACTGATGCTGAAGCTCTAATACTTTGGCCACCTGATGCAAAGAACTGACACTTAGAAAAAGACCCTGATGCTGGGAAAGATTGAAGGCAGGAGCAGAAGGGGACAACAGAGGATGAGATGGTTGGATGATATCACCGACTCGATGGACATGAGTTTGAGCAAGCTCTGGGAGCTGGTGATGGACAGGAAGACCTGGTGTACTGCAGTCCATGGGGTCACAAAGAGTCAGATATGACTGAGCAACAGACCTGAACTGAACTGATAAACATGTCTTAATTATTTGTGAGAATTTTCTCAAATTAAAAAAATATATCTATCTCTTGTCTTAAATGATTGAATTCTGTGAACTTTCTCTTTAAGCTAGTCTACAAATAGGCAGTCAGAGGTTTACAAACATCAGAAGGCTCTGGGCAGATTCTGTCAAGGTATTATTCTTCTTTAAACCACGTATTTCCTTGTTTGTAGCACACTGTTAAAATGATTGATGAACAAATAAGTTCACAGTGGTTGAGGCAAACAACGCTTACCCGCTCAAGCAACTACAAACCATACATCATTTTGTAGCATTAAATTTTTTGCCTGTTGCAAAAAAATAAATAAAAAATAAAAAGCCACACACCCACAATTCTTAATGACAACATGGAAGGGAACAGGTGATTTTTGCCTCAATCTGATGCAGCTGTTTTTCTTATAATTAATTCCCAACCCAAAGGCCTCTGTAATGGTGAGCTGTGGGCTATGTGTCTCATTCTTCCTTTCTGGGGCATTTCCAGAAACATTTGCAGTAGCACACACACATCTTTCATCCTTAATACACTTACAACTGAAGAAGAAAAAAGCACAGTGCACTGCTTTCAAGATTCTAACCTCATTCATCTTGAAATACTATTGAAGTAGCTCATGCCTCTAGTATAGAAAAGTTTTCAAGTCAGTTCTACCACATTCATTAAGCACCTTTGTTTGCAGGCTGTGCAGCAAAGATACAGAGGTGAATAACACTAACACAGTACTTGTGCATTTTCTTTTACAGTTGGGGAGATATGAGAGACAGACAAGGAAGGAATGACAACACAGTGTGATAAATGCAATGCCAAGTGTGACTATAAGAAATAGAAAAAGGCACTGGGTGGAGGGCAGGGAGGGTTCTCATCTACATGGAGTGGTCAGAGGAGACTGCCCCAGCAATGATGTCAGAACTGGACTTTGAAGAATTGATAGTAATTCTCATGCTAAAGAACTTGGGGGCTGCACTCTGGGAAGAAGGAGTGATATAGCAGAGCCACAGAGGTATGAGCAGAAGCAATTAGAGGCTGCTGAAGTCTAAAGGAATAAGGTGTGGAGATCTGTCATGAGGAAGTGGGAGGTGACACCGAAGGCATGAGGACCCAGGCACCTTGGTCTATTCAGATCTTTGAAAGCAGCCAGACGCTTTCCCTTTCCTTTTTGAAAATTCTCTGAAATTTATCCATCTGAACTACACCTATCAGATAGAAAAGGCTCAGTTCAGTTCAATCGCTCAGTCATGTCTGACTCTTTGTGACCCCATGGACTGCAGCACGCCAGGCTTTCCTGTCCATCACTAACTCCCGGAGCTTGCTCAAACTCATGTCCATCGAGTCAGTGATGCCATCCAACCATCTCATCCTCTGTTGTCTCCTGCCTTCAATCTTTCCCAGCATGAGGGTCTTTTCCAGTGAGTCAGTTCTTCACATCAGGTGGCCAAAGGATTGGAGTTTCAGCTTCAGGATCAGTCCTTCCAATGAATATTCAGGACTGATTTCCTTTAGGATTGACTGGTTTGATCTCCTTGCAGTCCAAGGAACGCTCAAGAGTCTTCTCCAACACCACAGTTCAAAAGCATCAGTTCTTCAGCTCTCAGCTTTCTTTATAGTCCAACTCTCACATCCATACATGACCACTGGAAGAGACTTAGCTTTGACCAGATGAACCTTTGTCAGCAAAGTAATGTCTCAGCTATTTAGTATGCTGTCTAGGTTGGTCATAGCTGGTTATAGAAAAGGTACCAAATATTAACAACAGAATTATTTTTTTTCCAAATAAGTATATTTCTTTCCCCAAAGAAGGCTTTCTACCAAACTCAAGCTCAGTGTGACCTACAGGTTAAAGCATTGGCTTTGGCATCAGAAGTGAGTACAAATCCTGCTAATACCTTGTGGATGTATACTGGCAAGTTACTCAAATCTTGGTTTCTGTTTTCCTTCCTGTATTATGATTGCTGTGAGAATTAAATAACAAGAACTTACCACAGTGTCTGTAATGTAAGATGTCAGAACACAATAACTGCAGCTGTCATTATACCTTTTTTTATTGACAGTCACCTAAGCATCATATTGCTGTGATGTCAATGCGATAAATAAACTGTCTCATTGTAAATCCTTTCAGCTAAGCTCACTGGCAAGTAGACTGGATACTGAGGAGCAAGTAGCACCCCCTGGAAGCCTTGAGATATTCTCAGGAGAGAAACCAAGAGTCCTGAAGATCGGACCCTACTCCCGTTGTACCCTGTCACCTGCCTTCAGCAGGAATTCTCTTGGGCACCCAAATGCTTAAGCAAAGCAGCCCAGAAGGTGAGACAGATGTTCTCATAAAATCCCGATTGTGTGTATACGGAAACTGAGGTCTCCCCATCCCAGCAGCGTGCTTGCACTGGGAATCTGCGGCTGGAGTCATTAGGCTGCTCCCACATACTGCCCTCTGCAGGTGCCTTTGGTAAAGCCATAACTGTTAAGTCCACAGAATACAATGAAAATAGCGTTATTAACAAGATCTGAGAATGTTTATTCCCTCCAGAAATAGTTTCCTAACAACCTGAGCTATTTACTCAATCTTGCATCTTAGAAGAAAATTAGATGTTGAGGTAAAAGTGCCTGAATGGGAATTTCAGAGCGGATCTCCAAAGAATGAAGAATTTCTCTAGAGTAGAAAAATGAAACTGCCTCAGGCCCCTGTTTCAATAGAATCAAATGTTCATTCGTGAATGAGAATCTGTTATATATGAGATTACTCTGGAGTTTTTACTGTGTAACTTCCATAACTTCTACTTTGAAAAACATGCCAGTCTTATAAACTAGAGGTACCTGGGTATCTGCCACAGAAATGAAAAGGGTTTGTCATGTCTTGAGTACATTCTACAATGCCAAAATGCATAGCTTGTGCCATCCCCACCAGCTCTGCCTCACCGCATCCTGGGGCACAGTTTTCACACTGTCCTCACATGCAGAGACTGAGAGCATGAGGCCGCTGGTGAAAGCTGAGCTCCAACACCGGCCTCGCTAAGATCAATTCACAAAATGAACTTCATTGCTTAGCTACCAGCTCTCTACCTCCTCAGTAATAAACAGTAAACAGGTATTCTGAAGGTATCTAATTTTATGTACAAAACTGTGCTAAGTACCATGCAAAATGCTGAAAAGGAAACTATGCTTTTTGAGATTAAGAATTCTGTAACATTAGGGAGGGAGTGAGTTGCGGAAATTAACATGCAAAACCAAGAACAAACAACAGAATTAAAGCAATGTGATGTAACTGAAGGAGCCCAGAGTCAATTAACTTATTTATTCATTTATTTCTTATTGAAGCACAATTGATTTACTGTATTAATAGGTTAACAGCAGAGGGATTAGATGCTTTATACATTACAAAATAAATGTAGTACCAATCTGTCATTATATAAAGTTATTAAAATATTATTGACTACATTCCCTAATAAATAGGTCCCCATGACCTATTTATTATCTGACTAGAATTTTGTGCTTAATCTTAATCTTACTCTCTTATTTCATTCATTCCCCTACCCCATTCTCCTCTGGCAATCAACAGTTTGCTCTCTATATCTATGAGTCTGTTTCTATTTCATGTGTAATCACAAATGGAATTGTTTTCTTAATTTTTTATGATAATTGTTAGTGTATAGAAATGAAACAGGCTTCTGTGTATTAATATTGTATCCTACCACTTTATTGAATTCACTTATTATCATTACTTTTATTTTTTTATTGTGTCTTAAGAATTTTCTATATATATCATGTCATCTGCAAACAGTGCGTTTTACTTGTTCTGTTCTAATTTGAACTCTTTTTATATCTTTTTCTTGTCTGACTGCTATGGCTAGAACTCCCAGTATTATGTTAAATAAAAGTGGTATCCTTGTCTTATTCCTGGTCTTAGAGGAAATGTTTTCAGCATTTCACTATTGAGTATGATGTTAGGACTATTCCAGAATTTAAAACAGTATTCTAGGTTTAAAACCTTGCTATGTGAATTAATACTTGTGAAATCATGGCATTAAGTTTATTTTGTTAGCATCAGTTTTCTTAATTCTAAAATAAAGGTTAGCCTATGGGAGTATTGCAGGATCAAGCAAGGTAATATATGTGGGAAAATGTTCTTTAAGTTTCAAAGTCCCATACAACAGTTAGATATTATTATAACTGCTGAATCTTAAAGCATACGTTTTACTTTCCCCTCAAAGTCTTTCTAAACAATGACTACTGAGTAACTTTTAAATAATATGGCTTAACAATACAGGCATACTACAACAACAGCAAAGATGTAAGAAATCTAATTTGTGTATAATTATATTATATGCACCTGAAGTGAAATGAGGTGAAGTTGCTCAGCTGTCTTCGACTCTTGGCGACCCCATGGACTGTATAGCCTACCATGCTCCTCTGTCCATGGGATTTTCCAGGTAACAGTGCTGGAGTGGGTTGCCATTTCCTTCTCCAATTATATGCATATAATTGTCCAAAACTTTGGCCACCTGATGCGAAGAGCTGACTCATTTGAAAAGACCCTGATGCTGGGAAAGATTGAGGGCGGGAGGAGAAGGGGACACAGAAGATGAGATGGTTGGATGGTATCATCGACTCAATGGACATGAGTCTGGGTAAACTGCGAGAGTTGGTGATGGACAGGGAGGCCTGGCGTGCTGCGATTCATGGGGTCGCAAAGAGTCGGACACGACTGAGTGACTGAACTGAACTGAATTGTGTATAATTGCATTATCAAATTGCATTCCTCACTGCATTTAATCATATTCTTATGTCTTTAATTTGGGGTCTCTAGACCCCCAAAATTCTTAAGAATTCATGTTGGCAATAAAATGTAGCACATCGATTTTAAAAACTATTATCAATTAGTTAGAAATCTTGTTGCAAGACAATAGCTTTAGAAGATTTGAATATAGATATCTAGGGAGGGCAATTGCATTAAAAACATGATCTTGCCCATACAGATTTCACTTTTTGTTTCAGGAACTATTTTTGAAAACTGGGATCTTGACTTTTCAAGTATGGAGAAATGAAGATCATGACCAAGTTTTACGTGAGATCCTAATACTACTAACGCAGATTTGCACCTGCATACACTTATACACAAATGGCTGCATTTGTATGCCCAGACTGAGGAATTAGGTAGCTAACTACAAGATCAGCAAAGTAAATGCTTATTAGCCCATCAGCAAATAAAAAATTTCATAACAAATTTCCAGTCATCTCATATAGTTCAACTTTTTTTCACTTTTCAAATATTGGCAGTATTCTTGTATATTCATTAAATTTCCAAATTTGGGGACTCCCCCCACAGAAACTCACACCTGGATTTTTAAATCTTCCATAAACTTTTCAGTTATAAACAATGATTGAAAATTATTCTGTTATTAGTAAAAATGATAAATTTCTCACAAAATTCAATATACATGTGTGTATATTCATACAAGTATACATGTGTATACATATGTGTGTATACATGTACACACATAGACACACATATAATCAAACATAGGCATGTACATATACATACATTCTATCTATACTTTTTTTTTAAACATTTTTTCCTTTTTTTTTAATTGAAGTATAGTTGATTTACAATGTTGTATCAGTTTCAGGTGTACAGCAAAGTGACTCAGTTATACATATTTTTGCATTTTTATGTATTTTTAAACTGCATTTTATTACCAAAATGAGTCTTACTACTTGCTCACTACCTAATTTTTAAACTATAAGAATTAAGAACCAGAATAAGCAAATACCTCTAGTTAGCTGAGCAGCTGGGAATTTGATTCTAGGTCTCCTAATTTGTTCTATCAATTAGTTCATTCCCTCAGCGTCCTCTTACAAAAGATAAAATATCCAAAATAATACAGACAGTAAAAAATCTACATATGCAAATAGTCCTCTGATTTAACTCAAATGAACTTTTCCTTCTTATCCTTTGACTAGATAAACAACTTGAAAATCTGACATAATTTGACAATTGGAACATAATTTACTAGTTAGGAAAACTGGAGTTCCACATGACATGGATGTCTAAGCCTATAAAGCTTCAAATAATGTGTTTCCAGCCTTTATTTTGCCAAGAAAGGACATTTAAAAGATGACTGTTTTCACCAACACTGTAATTCATAAAAGGAAAGAGATTCTAATACCAAGAAAAACAAAGGACGAAGGACATGATCTCAGAATAAAGGACTAAGCTATAAATCAAATGAATTTAGTTTTATGTAAAACTAAGTAAACAAAGTTATGTAAACACATTTTTCTCAGTCTGTTGTGGGCAAGTGAGGAAGTGCTCTCATACTGGAGCCAAAACAGACCTCCCTAGAACCTTTACCCATAGTACCAGTGTGGATACTAGTATCGCTTCTAGAATATACAAACAAGGCCACGTCAGCAAGCACAACATGACAGCAGAGACAAACAATGTTTGAAAAAGGGACCTGTGTCTTGAAGGACAAAAACATAGACAGAAAGATCTCAAAGAAGTTACTTAGGATTCACAAATAAGCTCAGGCAAAAAAATAATCCGTAGATATTTGAGAGAATAAATTTACACAAATGAAAAACACAAAGAGGAATACGTAGAACAACTAACCTCAGAGAAAACTTGTAATTCAGGGATAGAAGAGAGTTTCAAAATTTCTTTTTCATATCCTCAGAGAAATATGAGAAGATATTGAAACCATAAAACAAGCCATAGGCTGCCATGAAAAAGGAGCAATCATAGAAAAAGATATTTCTTGATAACTAAAAAATATGATTTCCAAAATGAAAAATTCAGTAGAAGCTCTGAGAAATGCCCTTTCAGAAATCTCCTAAAATCTAGAGCAAGGAAAAAAGGTAGAAAACCTGAGTGACTAGCCATTAAATCTGGCCTGTCTTGAAAATAACAATATAGCTTGAAGAAACTGGAGTGGAAGAGAAATAGTGAGAAAGTACAAAGGAGTACAAGGATCAAAAACATCCTCACCTTCAATCCGCGAATAAAGTTATCCAGTCAAGGAAGAGAGGTTTATCTGAATTACTTAGAAGGAAACCTCTAGAAGAATCAAAACTCTTGGTAACCATCAAAACCTGGGCAAGCAGAAGAGATAGAGTACTAAAACTAATTCTTCTTCTTTCACATCAGTGAGACAAGAGATGCTGCTGAGAATTTCTTAAACAAGATTTCAAGGTGCTTGCATATACTTGACATTACAGAAGTGATCACCAGAAAGGCTACAAACTAAAATTGTTAACCTTGATTTAAAAGTATTACTTGTCAATTTGTACTTCTCCGTGTTATGGTCATCTATATTGTTGAAATTTTTTCACTATGAAAAATAATTTCATAAAACTACTTTTTAAAAATTCAAAGTATACTTTGCCAAGACAAGACGACTCAGTAAACTCAAACATGCAAATGGACACTTACAGATTGGGTGTAGTTTTAAGAGGCAGTAAGTGCAAAGAAAGCTGGAGGCTAGCCTTGAGCATGAGGCATTTCCGTGGTTTACTGCAGAGATCTAAACAGGTAGGACTTGCACTTAGGAAGCATGTATTTGGAGAAGGAGACACATCATATATTTGCATTTGAAGGAGTTAGTTGGAAGAGACAACAGCAAGAGCAGATAAAAGAGCAGCTGGTTAGGCCAGAACTAGTTGGTGAAGGAGCCCAGGTAAAATTTAGCCACAGGCTCACCTGTCAAACATTCTTGAAGAGAACCAGTAACTAAATTCAATAAATGAGATACTTAAGAAAAAAAAAAAAAAAAGGCGGCTGCCGCACTTGAGCGCAGGCGGTGGAGGCAGCCGGAGCTACCCCACATCTGAGGTCAGGGGCAGTGGCCTAGAGAGCCAGGCTGTGACAGCGCAGAACGGCGGAGAGGAGCTACCCCGCGTCCGAGGTCAGTGGCAGCAGGGAGGAGACACCCCGCGTCGGAGGTCTGGGGGGTGGCGGGGTTTTGCCAAGAAAATGCACTGGTCATAGCAAACACCCTCGTCCAACAACACGAGAGAAGACTCTACACATGGACATCACCAGATGGTCAACACCGAAATCAGATTGATTATATTATTTGCAGCCAAAGATGGAGAAGCTCTATACAGTCAACAAAAACAAGACCGGGAGCTGACTGTGGCTCAGATCATGAGCTCCTTATTGCCAAATTCAGACTTAGATTGAAGAAAGTGGGCAACACCACTAGACCATTCAGGTATGACCTAAATCAAATCCCTTATGATTACACAGTGGAAGTGAGAAATAGATTTAAGGATCTAGATCTGATAGATGGAGTGCCTGATGAACTATGGAATGAGGTTCGTGACATTGTACAGGAGACATGGATCAAGACCATCCCCATGGAAAAGAAATGCAAAAAAGCAAAATGGTTCTCTGGGGAGGCCTTAAAAATAGCTGTGAAAAGAAAAGAGGCGAAAAGCAAAGGAAAAGAGGAAAGATATAAGCATCTGAATGCAGAGTTCGAAAGAATAGCAAGAAGAGATAAGAAAGCCTTCCTCAGTGATCAATGCAAAGAAATAGAGGAAAACAACAGAATGGGAAAGACTAGAGATCTCTTCAAGAAAATTAGGGATACCAAGGGAATATTTCATGCAAAGATGGGCTCGATAAAGGACAGAAATGGTCTGGACCTAACAGAAGCAGAAGATATTAAGAAGAGGTGGCAAGAATACACGGAAGAACTGTACAAAAAAGATCTTCACGACCCAGATAATCATGATGATGTGATGACTAATCTAGAGCCAGACATCTTGGAATGTGAAGTCAAGTGGGCCTTAGAAAGCATCACTACGAACAAAGCTAGTGGAGGTGATGGAATTCCAGTTGAGCTGTTTCAAATCCTGAAAGATGATGCTGTGAAAGTGCTGCACTCAATATGCCAGCAAATTTGGAAAACTCAGCAGTGGCCACAGGACTGGAAAAGGTCAGTTTTCATTCCAATTCCAAAGAAAGGCAATGCCAAAGAATGCTCNTGCGCGACTGAACTGAACTGTACCTCAGTTCAGTTCAGTTCAGTCGCTCAGTCGTGTCCAACTCTTTGCTGGACTGTACCTATAGGATTGCAAAGAGTTGAACACCACTGAGAGACTTTCACTTCCACTTTCATGTAAGGGAATGTTAAGTTGCTTCAGTCATGTCCAACTATTTACGACTCTGTAGACAGTAGCCCACCAGACTCCTCTGTTCACAGGATTCTCCTGGCAAGAATACTGGAGTGGGTTGCCATGCCCACCTCCAGGGGATCTTTCCCACCCAACGATCAAACCCATGTCTCTTATACCTCCTGCATTGACAGGCAGATTCTTCACCACTGACATTACCTGGGAAGCTCATATGTGTATAAAGCCTGCTAAATAATTTGCTATATGTTGAGTAGACAGATGGGTAGATGGTAGACAATGGATAGACAGACAGATAGATAGAGAGACAGATAGATAGACTGAGCTTCCTCAGCTCTAAAATGGATGGTAATGATGACGACAGCAGTCGAGTTGTGTGATGATAGTAGGTGATATAAACGAGCTCAGGAACTGAAAATATAGCCCGATGCACAATAGTCATACATGAATAATTACTCCTCTGCCTGTATCTTGTACCTGTTTCTTTCTCAAGCCATTTATGAGTGCAAATCTGTGGTTACTACTAACACCCCAAATGGTCAACACGTTGGGACTATCACAACACTGACTGCAGCCACCTTGGCCCCAGCAGGAGGCCACAGCATGTGACACCCCCGAGAGTGGCCACCGTGCCTGCTCCTGTCTCAGCCGCTCACTTTTTGTACAATCTTGGATAAGATTTGTCTTCTCTCTAAGCCTCAGTTTTCTCTTCTGCAAATGAAGACAATAATTCCTCCTGATCACATGAAGTTTAGAGAGCCCCACATGAGAAGAATCATATGAATATTCGTAGTCATCTCCTAAGAGTTGTAATTCCTCATTAGAATCGTGCTGTATAGCAGATCCCTAGCAGAGCACGGTCAATTTGTGTTTGGGTGCTCAAAATTTTGTAAACCTTGCAGCAAGCCCGTGGTTCAGTTCCTTAGACCCTGAGCTCTGGGGCCTCCAGCATTTTTTAATAGAATTACTGCCTTATTTAGATGGAATCTAATTCTTATTATTTAAAGTGCTGTTGGCAGCTGGCACATTGAGAAAATTATTAAAATATAATTTAAGTGGCATTTTGCTAGGGGAAAAAAAAAAACCCACCATCGCTGTTCATAAGAGTAACACACAAAGGAGCATTTCTCATCCAAAATAAAAACCCTGGGAAACTGTGTTTTACCTCAAAATCTTTCCTCTGGGAACCTGTGTAATGATTCCTAATTATCAACTTACATTAGGGGAAAGATAACAAACGTACAAGAACTGCTAACAAAACATCACCCTGATAAGGGTCTCGCCAAATGTGAGAAGATCCTGATTTGACTGGTTCCGAGGGCAGACGTGAACACATCAAAGCCTTGCTGCCACTGCCCCCTGGACACTTCTGCTGGGATGTCACCACAGGCTCACCTGTCACATCCTTGCTTGTCCACTGCCCCCAACGCTCCTTCTTGACTTTTCACTTCTCGCCAATCTCTGGGACACCAGCATGGGAACAGTACCATTTAGTGCCTCCTCCCTGACTTCCCAGGAGACTCGGGGCTGAGGAACCGGCCGAGAGAAAGGGTACACCCCAGATTCAGGAGTCACCATCTTTGCCACCTCCAAAATCCGCTGTGTGTGAGTATCCACCAACAACCACTTCAGACCTTGGAGCTGATCAGTGCTATAAAGACTAGGGCCCCAGGTTCTCAGTGACAGAAGGGAAGCTTTGGGCTGAAAGTTAGCCGCTGCCTGCTGATGTGTGCAAAGTGCCAGTGGGACTTCCCAGATGAGTACCAGGAGCCTGGTGGCAGGAAGTTGTCAGCTGGTGGTGTTATGGGTTGAATTGTGTCCTGATCGAACAGTCAGTCCTAAAGGAAATCAACCCTGAATATTCACTGGAAGGACTGACGCTGAGGCTGAAGCTCCAATACTTTAGCCACCAGATGCAAAGAGCCAACTCACGGGAAAAGACCCTGATGCCAGGAAAGATTGAAGATGGGAGGCAAAAGGGGCAACAGAGAATGAGATGGTTGGATGGCATCATCAACTCAATGGAGTGAGTTTGAGCAAACTCTGGGAGATAGTGAAGGACAGTCCATGGGGCTACAAAGAGTCAGACATGACTTAGTAACTGAACAAGAAGATCTAGTTCCCAGCCCCTTAGCATGTGACCTTATTTGGAAATGAGAATCAGTGCAGATGTAACTGGTTAAGATGAGGTCACTAGAGTGGTCTCTGATCCACTAAGACTGGTGTTCTTATAAAAAAGGGAAATTTAAGCACAGAGGCAAACATGCAAGAACGCCACATGAACCTAAGGGCAGAGGGCAAAGTGATGCTCCTAGATTGCCAAAGGCTGCCAGAAACCCCCAGGTTCCAGGGGAGAAGCCTGTGATAGAGCCTCGCTCCAGCCTCAGAATGAACTGACCTTGCCAGCACCTTCCTCCAAACTTCCAGCCTCTAGGGCAGTGAGATGATAAGTTTCTATTGTTTCAACCATCCACAGTGAAGCCCTAGGAAACAAATACAGCTGAACAGGGTGGGGGCAGCCAGCCAGCTCCAGCTAACAGCCCAAGCTTGACAGGCTCTACTGGACATTCAGACTTGCCAAGACACACCAGAAATTTCTCATTGTGTGAAACCTCCCAATTTTAAAATGACAGTTGATTCATAAATGTTAAATCTACAACTTTAACCTTTCTTCCACCCCCTACCAAAAAAAAAAAAAAAATCTCTTCTAACCACAAAGTCTAAACTCTGGACTAAATGACCTGAAATTCCTGTTCAGTTATGGAACTCTCTAAAACTATGACTTGCAAACTTCTTCACTGGGACTGTTCTTCTCAAATGAATCAATCCATGAAATAAATGCAGAATTGGAGGTGTAGCGAGAAGTCTAGGTTACACACAAAGCAAGAATAGAGAGAAACTGGTATGATTGAACACTCACTGTTGCCATAAATGGTTGTGTGCATTTTACACATAAACTGTCACTTAATCTATGCAAGAGTTCTACGTGGTGGGTATTTTTGTTCCCTTTGTACAGAGGGAAAAACTGTGTGACCAAAAGATGTGAAAACAGACAATATCACCAAGCTGTTTCTTAGCAAACAAGCTTGTCTGACTCCAAGACCGCTCCATATGGCAGGCCCCCAGGTACCTCCCAGGAAGCAAGGAAGGCATTGCAGGGAGTACGGTCGTTTGTGTGAGCCAAGGTTTTGTCAGCTCGTTAGGAATGACATTGAAGATGAGCTGGCCTGTCCTTGAACCCCGAGCACTTCATGCTGTAGGAAGTGCTGGAACATTCCTCTAAGTCTCCTCCACCCTCCTGCCCCCAGATCTGCACAGAACCCTCAATTCTCAACGTCCCTGTCTCTCTCTGCTTCTTACCGGTCACCGTCATAGAATGGCTGGACTCCTCGGTGATGTCTGGGTGGGCCTTCACCCATGCACTCATTTGCTCTCCCCACTTTCTCGGTCTGCCATTGTCCTGCGAAGCCCCCTAAATCCCACTCTCCCATTCATGGATCACCCATGGGCAGGGAGCCGAGATCCAAGACCTTTCTCTGAACAGTTAAGTCCTGCCCTCCAATCGGTTCCCTTCCCCTCTCCTCCCCCAGTCCTCTGTGCTTCCCCACCAGATCTGGTTCTAGGCTTCTCCCGCTTCACATCTGCTGAGTTCTGCTTCTAGGCTGTTTCTTTATGTATATTTTCACCTCTGTACTTTCTAATCAACTCGTCTCTGTACCAGCAGGAAAATCTGCTCTGAGAATCCTCAGTCTTCTCTACTAAGACCCAAAATTAGTTTAGTGCTTTTAGTCTTTACTGTACACCAACACATTTTGCTTTTCATTGGAGGAAAAAAAAAGTGTTATTTCTAAAAGCTGGATTCTTGTGCCAGCTCTTGTATGAACTTATGGTGTGATATCAGGTCATCTATCACCCTTTTTGGCCACAGATCATTCCCTGTGATATAAGCAGAGTGGATGAGAATCAATCTCTCTGGTAGTTTTGCCACCTCTAAGATGCTGTGATTCTACATACTTGCTTTGAGTTCTCCCCACACTCAGTCCACTGGCTCACTTGCAGGGGCATTAATTTGGCAGATATTCTCATGGGTCACACCAAGCGCTAGGCACATTTCCAGTCAACAGGGGCAGAGATGCAAACAAGATAAGCACATCACCTCTACTCATGGAGCCTGTAGCCTACGTGGAGAAAGTACCAAATGCATAAACAGTCTTGATAAGGGCTGTGAAGAAATGGAATGAGATGGGGAGCAAGAGAGAGACCTAGATAGCGAGGGACACATGAGAGAAAAAGGTGGAGAATGGAGGCCTGAAGGCGGGTAGGAACCACCGTTGCAGAGGTCCACTGAAGACTCCTCCAGGTAGAGGTGTTTGTGTATGTCTGTGTGTGTGTGTGTGCTCGGTCATATCCAACTCTTTGGAACCCCATGGACTGTAGCCCGCCAGGCTCCTCTGTCTATGGGATTTTCCAGGCAAGAATACTGGACTGGGTTGCCATTTTCTCCTCCAGGGGATCTTCTCAACCCAGGGATCGAGCCTGTATCTCCTGAACTGGCAGGCAGGCTCTCTAACACTGCACTCCTTGGGAAGCCTGGCTGCCAGACAGAGGTTACAGCACTTAAAAAAGACCCTGCTGGATAACCTCAGCATGTTTAAGGCATGAAGCAAAGGCAGTGTGGCTGGGGTAGACAGGGCGAGGGGAGAATACGGCAGGATAATCTGGGGTTCAAGGGCAGGGACGGCAGCCTATGGGGCTCTGTCGATGAGGAGGAGTTTGAATCTTTCAAGTGCACTGAAGGGCTATCGGAGGATCACGATTATGTCAATAACGCAATAATGCAATGGGTCTTGCACGACGTCCTTACCGTAAATTCAATGCAAAACATCAATTTCACTGGAAACCATCTGATAACAAAGTCCAGCCTGTGATTTCAGAGTAGGGAGTGACATCCGGTGGACTTGACTTAGCTTCAGAGCACAACTTTCCCCAAAGGATATGGAAATCATGCCCTTTTAGGGAATGAATAAACAAACTGTGAATGTCAGTTCAAGGAAAGAGAGACTCAAGAGTAACACTCTAAATCCCACTCTCCCATTCATGGATCACCCATGGGCAGGGAGCCGAGATCCAAGACCTTTCTCTGAACAGTTAAGTCCTGCCCTCCAATCGGTTCCCTTCCCCTCTCCTCCCCCAGTCCTCTGTGCTTCCCCACCAGATCTGGTTCTAGGCTTCTCCCGCTTCACATCTGCTGAGTTCTGCTTCTAGGCTGTTTCTTTATGTATATTTTCACCTCTGTACTTTCTAATCAACTCGTCTCTGTACCAGCAGGAAAATCTGCTCTGAGAATCCTCAGTCTTCTCTACTAAGACCCAAAATTAGTTTAGTGCTTTTAGTCTTTACTGTACACCAACACATTTTGCTTTTCATTGGAGGAAAAAAAAAGTGTTATTTCTAAAAGCTGGATTCTTGTGCCAGCTCTTGTATGAACTTATGGTGTGATATCAGGTCATTTATTTTCACCTCTGTACTTTCTAATCAACTCGTCTCTGTACCAGCAGGAAAATCTGCTCTGAGAATCCTCAGTCTTCTCTACTAAGACCCAAAATTAGTTTAGTGCTTTTAGTCTTTACTGTACACCAACACATTTTGCTT
The DNA here is from genome assembly GCA_006408695.1 of Aepyceros melampus. Lineage (NCBI taxonomy): Eukaryota > Metazoa > Chordata > Mammalia > Artiodactyla > Bovidae > Aepyceros > Aepyceros melampus. The sequence goes on along the minus strand of SJXQ01005317.1, from coordinate 401,874 downwards.
TTCATTGGAGGAAAAAAAAAGTGTTATTTCTAAAAGCTGGATTCTTGTGCCAGCTCTTGTATGAACTTATGGTGTGATATCAGGTCATCTATCACCCTTTTTGGCCACAGATTCATTCCCTGTGATATAAGCAGAGTGGATGAGAATCAATCTCTCTGGTAGTTTTGCCACCTCTAAGATGCTGTGATTCTACATACTTGCTTTGAGTTCTCCCCACACTCAGTCCACTGGCTCACTTGCAGGGGCATTAATTTGGCAGATATTCTCATGGGTCACACCAAGCGCTAGGCACATTTCCAGTGAACAGGGGCAGAGATGCAAACAAGATAAGCACATCACCTCTACTCATGGAGCCTGTAGCCTACGTGGAGAAAGTACCAAATGCATAAACAGTCTTGATAAGGGGTGTGAAGAAATGGAATGAGATGGGGAGCAAGAGAGAGACCTAGATAGCAAGGGACACATGAGAGAAAAAGGTGGAGAATGGAGGCCTGAAGGTGGGTAGGAACCACCGTTGCAGAGGTCCACTGAAGACTCCTCCAGGTAGAGGTGTTTGTGTATGTCTGTGTGTGTGTGTGTGCTTGGTCATATCCAACTCTTTGGAACCCCATGGACTGTAGCCCGCCAGGCTCCTCTGTCTATGGGATTTTCCAGGCAAGAATACTGGACTGGGTTGCCATTTTCTCCTCCAGGGGATCTTCTCGACCCAGGGATCGAGCCTGCATCTCCTGAACTGGCAGGCAGGCTCTCTATCACTGCACTCCTTGGGAAGCCTGGCTGCCAGGCAGAGGTTGCAGCACTTAAAAAAGACCCTGCTGGATAACCTCAGCATGTTTAAGGCATGAAACAAAGGCAGTGTAGCTGGGGTAGACAGGGCGAGGGGAGAATACGGCAGGATAATCTGGGGTTCAAGGGCAGGGACGGCAGCCTATGGGGCTCTGTCGATGAGGAGGAGTTTGAATCTTTCAAGTGCACTGAAGGGCTATCGGAGGATCCGATTATGTCAATAACGCAATAATGCAACGGGTCTTGCACGACGTCCTTAACGTAAATTCAATGCAAAACATCAATTTCACTGGAAACCATCTGATAACAAAGTCCAGCCTGTGATTTCAGAGTAGGGAGTGACATCCAGGTGGACTTGACTTAGCTTCAGAGCACAACTTTCCCCAAAGGATATGGAAATCATGCCCTTTTAGGGAATGAATAAACAAACTGTGAATGTCAGTTCAAGGAAAGAGAGACTCAAGAGTAACACAAAATAATGGTTGCAGAGCCCCAAAGAGCTCTCCTGGGAAAGAAAGGACGGAACAGTGCTTCGGGAGCCAATGAGGTTTAGTGGGGATGCTCTAGAGAATGACATTTCAGCTATAAATAACAAGCTTCAAACAGTCAGAGTGCCCGAGGTATGAAGAGGAAAGAATCTCTGGGAGCAGAAGGCTTTGTATCTTGAAAGCAGTCAATTGATGGCCCAGAGACCATGGTGAGGCTTCAGGCATGGTGGGTGGTTGGACTGCAGGCTGTACCAGCTCCAGAATTCCATTGCTCTATTGCTTTCTCTCACTAGGAATGGAAAATCGGTGTCTTACTTATAAAGAAACTTCAAATTATAATTACAAATTTACTTTTCAGATAAAATCACACTGATCTTCTGAAATAGAGCCTGACTGGTTTTAAATACAGCTCATCTTTATCAGATTTAAACTTCCACCAAATATAGCCAAGACGAGGAAGGGAGGAATAGAAGAGACCTTAGCCAAGAGTGAAAATGTGGAAATCTGCTCTTTGGTTGATGAATCTGTCCAAATGCAAAGCTTCATGTGAAGTTTCTCAAAATCATGGAACTATTAGCTCTGGCCAGAGCCAACCTGATAAATTGCATCCACAGACAGAAATGGAGAGTGAGTGGAGACGGGGCAGCGGTGATAACTCTTTATAAATCAATAAAGCTAGGCTTTTCCATCAGCCCCTGGAGGTGGAAATGGCAATCTGCTCCAGTATTCTTGCTGGGAAAACCCATGGACAGAGGAGCCTGGCAGGCTATAGTCCACAGGTAACAAAAAGACACAAATTAGCAACTGAGCACTTTCAACCAGCATTATCTCCACTGGCTGTTTAATATACTCCGAGCATCTCAGGACTGAAGAATGTAAGATTTTCATCCCTGATCATCCTCTTTCAGTAGGGAATGTTTTGGTGTGTTTATTTGAGAAGCCACCCTGAGTTTCTACCCCAGCACTTCCATGTAGCAGCTAATCATGGCAGCAATGACTCTCTGAGCTTTAAGTTTCACGAAGAATAATAAAAGAAAGAAAAGTAGGATTTGTTTTGTAGCATAAACTCAGATATGAAAAGAAATAATGTGCGCAAAGTACTTAGTTAGAGTACATCATGGCCTGAAATAATAATAATGTTAGGTATAAGAGCATATACATGCCGTATATAGTCTTTTACAGATTCTGTTTTCTTGGGCTCCAACATCACTGCAGACAGTGACTGCAGCCATGAAATTAAAAGACTCTTGTTCCTTGAAAGGAAAGCTATGACAAGCCTCAGTTCAGTTCAGTTCAGTCGCTCAGTTGTGTCCGACTCTTTGCGACCCCGTGAATTGCAGCACACCAGGCCTCCCTGTCCATCACCGACAAGCCTAGACAGTGTATTAAAAAGCAGAGATATCACTTTGCCAACAAAGGTCCGCATAGTCAAAGCTATAGTTTTTCCGGCAGTCATGTACGAACGTGAGAGTTTGACTATAAAGAAGGCTGAGCACTGAAGAAATGACGCTTTTGAACTGTGGTGTTGGAGAAGATTCTGAGAGTCCCTGGAACTGCAAGGAGATCCAACCGGTCCATCCTAAAGGAAATCAGTCCTGAATAGTCATTGGAAGGGCTGATGTTGAAGCTGAGATACCTATACTTGGGCCTCTTGATTTGAAGAACCAACTCACTGGAAAAGTCCCTGATGCTGGGAATGATTGAGGACATGAGGAGAAGGGGATGACAGAGGACAAGATAGTTGGGTCATCACTGATTCAATTGGATGAATTTGAGCAAACTCTGGGAGATAGTGTAGGACAGAGAAGCCTGGCGCACTGCAGTTCATGGGTTCACAAAGAGGTGGACACAACTTAGCAACTGAACAACAACAATAGCCTTTTCAGTGTTGTTAAAACTCACTGAAGCGTCACTAATGTGTGAGGAAGACCCATTTGCGGATAGGGCCACTGAGGTCCAGAGAGGGAACTTATTCCAGGTTTCACAATCAGTATATGATAGAGCTAGGATCTGAACTCAGAGCTGCCATTCTGAACCATTCAGGGGAGAGCCCCTGCCGTAGTCCTAAGATACATTGGTAGACACGGGTATAGATACATAGATACAGATATGGAATGCTATAGCGGCATTAATACACGCATGGTATTGAAGAGCATCACCTCCCTTTTCTAACTTCTTGCCTTCCTCCTCACCTGTGCAGTGGGAGGTGCCGTGCTGCAGACGGTCCGTGTTCTAGAACACCATCTAAACGTGCACGGTTCTTTCCAAAGCTCTCCCACTGCCGGCAGAGAAACACTTAATTCCTCAGCTAAATCTGCAATTTGAACTCTTGTTCTCCCAGCCTCCTCTTCTGCGGCTCTACCCCAGTCACCCCCAATTTCCCTTTCTCCTCCAAGCAATGTTGCTTTCTCATACCCATGTGCCCTGATGCCTGCTGCCCTCCAACCTAGAATCTTCTTCCTGAGTTTCTCTCCTACAAACACTCCACTCTCTGCATCCTTCTAGGCAACCTCTGTGATGCTGGCCAGCCTTCAGGCCTCTTAATCTCATAACAATCCTACAGGAGAGATGCTCCTGGTTGTTAAGTGGGGAAAAGCAATTCAGAGAAAGTTTGGTTCCACATCACACAACTGGAAAATGAAGCTGACATTCATTATTTTTAGAACTAAGTTTTATTATAGTTGCTTTACAATGTTGTGTTGGTTTCTTGCTATACAGCAAAGTGAATCAGTTATGCGGATGCATATATCCCCCCTGTTTTGGATTTCCTTACCATTTAAGTACACCAGAGCACTGAATGGAGTTCCCTGTGCTACACAGTAAGCTCTCATTACTTATCTGTTTTATACATGGTTTCAATAGTGTACACATGTCAATTCTGATCTCCCAAGTCATCCCACTCCTCCTTCCCTCCTTAGTCACATAGATTGGTCCTCTATATCTGTGACTCTGTTTCTGCTTGGCAAATAAGTTCATCTCTACCATTTTTCTAGATTCCACTTATAAGCAATATTATATGGCATTTGTTTTTTCCTCTTTCTCACTGATTTCACTCTATATGACAGTCTCCAGATTCATCCGTGTCCCTGCAAATGGCACTGTTTCATTTCATTCCTCTTGGAGACTGAGCAGACTGGTAGTATTCCATTGCATCTATTTGCCACATCTTCTTCATCTAGTCATCCTCTGATGGACGTTGAGGTCAGTTCCATGTCCTGGTTATTGTAAACAGCGGAGCTGACATTTAAACCTGCATCTTGCTAGCCTTATGACCCTCCCACCTCCATCACACAACCTCCCTAGTCTGGGTAGGGCCTCAGGGAGTATTTTAAATGCTCTTCTAGCTAGTTTCCCTGACCCATGAACGGTGTCCCCTTCAGCTACATCTGATGTCTCAGCCCAGGCACTCCAGAATGTCACAGGCAGATGCAGCCACAGCCCTGGGAACAATCTCCTTGTCTGTCTACACTCTGCCCCTTCCCTGCTCTCTGGGAAGGGTGCAGGCCGTGCAGGAAGTTAAGTCTAACTTGGGAAGCAAAAGAAAACAGAAGACGGGAGCATGTGCATTTTATCAGAACCAAACAAATTGTGGCTATAAACATTCCGTCGCCAGTGAAATTGCAGGCTTCTTTGAAGATCAGTGTCTGTTTTTTAATGTATCTATACTAAAAAAAAAAAAAAAAAAAAAAGCTGAACCAAATTTTCATTCAACCAGGATGAGGAGGAATCTGAGGGAGAGGGAGAGGAGGACTGAACCCGGGAAAATGAAATGAAGGACAGAGAGAAAAGAAAATCTTTGTCCTAGATTACACATTGATTAGAAGCAAGTTTCTTTTGAGCAGCCCTCCCCCCAACACCATCCACAGCCCACAAGCCACTAACCACAGTTATTTCGTAGGGTCCCCTTTGCCTTCCTTATTTGATACGTTCAGATCAACTGCTGTGCTTCAGACAGTTTGTTAAGGGTCCGGGGAGAGAGCCAAAAAGACAGCTTCCTAATCGTCTGCAATCGGCTGTTGACATCTGGAAAGCACTCTATCTAGGTTTTAACCCTGTGTTGAGTCAACCCCTAGATTCTCCCTGCCTCATCCTAACCTAACTTTCTGAGGCCACAGAGGTGCCGCAGGAACTCCCTGCCCTCAGCTCCATCTTCAGACCCCACACCCTCAATCTAGTCCTTGCTTCCTCTGGACCGTCTCATCCCAGCCCAGGGATTTCCATTTAGTTACAGGCTTATTTTTGTCTGTGCTGGGTCTTCGCTGCTGTGCGGGCTTTTTTGTAGCTGCAGCCAGTGGGGGTTACTCTCTAGCTGTGGGGCTCAGACATCTAAAAATTGCTCTGGCTTCTCTTGAGGGACTTGGGCCCTAGGGTGTGTGAGCTTCAGGAGTTTTGGCCCAGGGGCTCCAGAGCACAGACTTAAGAGTTGTGGCACTCAGATTTAGTTCCTCCTCGGCATGTGGGATGTTCTTGGACCAGAGATCAAACTCTCCTATGTTGGCAGGCAGCTTCCTCATCCCTGAGCCACCAGGGAAGCCCCCCAGGGCATCGCTTACTCTCTTTAGACCAACAAGACCCAAAATCCTACCTCGAGCTTTGATCAGTCTTTCTTGCTCCGGAACATCTTCAACCATATAACAGGCATTCCAGTCACTTTGATTCCTTTGTGGGTAAAAATAAACAGCAAAAAAAAAAAAAAGAAGAACATGCAAATAACTCCTTTTAAATCAAGAACGTCAATGAGTATACGTATAAACAAGGCTCAAAAATTTCTCTCTCCAGGCAGGATCTCTCTCTTGCTTTCTGCCCTCACGTGTTTTTCTGCTCCATCCTTTGTTCCTCTAGAGGCTACATGTGAATTTTATGTTCTCCCTGGAATGTAAATGTCAAGCACTGAACTCAACCTTGCACAGTTGAGAGTTGCGGACCAGTGACAATGTTACGTCTTCCAGTCTTCTTCCCACCTTGCTTCCTCCTAATTCAATACAAATTATGGGGTTTTCCAACTACAGCCACCACTGCTTTCAGTCACTGCACTACTATCATCATTATAACCCCGCTATTTCTTACCAAGTGGATTTATTCATGTTATGAGTTTCCCCCCCACATCTGCTTCCAAGAATAATTTGATGTAACTTTGAATCAGAGAACTAAATACAGTTAAACTGGAAAATAATAGCAAAACATAAATAAGTAAAATAAAATCAGATAAAATGAAACAAATAAACTAAGATAAATAACACAAAATAAATAAAATAATGGACACTTCTCCCAAGGAAATGAATGATTCATGTTGTTCAGCTTTGTAGGCATGTTTTGTCATGAATTGTGTACTCCTCTGTGTGTATATCACACTTCAGTGCAAAGTTCACAAACAGGAAAATGGACAGCAGGGCCAAGATCCTTCAGAACTTGGCTCTGAGTGTCCCCTCTGTTGGGGTTATCCCTTAACGTGTGCTCTGCCCACTGTGCTTGACTTTAATCTTTGGAATGTACCCAAGGTCGGGTCTAAATCTTGCCTCCTTGGTAGAGCTTTCTGATCTCTTTTCTCAGTCAAGACTTATCTGCTGCCATTAATCCCCTCTCCCTCCTAACTGGCTGAATTTTCTGTCTTTCCCTCAAGCCTGGTTCTAGTTCTGAGTTCTCTACTTCAGTGGTTGGAACCATGATCCATCCAGAACTACAAACCAGAGATCTGGAAGATGTCCTTAATTCCACACTCCTCATATTTAACTAATCCCAAAGTCCTATGGCTTTTATATGCTAAATATCTCCTGAATCTTCTGCTGCTGTTCCGTCACTCAGTCACGTGACTGACTTTGCAACCCCACGGACTGCAGCATGCCAGGCTTCCCTTCCTCACCATCGCCCAGAGCTTGCCCAAACTCATGTCCATTGAATTGCAGGTGCCATCCAGCCATCTCATCCTTTGTCGTCCCTTTCTCCCCCTGCCTTCAATCCTTCACAGCATCAGGGTCTTTTCAAATGAGTCAGTTCTTTGCAACAGGAGGCCAAAATTTTGAAGTTTCAGCATCAGTCCTTCTAGAGAATATTCAGGGTTGACTTCATTTAGGATTGACTGGTTTGATCTCCTTGCAGTCCAAGGACTCTCAAGAGTCCTCTTCAGCACCATGATTTGAAAGAATCCGTTCTTTTGGTGCTCAGCCTTCTTTATGGTCCAACTCTCACATCTGTACATGACTACTGGCAAAAGCATAGCTTTGACTATATAGACCTTTGTTGGCAAAGTGATGTCTCTGCTTTTTAATACAAGCTTCCATGATAGCTCAGTTGATAAAGAATCTGCCTACAATATAGGAGACCTGGGTTCAATTCCTGGGTTGGGAAGATCCCCAGAAGAAGGGAATGGCAACCCACTTCAGTATTCTTGCCTGGAGAATCCCATGGATAAAGGAGCCTGGTGGACTACAGTCCAAGGAGTTGCAAAGAGTCAGACACAACTAAGTGACCAACACCTGTAACCTACCACCTAGGTTTGCCACAGTTTTTCTTCCAAGGAACAAGCATCTTTTAATTGTGTGGCTGCAGTTACCTTCTTCAGTGATTTTGGAGCTCAGGAATAAAACTTGGAGACAAATAAAACCTGTCACTGTTTCCACTGTTTCCCCATCTATTTGCCATGAAGTGATGGGACCAGATGCCATGATCTTAGTTTTTTGAATGTCAATTTTTAAGTCAGCGTTTTCGCTCTCCCCTTTTACCCTCACCAAGGGACTCTTTAGTTTTTCTTTGCTTTCTGCCATTAAAGAGGCATCATCTGGCTATCTGAGGTTGTTGATCTTTCTCCTGTCAATTCTTTATTAATACAGTCTTAATATGCTATATTGGAAAAGACTCTGATGCTGGGAGGGACTAGGGCAGAAGGAGAAGGGGACAACAGAGGATAAGATGGCTGGATGGCATCACTGACTCGATGGATGTGAGTCTGAGTGAACTCCGGGAGTTGGTGATGGACAGGGAGGCCTGGCGTGCTACGATTCATAGGGTCGCAAAGAGTCGGACACGACTGAGCGACTGAACTGAACTGAACTGAATATGCTATATAATACTTTACTATGGACTATTCCATAGTTTAACCGCTTGCTTATTGTGTCACTTAGGTTTTCCTAGGCTTTTTGTTTGTAAACAATACTATGTTGAACTTGTAAGTCATGCACTTTTACTAAATGTCAGACACTGTGTTAGCTCTTTTCAAATATCCTATCCACCTATCTTTCCAAGCAGAGGTATTTTCATTACAGCACTCAGCCTTTGCTATGCAGTGAGAAGATTTATTTGTTTATTTAATTCACAGCATAGTTCATCTTTTTAGTTCCATGCAATGACTCCCTTCTGTGAGTCCCAACATCAATTGAAACCTGTTTTATTAGAGGAAAGTACCAAATTTGCTATCACTATTACTACAATTAGCCATGACTATTATAATGCTCGGAGAAGGCAATGGCACCCCACTCCAGTATTCTTGCCTGGAAAAATCCCATGGATGGAGGAGCCTGGTGGGCTGCAGTCCATGGGGTCGCTGGGAGTTGGACACGACTGAGCAACTTCACTTTCACTTTTCACTTTCATGCACTGGAGAAGGACATGGCAACCCACTGAAGTGTTCTTGCCTGGAGAATCCCAGGGACAGGAGAGCCTGTTGGGCTGCCGTCTATGGGGTCACACAGAGTCGGATACGACTGAAGCAATGTAGCATTATAATGCTTACCATGTGCCATGTAGAATCCCATGTGATCATCATCAGCTCCTATAAAGCAGATACTCTTACTGTTGTTAACGTTCATAGCAGCAGGTTTTGTTTTATCAACCCAATTCCCTATAAGCATAGGGATGGCAGGCACTGATTTTAGTTTAACTCTGTTTGTCCAATAACCCTGGACACAGGAATGAGTATGCGGCAGGATGTGTTAAATAGCAGTCAAAACATATAAGAAGCAACAATAGTGAAAACAAACTGACAATGTTAAGTAGCAACTTGATGTTGTATATTAAATGATCTTATGTAAGTTTCTTAACTTCTCTAATCCTCTTGTAAAATGGATAATTAGGAACACGTATATTAGACTAGATGTTTTCCAAGGGATAAAAGTTAATTACCTAGTGTCACATTTATTTACATTAAGAAAAAAAAGAACCTAAGATCATGGCATCTGGTCCCATCACTTCATGGCAAATAGATGGGGAAAAAGTGGAATCAGCGACATATGTTATTTTCTTAAGTTCTAAAATCACTGAGAATGGTGACCACAGCCACAAAATTAAAAGATGCTAGCTCCTTGGAGGAAAAGCTATAACAAACCTGTAACATACACCATATTAAAAAGCTATCAGCACTTTGCTGATAAAGGCCTGCATAGCCAAAGGTATGGTTTTTCCAGTGGTCATGTATGGATGTGAGAGTTGGACCATGAAGAAGAATGACTGTTGAAGAATTGATGCTTTCAAACTGTGGTGCTGAAGAAGACTCTTGAGAGTCCCTTGGACTGCAAGGAGATCAAAGCAGACAATCCTAAAGGAAATCAATCCTGAATATTCATTGAAAGGACTGATGTTGAAGCTGAAACTCCACTACTTTGGCTTCCTGATGCGAAGAGCTGATCATTGGAAAAGACCCTGATGCTAGGAAAGATGGAGGGCAGGAGAGAAAAAGAGAGACAGAGGATGAGATGGCTGGATACCATCACCAATTCAATGGACATGAGTCTGTGCAAATTCTGGAAAATAGTGAAGAGCAAGGTAGCCTGGTGTGCTACAGTTCAAGGGGTTGCAAAACATCAGACACAACTTAACAACTGAACAACAACCGCCATGATTTCCGGGGCACCTACTATGTGATAGTCACCAGACTAGTTACTGGATTTTCTGACACTATAAGATAAAACTTATTCTGAGAATTCAGATTTTTCATGGCTCCAAAGAGTGAGATGGTGCTCCATCCGCATCCTTAAATGTTTTCATTGAAGTCAGCATGAAAGAATATGAATGTTTAGAGAGTATGAAGGGGGTTGGGTTATTGAAAATTTTGAAATTACATTGGCAATTGCTCTGCAAGGCTCATGAATGGTCTATTCCCTCTTACACTGCTGCCACTTGTTGGAGATAACTGAATATATTCAAATCTATTTAGACATTTTGAATCTTGACATTATCATGCAGATTCTGTATGTTCTCTGGAATTTGGTTTTCATATTTTCATGTCTTTACCCAAGACTTCTGATGTAGGTGATGATATAGAATGGAGTTGGGGAGATGGACCTTTTCCTCAGTTGTATTGTTCTTCTAATCATGATATTCCTGGTAAGGAAATTTAATCAGCCCAAAGTCCATTTATCTTTATTTGCATATTTCAAAACCTCAGTCACAAAGAGAAGATACTAAAATATTACAAAGGGAAAAATAAAAACTATATTATCTACCAAAAAGTAAGATCTAAATAGCATCCGTCTTTGATAATCACATAGGTGTTAGAAGACGGTTAAATGACATCTTTTTAAGGTTTTAGAGAAATAGTTTCATACTCAGAATTTTACACTTAGTCAAACTATCAGTAAAGTGATATAACATTTTTTGTTTGCCTAATTTTACTTTCAAGGACTCACATTTTGCTTTCTAAATCCCCGGCCTGAGAGAGCTTCTTGAAGATACCTCCAGTCAAGCAAGATATAAAGAAGATAATATGTGGAGAATGTGCTGTGCTATGCTTAGTCACTCAGTCATGTCCGACTCTTTGTGATCCCACAGACTATAGCCACAAGGCTCCTCTATTCATGTGGTTCTCCAGGCAAGAATACTGGAGTGGGTTGCCATACCCTTCTCCAGGGGGTCTTCCCAACCCAGGGATGGAACCTGGGTCTCCCACTGAGTTCTTTACCCTCCAAGCCACCAGGGAAGAATCAGTCAGTCAGTTCAGTCACTCAGTCTGACTCTTTGTAAACCCATGGACTGCAGCAAGCCAGGCTTCCCTGTCCATCACCAACTCCCAGAGTTTACTCAAACTCATGTCCATTGAGTTGGTGATGCCATCCAACCATCTCATCCTCTACCATCCCCTTCTCCTCTCACCTTCAATCTTTCCCAGCATCAGGGTCTTTTCCAATGATTCAGTTCTTCACATCAGGTGGCCAAAGTACTGGAGTTTCAGCTTCAGTATCCGTCCTTCCAATGAATATGCACAACTGATTTCCTTTAGGATGGACTGGTTGGATCTCCTTGCAGCCCAAGGGACTCTCCAGAGTGTTCTTCAACACCACAGTTCAAAAGCATCAATTCTCTGGTGCTCATCTTTCTTTATAATCCAACTCTCACATCCATACATGACTACTGAAAAAACCATAGCTCTGACTATATGGGCCTTTATTGGCAAAGTAATGTCTCTGCTTTTTAATATGCTGTCAAGGTTGGTCATAGCTTTTCTTCCAAGCAGCAAGCATCTTCTAATTTCATGGCTGCAGTCACCATCTGCAGTGATTTTGGAGCCCAAAAAAGTGTGTCACTCTTCTTGGAGCCCAAGGGACTCTCCAGAGTGTTCTTCAACACCACAGTTCAAAAGCATCAATTCTCTGGTGCTCATATTTCTTTATAATCCAACTCTCACATCCATACATGACTACTGGAAAAACCATAGCTCTGACTATATGGGCCTTTGTTGGCAAAGTAATGTCTCTGCTTTTTAATATGCTGTCAAGGTTGGTCATAGCTTTTCTTCCAAGCAGCAAGCATCTTTTAATTTCATGGCTGCAGTCACCATCTGCAGTGATTTTGGAGCCCCAAAAAAGTGTGTCACTCTTTCCACTATTTCTAGACCTACTTGCCATGAAGTGATGGGACCAGATGTCATATCTTAAAAGACCCAAATCCAAGGGTCACTGAAAGAAAAGGAAAATCAGGATGAGAGCTTTCTGTAGCCCAGCTGACCACATACTTGAGGAACTCAGAAGGGCTCCAGAATGATGCATTTAAGATATTTTAGAATAATGGAAGAGTAATGTTCTGGGTTTTCACTTATAAATTCTACTGAAGAGAAAACATGGAAGAGATGAGTAAAGTGATAAAGCATAAGGTCAGTGGGATCCTCCTTGATAAGGTGAGAGTGATGATACAGCTGAGCCAAAAGTGGGAGGCGAGATAAGAAAGGGTTGGGGAGGGGTGGCAGGGAAGAGAGCAAACATTCTTATTATACCACATTAATTATGTAATACAGGCTTCACCGGTGCTCAGGGGTGAATAATCTGCCTGCCAATACAAGAGAAATGGGTTCAATCCCTCGACTGGGAAGATCCCCCTAGAGAAGGAAATGGCAACCTACTCCAGTATACTTGCCTGAGAAATCCCATGGACAGAGAACCATGGCAGGGGCTATAGTCCATGGAGTCACAGAAGAGTCGGATATGATTTAGCAAATAAACAACAACAAAATTCTGCAATAGAAATAGAGGATTAAGAGACCATTGACAAACACAGGTAGCCCATAGATGAGCTAAAGTAATCATTCAGAATTAATGATGAAATTAACTGGATCAATGAGAAGTTTGGTAGAAAGTGATGTAGGTGAATGAAACTGTGTTTTATCACAGTAGGAAACCAGTAGATAACATCTGATGTTGGAAAAATGAGAAACAAGACTAGAAGACCATAGTATTTCAAAGATTTAATAATAGAAAAAAGTAAAAGTGATTTCCTTGGGGGATTGAGCTTGGAGTAGAGATGGGGCCTGGGGACAGTTGCTTTTTATCATGAATTCTTGCATTCTTTGACTTTTTAAGAAGATGTAAAGAATAATTTAAATCATTTTTAAGGGAGAAAATATTATAAATATCTGAGCTTATAGAGAGCTGCCTATGCAGCTTCCTTGTTGCTTTAAACACTGATCCATTTTATTTTTGTCAGGATTATCTATGATTAAGTAGTCAGATTTTTTTTTTTTTTTTTAGAACCACAGCTGCCTCCCTCACTCTCTTCTGCTTAAGGGCTGAGAATGGAATTATATAGAGGCTTTTTCAGAATTGTTTGAAATGATTGAATCAAAGATGCAGAAAAAATTGGACGCTCATCCCCAAAGCACCTTGGCTAAAGATCATACCCTCTTTTCTTTCACTAAAAGTCAGTAGCTTGGGGACCATCTTTCTTAAACTTGCTTTTTGATTACCTATGAGCTTTGTAAGTGCTTCCCTGGTGGCTCAGCAGTAAAGAATCTGCCTGCAATGCAGGAAACGCAGGAGACTGGGGTTCGATCCCTGTGTGAGAAGATTCCCTGGAGAAGGGCATGGCAACCCTTTCCAGTGTTCTTGCCTGGAGACTCCCGTGGACAGAGGAGGCTGGTGGGCTACAGTCCGTAGGGTCTCAGAGTCAGATTGGACTGAAGCAACTGAGTACACAGCTGAGTTTCATAAGGTTAGCTGTTGCACACATAGCAACCGTGATAGTAGAGATGATATTAAATAATTGCCCATGTTTATTGAATAACTCTATGGGTTAGACATTGTTCTAAGGAGTTTCAAATACTGTATCATTGTATCCTGATAATAGTCTATGAGGGCAGCTAGTATGGTGGTTGAATATAGACTTCAGGATCCACTGTCTGGATATTGATCCAAGTTAGCCATACACGCGCTTGTTATCGACAGACAACTTTCTTTTATACTGAAGTATAGCTGATTTACAATGCTGTGTTAGTTTCAGGGATACAGTAAAGTGATTCAGATAACTATGTGCATGTGTTCACGTATGTATTCTTTTTCTGTTTCATTTTCATTATAGCTTATTGCAAGATACTGAATATAGTCCCCTGTGCCGTATAGTATACTCTTGTTGTTTATCTGTTTAATATATAATAGTGTATATCTGTTCATCCAAACTGTTAATTTATCCCCCCTTCCCCTCTTTCCCTTTGGTAATCGTAAGTTCGCTTCCTGTGAGTCTATTTCTGTTTTGTAAATAAGTTTTTTTGTGTTATGTTTTTAGATTCCACTTATAAGTGTTATTATATGATATTTGTCTTTGTCCCTCTTACTCCACTTAGTATGATAATCTCTAGGTCCATCCATAATACTGTAAATTATGGTATCATTCTTCTTCATGGTTGAGTAATACGTCATTGTATAAAATACCACGTCTCCTGCATCCATTCCACTGATGAAGGATATTATTAGGTTGCTTCCATGTCTTAACTGTTGTTCAACTATGAACACTGGGGTGCATGTATCTTTTCAAGTTATGGTTTTCTCCAGATATATGTCCAGGAGTTAAACTGCAGGATCATATGGCAGCTCTCTTTGACAACTTGCTTGTAACCCTTCTGTGACTCAGCTTCTTTCCTAATTCAATGGGAATAACAACAGTCCTTAACTCCCAGAGCTTTGGTGAGGATTCAGTGAGCCAATACGTGCAAGCACTCAGAACAGCCTCTCCCTGTCATATAATAGTCAATGAAACATAGTCATGGTAGTATTATCCCAATTTTATACCTAGAACCTGAGTCGCGGAAAGGATAAATGAGGCAGCTGAGATTCTAGTCTGGAGGTCTGACTTAGTATTTTGTTCCACTGTGTACCAGCTTGGGGGTGGGAGGCAGCAAAGAGTTTATCTCACGTTTGCCTTATTCACCTACTGAAGTGGCCAACACAACATTGAAATGAACCCGAGTTCTAAACCCAGCTGCACCCCCATTCCTGCAGCGCTGTGGCCCTGGTCCACTTCTTACTTCTCTAGTATTGTTTCCTCACTGGTGGTGGTGGTTTAGTTGCTAAGTTGTGTCTGACTCTTGTGACGCTATGGACTGTAGCCCCCTAGGCTAATCTGTCCATGGGATTTCCCAGGCAAGAATACTGCAGTGGGTTGCCATTTCCTTCTCCATGTTAGTGGAGGTATAAAAGCCTCCTTTGCTGGGTGGTTGAGAGGATTCATTAAGTTAATGTGTGGAAAGTACTCAAATCTCATTAAAATGTAGGATATTATGGAAGACTTTTATCACCCTGCTTTTCTGTATTAAGAAAACTTACTTTACTCAACTATAGTTGATTGGAAATGTTGTGTTAATTTCTGCTGTACTGAAAAGTGACCCAGATATACATATATATATATATGCATATACTTTCTTTTTCATATTCGTTTCCATTATGGCTTATCACAGGATATTGAACTTGTTTCCTATGCTATATAGTAGGAACTTACTGTTTATCCATCCTACATACCTGTTTGCATTCGCTAATCCCAGACTCCTAGTTCATCCCTCGTTGACCCCATCAACCACAATCTGTTCTCTATGTGTATGAATCTGTTTCATTTTCATTGAGAAGCTCATTTGTGCCATCTGTTAGATTCCACACATAAGTGATATCCTCCTCCTTTCCTGATAAGCCATGTCCAGGAATTCCTCTGCCCTCCAGAACTCTGAACTGTGAAAGGAAGTATAAGATTAGTAAATGTTCAGATTCAGCTCTGCTTGCTATCTTTTAAGCAGCTAATATGTCCCCAGCACTGTGTTTGGCAATTCCCTACATACGTATTACGTAACTTGAAGATTTATGGCCACCATTCCCTTTTTATAGGTGAAGCAGTGAAAGATTTGAGACTTAGTGAAGCTTAAATAAAAAAGTTTCTAGGACGTAACTCAACACCTCCTGAATTGTAAACAGATGTTTAGATACAGGCCAATAATTGATTTTCAACTGTGAAACAAATTTTTCCTTGGTCATGTGTCTGTGAATCACTAAATCAATTCTTAGTGAGAAGGTAAACTCGTAATTCAAGAGATTGATCTGTGATCTCACCTTTTACCTATACCTATACGTTACCTATACCTTACCTTATCTATACCTTACTGATAGTGAAGTCACTCAGTCGTGTCCCACTCTTTGCGACCCCTGGACTGTAGCCCACCAATCTCCTCCACCATGGGATTCTCCAGGCAAGAACACTGGAGTGGGTTGCCATTTCCTTCTCCAGGGACCTATACCTTACCTATACCTTCAGTTCAGTCAGTTCAGTCGCCCAGTCGTGTCTGACTCTACCTTCTGCCAAGTCCTTGGGCTGAAAATAGGCAATGTAGAGTTTTGCAGCTGAACAACTGCCTTCTCAGTTCAGGCTGATCATAACAGACAGAGGGGTAATTTGCAAGGTTGACTTCTGCAGACGAGAAAACCTAGGCTCATGGAGATGAAGATGTGTCCAGGACAAGTTGGCCAGTGGGCTAAGGACCCCAGCCCCCTCTGGCTCTTTTCCTGTGCTCCAATCTGCTCTATTCAGAGCCTATTTCTGGGAGTCCTAATGACACCACCCACAAACGGGCTCTCAGTGGGATGCCAGTGGGATCTCAGATTGGGACACACACATTCCAGTGTGCCACGGCTACTCACGGATCTGATGAAGAGAATGATCATAAGCAGCTTTGGGGATTTAATTATTTTTCAAGAGGTAAAAAGTGATTGTGTTGATTGTATCTTGAAGCTCAAACCTTTGTGACTGTTAACAAGAAGGCGGCCCCATGCTGTAGGCTCTTACCTTTCTGAGGAGTGCCCCTACCTCTGGCGGTGAGGAAGTGAGGGGAATGACCTCTGTATGCCCGAAGAGTCACATTTTGGGTCCTCATTGCTCTCCATTGTCAACAGAGAGTAAAGACAAAGAACAGAATCTTCTTTTCTAGGGCAGTAGGTAAATCTAGTGTTCTCTCCATTTTCAATTTCAATATTGATACAACCTCCTGCTTCTGCAGAACTCGGAGTCACAGAAAACGTGTCATCTTCCCTGGCTCTAGTTTGTATGGGGCAGGAATAAATTAAAAGTCTTTTTGTTATTGTTGTTGTTACTACAACATCAAACAGTACAACTTATTTCTGTAATCAACAGCAGTGAGATTCACCTTTCGGGGAAAAAAGAATTTTCTCTTTAGCCACAAATCTGTTTTAGGTAAACATATCGACCACCCACATGTAGAGATGCTTTGGTGGGAAAATTACTCCTCCTTCCCCCGCCCTCCACATTTGTGTTTTGGTAGCTAAGTATGGGGAGGGGAAATTCCACTAAGAAAGTCTATTGTTCTCTGGAGTTGTTCCACTTAGGACAATGGAGTCAAGGTTTGTTCCACTGAAGCATATTGCAGTTTCTATAAATACAATTACATTCCGCTGGAAGATATTCTGCAACCACAATGTGGTCATATGCAGAACTGTAGAACTGGGCACAGAGAATGGGGATCATATTGCTTCCTTAGAAGACTAGCTGATTTTTAATCTTTATGTTTTCTTATTGAAGGATATTCATTCATTTGTTCAGTAACTGCTTACAAAGTACCTGTTATATGACAGTCATCATGCTAGGTGCTAAAGATGCGATGGAAAATGGGACATGGATCCTGCCTGCCAAGTGTTTTCTGTATATGGGAAAGACAGGATTTGGAACCAAAAATATCATGTATGAGTTACAGGATGGATAACAAGTATCTATGATTTGGAACACAGAAGTATCAGAAAATCTGATTTAATTGCAGACAAACATGATTTAATCTTTATAATCACCTTCTGAAGGATGCAACATTGCCCCCATTTAACAGATGAGGAAAGCAAATGCTCAGAGAGTTCAAGTGCCTGCCCATGGCCAACAGCTAGGATGAGGAGGATTCTGAACCTATACCTGTCTGTGTTCTTTCTTCTTTCAGGAAGACAAGAATAAAAATTGGTATGGTGTGTGGTGTGGTGTGTGTGTGTGTGTGTGTGTGTGTTCAGTCATGTCCAACTCTTTGCAACCCCATGGACTCTGTAGCTCACTGGGCTCTTCTGTCCATGAGATTTCCCAGGCAAGAACACTGGAGTGGGTTTCTACCTCTTACTCTGGCGTTCTTCTCGATCCAGGCTTGGAACTCCAACCTCTTGCATCTGCTGCATTGGCAGGTAGATTCTTAACCACTGCACCACAGCTCAGTTCAGTTCAGTTGCTCAGTACGCCCAGCTCTTTGGACCCCATTCAACCTCATGGACTGCAGCACGCCAGGCTTCCCTGTCCATCACCAACTCCTGGAATCCACTCAAACTCATGTCCATCGAGTCAGTGACGCCATCCAACCATCTCGTCCTCTGTCGTCCCCTTCTCCTCCTGCCTTCAATCTTGCTCAGCATCAGGGTCTTTTCTAATGAGTCAGTTCTTTGCATCAGGTGGCCAAAGTATTGGAGCTTCAGCTTCAGCATCAGTCCTTCCAATGCATATTCCACCAGTAGCTGTCTCTAAGATTGCCTTCATATACAAAAGTTTGCATGTTGCTGTTACCAAAGCTGAATCTGTTTGTGTGTTTATTGATTTAATAGAACATCTTCAGAACAATATCCTTTTACTCTTAATGACATCAACATGTTCCTGTTCAAATTCATTGCTATGTATTTAGAAGCAACACAAATATTTATCCAGGAAACAGGTAAACTATCAGCAATATGAAGGAATAATAAACAAGTATCTAAAATATTGTTTATAAAAAGTTAAACTTTTAAATAATTATCAAATAATGAAAATGAAACTGAAAGGTGCAAAATTGTGTGTATGTGTGAGGTAGGGATTCCCAGGATTCGCAAGTGGTAAAGAACCCACCTGCCAATGCGGGAGACAAAAAAGATGCAGGTTTGACCCCTGAGTCAGGAAGATGCCCTACAGGAGGGCAGGGCAGCCCCCTCCAGCATTCGTGCCTAGAGAGTCTCATGGGCAGAGGAGCCTGGTGGGCCACAGTCCATGGGTCACAAAGAGGCAGACACGACTGAGTGACTTACAGGCACACACACGTGTGAGGGTGTTCACAATATTTTGTGAAATGAGTAAATGAGTGAAAATAAAGAAGAACAATGGCTAAAATATTAACATGAGTAGTTGGCTTTTGAAACGTATTTTATTTTTCCAAATGTTCTACAATGTATCTTTTATTGTAGTAATAAATTAAAGCACAAATCATTTTATCAAAGTCATGCATATCTGCCAAGTGAGTCAATAAATCAGAGCATTTTCAGACTTAAAACCAGTCAGGAAGAGTCATCATCAGCTTTCCTTTTTCTTGGTTTTCCCCACAACCTCAGGTGGTCTACAGCTGATACTTTTGATTGTACCAAATATATTGGATTTTGCAGTGAAATAAACATATAGAATTAGACTTGCTTAGGAATATGGCTGAGAGACATATTGCTTTAACCTTGAAAAAGACTAATTTAAACTTGAAGAAGTGATTTGAATTAACAAACTAATTCTTTAATGTTCTGTAACATATGCTATATTCTGCTATTGCTGTTATTACCTCTCACCTGACATTTAGGTACCAATTTCTGCAGTACACATGATAGGATAGTGTATAAGTTTCTAGGATTGCCATTAAAACACACCACAGACTTTGTGGTTTTAGCAACAGGTATTTATTTTCTCACAGTTCTGGAGGCTAGAAGTCCAAGAACAAGGTGTCAGCAGATTGGGTTTCCTCTGAGGATTCTAAGGGACATATTTTTTAATATATCAACATTATCTTTTATTTGTCTATCTATATCTGTGCATTAGCCACGCAGTCGTGTCCAACTCTACGCAACCCCATGGACTGTAGTCCGCCTGGCTTCTCTCTCCATGGAATCCTCCAGGCAAAAATATTGGAGTGGGTCGCCATTCTATTCTCCTGGGCATTTCTGGGAAGTCCATCTTTACCTACATCTCTGTTTTTTCTTAATTTCAAAGAACAAGTAATTTGCCCTTTATGAACTCTTACAGTATTCCCACCCTGAACTTGAACTACTGCGTTCTGAACTTGATTTATTGAATCCTCATGGCAGCCCTAGGAGGGAATTATTATAGCCATCCCCATTTTATGACATATGCAAGGTCACAGATTTGACCAGTGGCAGAGGGCTTCCCAGGTGACTCAGTGGTATAGAATTCATCTGCCATGAAGAAGGCACAGAAGATGTGAGTTCAATCAATAGGTCGGGAAGATCCCCTGGAGGAAGGAATGGCAACCCACTCCACTATCTTGGCTGGAGAAGGTCCATGGACAGAGGAACCTGGTGGGTTACAGTCTATGGGGGTCACAAAGATGGAGCATGCGAATAGAGCCAGGATTTGCATCCAGACATCTTCATCCCCACTCACAGCAGCCCTAAGTTCTGGCAGCATGTCTACCTCTTAGCACTATCCTCAGCACACAAAGTGCTCTCAGCACTGTGAGCCATGGCTGCTGCTGCTGCTATTATTATTCCATATTACTTGTCTATCATGCAGAGTCCAGCATGAGAAACATTGGGCTGGAAGAAGCACAAGCTGGAATCAAGATTGCCGGGAGAAATATCAGTAACCTCAGATATGCAGATGACACCACCCTTAGAGCAGAAAGTGAAGAGGAACTAAAGAGCCTCTTGATGAAAGTGAAAGAGGAGAGTGAAAACATTGGCTTAAAGCTCAACATTCAGAAAATGACAATCATGGCATCTTGTCCCATCACTTCTTGGGAAATAGATGGGGAAACAGTGGAAACAGTGTCAGACTTTATTTTGGGGGGCTCCAAAATCACTGCAGATGGTGACTGCAGCCATGAAATTAAAAGACGCTTACTCCTTGGAAGAAAAGTTATGACCAACCTAGATAGCATATTCAAAAGTAGAGACACTACTTTGCCAACTAAGGTCCATCTAGTCAAGGCTATGGTTTTTCCAGTGGTCATGTATGGATGTGAGAGTTGGACTGTGAAGAAGGCTGAGCGCCGAAGAATTGATGCTTTTGAACTGTGGTGTTGGAGAAGACTCTTGAGAATCCCTTGGACTGCAAGGAGATCCAACCAGTCCATTCTGAAGGAGATCAGCCCTGGAATTTCTATGGAGGGAATGATGCTGAAGCTGAAACTCCAGTACTTTGGCCACCTGATGCGAAGAGTTGACTCATTGGAAAAGACTCTGATGCTGGGAGGGATTGGGGGCAGGAGGAGAAGGGGACAACCGAGGATGAGATGGCTGGATGGCATCACGGACTCGATGGACATGAGTTTGGGTAAACTCTGGGAGATGTTGATGGACAGGGAGGCCTGGTGTGCTGTGATTCATGGGGTTGCAAAGAGTTGGACACGACTGAGCAACTGAACTGAACTGAACTGTCTATCATGACACTGACTGCTTTGGGTTCTCGAATCTGGTTACATTTTCTCCTATTTATATCTATTTGCAAAATATGAAGAGTCATTCCATATGAAGATTTTAGGTTTATCAAAATGTGTTCAAATGCAAGAGATGGAAGAGCATATGGGTACTGGGTATTTCAAGGAAAATAGTCCAGAAAAATCACAAATCAGAAAATAATCCCAGAATAGAAAACAGTAAATATTGCACACTCTGTTCTGTGTGTGGGCTTGCCATTTTTCAAGGAATGTTTTCGTGTGGAATCCAATGGGAATGCTGTTGTCAAGTCCTACAAAAGTAACCACTTAATACCCTTGACCAAGGTAGAGTCCAAAGTTTTCAAAGTGAACCAGGAAATTCCTCCTGTTCACACCACTTTCTTTTCTGGTCTCTCCTCCTGTCCTGTTGTTCAGTCACTCAGCTGTGTGCGACTCTGCGACCCCATGGACTGCAGCAAACCAGGCATCCCTGTCATTCCGGAGCTTGCTCAAACTCGTGTCTATTGAGTTGGTGATACCATTTAACCATCTCATCCTCTGTCATCCCCTTCTCCTCCTGCCTTCAATCTTTCCCAGCATCAGGGTCTTTTCTAATGAGTCAACTCTTCATATCAGTGGTGGCCCAAGTATTGAAACTTCAGCTTCAGCATTGGTCCTTCCAATGAACATTCAGGACTGATCTCCTTTAGGATTGACCGGTTTGATCTCCTTGCAGTCCAAGGGACTCTCAAGAGTCTTCTCCAACATCACAGTTCAAAAACATCAATTCTTTGGCACTCAGCCTTCTTTATGGTCCAGCTCTCACATCCATGCATGACTGTTGGGAAAACTGTAGCTTTGACTATATGGACCTTTGTTGGCAAAGTAATGTCCTGCTTTTTAATATGCTGTCTAGGTCCTAATCCATTCCTAATCCATGATTTCTCCCATACAGTCCAACCAAACCATGCTCACCTATTCCTCACCTCTGAGTATGAACAGATTCTCTCAGCTGGCAATGATACTCATCCTCCAAGACACATGGAGCCATGACCTTTTCTGAAAGAGACCCAGACTTTGATCTCCCCCTTCTCAGAGATCTGAATTTTGCAATAAGGACATGACTGAACTGAACTTCTCAGAGATCATTCTGCAGATCCCTTTTCCCAAATACTAAACCAATATCCCAAATAGAGCATCACCTCCTCCATACCAAGAAGCTCTGGGAGCAAAGTCTGAGTTTGGGGCATTCTCAGTGCCCAGGGGAGGGCGTAGCACAGCTAACCTCAGTAAAGGTCTGTTGGATTCCTATCGAGGTCAGATCAGTGAAGCAGCACTGACAACCCAACACAGTAAAATGAAGCAAAACAGGGAATTTGTTAGAAGATTAGAGTAATATCGTGGAGCCGTTAGGAAGGAATTCTAGTCAATTTCAAGAATGGCTGCAGAGAAGAACACATGGCAGACGCCTTTCTCCTCTTTCTTCTCAGTTCTTGTCCATATTGGTTCTTTGTTTTTCCTCCTCCTTTCTCCCCCGCTCCTCCTCCTCCTTCTCGTCCTCTCCTCTTCCTTCTCCTCTTCTTTCTCTGCTTTTTCCTCCTCCTCCCCTGCCTCTCTACAGCCCTCTCCCCCTCTTTTAAGTTTTCTTTTCCACTTGAAAAGAATACATGGCAGTTTCCACTTCAGCTAAAATCTTAACATAAGTAAGACTCTGTTTCAGGCTTCCCCAACAAGACTGCACACTAGGTCTCCATCTCTAGCCCTGAAAATCTTTGATTGGCTTATCTGGGGTCAGATAACCAAAGTTAACCCAATAAAAATAGGCAAGGGCAGATATTGTTTTACCACTAAGGTGCTGCTATAATAACAGTAAAGATTTTAAGAGCCAGGCTGGGCTGTTACTAGAAAGAAGTGGGAGGAAAGAGTCACAGAGATGTCCCGGGCACACAGGCGCACACATGTGAACACACACATTGCCCCATAGTCGGTCTGCCCAAGTATCTGTTGAATCAGTGATTGTACATATGAACATACATACTTAATATGCATTTCATCTTGAAGGAATCCATATTTATAATGGTCACTTCTGTCTAGGAAAACATCCTCGGCTTTCTCTACCCTCAGAGAAGGAAAATAAATTATCGTTGTGGTCTAAATGCCTGCTGGGGTCAAAGTATTCTGTTATCTTCAGCATATGTTTAATGGTATTTGTTTTAATGAAGAGCCCTGACTCACCTCCATCTCCACAGCACTTGACCTTGCACTTGGGGTGTGGGAGGTCACGCAGAGGGTTCTTGCCCTTGGTTTGGGTTCAGGCTCATGGGGGCAGGACTAGAGACAAATGATAAAGGATGGGACCCAGCTTCCATTAATAGTCTGGCTGGGTTTCCAGTGCTGCCCTCGCTCAGCTTGCGGTCCTGCAGGACGCTTCCATCAAGATCTAAAAGGAAATGGTTACTTTTAAAAGGAATGTCTGTGTTTTAATAGGCCTCACTATTTGTAATTTGCCCATGGAATCACAGTGGGAAGAAAAGTGGGGCAGACCCCTTGGCATTGTGGTCGCCACTGCAGGCTCCTGAGCCAAACCCGCTGGTTCACTTCTGCCTTCTTTCCCCAACTAATGTGAATGAATTTCCTCTCTATGTCTTGTGTGTGCATGCATGTTCAGTCATGTCCAGCTCTTTGCCATCTCATGGACTGTGCCGAGGCTCCTCTGTCCATGGGATTCTCCAGGCAAGAATACTGGAGTGGGTTGCCATTCCCTTTTCCAAGGATCTTCCCAACCCAGGGATCTAACCCAGATCTCCTGCATTGCAGGCAGATTCTTTACTATCTGAGCACCATTAGGTCCACTCTCTGCCCTAGTTTACCATAAAATGAGCATAATAATCATACCTGGCCCTCAGGCGCACCCAGGGCTTAAGTGACTCTGAGACGTTAGCCCTTTGCTTGGAACGCAGTGATGCTCAGGGATCAGGTTAATAAAGCCATCAACTCCCTCCCCTGCTGTCCCTGGACAAGCTTCCTCTAACATTCTAGGGCTGATAATAACCCACACCTCATGCTGTGGGACTCCCAGAAACCCAGCCTCCCTGCCCAGCCCCCAGCCTGCTCAGATCTTCCAGCTCTTTCTCCTCTTGTGCCCTGTCTGCAGGCCTCACCTTCCCCGCCTCCTCTGGCTCTCATGCTACCACGGCCCTGTACCAACCCGCCACACACACACAACACAGACACACCACACATGCTGCACACAGACAACACACACACACAGAGCATGCACACCACAGACACACCACACACACACACACACAGTGACACACACAAACAGACCACACATGCAATAGATCACACACACAACAGACACACACACACAGAGACCATGCACACCACACACACACCACACACATACACACACAATGACACACACAAACAGACCACACATGCAATAGATCACACACACCACAGACACACACACACACACAGAGCATGCACACCACAGACACACCACACACACACACACACAATGACACACACAAACAGACCACACATGCAATAGATCACACACACAACAGAACACACACACAGAGACCATGCACACCACAGACACACCACACACACACACACATACATGACACGCACAAACAGACCACATATGCAATAGATCACACACACAACATACACACAGACACACCACACACACCACACATAGACGTCTCACACACACATGCACATCACAGACACACCACACACACACACTACACACGTAAACAGACCACACATGCAATAGATCACACACACAACGGACACACACATCACACACACACAGAGACCATGCACACCACAGACACACCACAGACACACCACACACACACACATACATGACATGCACAAACACACCACACATGAAATAGATTACACACACAATGGACACACACATCACACACACACAGAGACTATGCCACCACAGACACACCACACACACACACACACAAATGACACGCACAAACAGACCACATATGCAATAGATCACACACACAACATACACACAGACACACCACACACACCACACATAGACGTCTCACACACACATGCACATCACAGACACACCACACACACACACTACACACGTAAACAGACCACACATGCAATAGATCACACACACAACGGACACACACATCACACACACACAGAGACCATGCACACCACAGACACACCACACACACACACATACATGACATGCACAAACACACCACACATGAAATAGATTACACACACAACGGACACACACATCACACACACACAGAGACTATGCACACCACAGACACACCACACACACACACATACATGACATGAACAGACCACACATGCAATAGATTACACACACAACGGACACACACATCACACACACACACACAGAGCATGCACACCACACACACACACACAATGACACACACAAACAGACTACACATGCAATAGATCACACACACATCACACACACACAGAGACTATGCACACCACAGACACACCACACACACACACACACACACAGTGACACACACAGACCACACATGCAATAGATCACACACACAACAGACACACACACACACACACAGTGACACACACAAACAGACCACACATGCAATAGATCACACACACAACGGACACACACATCACACACACACAGAGACTATGCACACCACAGACACACCACACCACATACATAGTGCTCTGCATCACACACACACACACACACCCCATATATATGCTATGTACTGTGCACCACAGGCACAGCACACAACACATACATCACACCACACTACCCACTGCACCACGTCACAAAGGCACGTCATATACACACACCACACACATACACACTACATATCTCACACCACACCACACACATCATACACCATACACATACCACACATACCATGATGCACGTGTCACACAAGCACCCAACACACACACACACACACACACAACACACTCAGGTCCTTCCCAGGAATTCCTGAAATGGATGCAGATCTCACGGAAAGAGCAGGAGGAACAGGGTGAGTTCACCGTCCAATGAAGAAGAGGTGCCTCCCACCCAGCGCTGCGTGTCACGGCCCCGCCTACCCAGCTGTCACTCACACCCTCACAGGGACCCTCCCCGTCCTCCCTCCTGCATCCTCAGCCACCGCGGAGGGTAGCAGGCTTCTCCCCCTCTGCAGATCCCAGTCTGCCCATCACCAGGCTTTGACTGGAACCCAGGACCCCCGGGAGGCCTGGGAGGGTCACCTTTCATGTCCTTCCATAGACTTTAAGTATCCTTCTGAGAAGTTTAAGCTCTTGGAAAACTTCAAAGATTCTGGATTTTTCCCAAAGTACCATCCCTTCTGTGTGTGCTCACTCAGTCACGGCCCACTTTACGACCCCAGGCTCCTCTGTCCCTGGGGCTCTCCAGGCAAGAATACTGGAGCACCATTTCCTTCTCCAGGGCATCTTCCCAGCCCAAGGACTGATACCGTGTCTCCTGGTTCTGCTGCATGAGCAGGCGGATTCTTTACCGCTGAGCCACTGGGAAAGCCAAACATCTCCTCTAGCCCTACCCAAATATTTGCTGGGGAACTGGCCTTGTGACTGGTTCTCCAATATGGTCCCACCAAGCACAAAGCACCCTTTGCCCCAAACAAATTTCTGCTACCATATGTGGGATCCAACAGTTCAGAAAGATTGGGTCCCAGACTCCGAGCAGTCTACAGCCATATACACATCTAGAATGTTCTTTGGAGGTGAGAGGCACTAGCATCAGTTGAGCTCACAGTACTGGCCGGAGGCTTTACATAAATCACTCTATTGCTTAATTATCTCAACAAAGCTGCCGGGCACTTTTGTGAAGCTATCTTTTCAGATCTATGTATGTATCTATCTATTCAATATCTATCTACCTACTTAGCTATCATCTTTCTTTCTATCTACATATTTATAGAACTATCTGTCAATCTATCTACCTGTTTTCTTAAATATTATTTGTAAGACTTCTGTTTCACTTGTCTGTGTATCTCTATCTAGCCTACCCATCTGTTGGTCTAATAGATTATAGTTCAGTTCAGTTCAGTCACTCAGTCGTGTTTGACTCTTTGTGACCCCGTGGACTGCAACACGCCAGGCATCCCTGTCCATCACCAACTCCCAGAGTTTACCCAAATTCATGTCCATTGAGTCAATGATGCCATCCAACCATCTCATTCTGTCATCCCCTTCTCCTCCTGCCTTCAATCATTCCCAGCATCAGGGTCTTTTCAAATGAGTCAGCTCTTCACATCAGGTGGCCAAAGTATTGGAATTTCAGCTTCAGCATCAGTCTTTCCAATGAACACTCAGGACTGATCTCCTTTAGGATGGACGGTTTGGATCTCCTCGCAGTCCAAGGGACTCTCAAGAGTCTTCTCCAACACCACAGTTCAAAAACACCAATTCTTCAACTTTCAGCTTTCTTTATAGTCCAACTCTCACATCCATACATGACTACTGGAAAAACCATAGCCTTGACTAGACGGACCTTTGTTGGCAAAGTAATATCTCTGCTTTTTAACATGCTGTCTAGGTTGGTTATAACTTTTCTCCCAAGGAGTAAGCGTCTTTTAATTTCATGGCTGCAATCACCATCTGCAGTGAAAAAAAAAAAATAAAGTCAGCCACTGTTTCTACTGTTTCCCCATCTATTTGCCATGAAGTGATGGGACCAGATGCCATGATCTTCATTTTCTGAATGTTGAGCTTTAAGCCAACTTTTTCACTCTCTTCTTTCACTTTCATCAACAGGCTTTTTAGTTCCTCTTCACTTTCTGCCATAAGGGTGGTGTCATCTGCATATCTGAGGTTATTGATATTTCTCCCAGCAATCTTGATTCCAGCCCAGCGTTTCTCATGATGTATTCTGCATATAAGTTAAATAAACAGGGTGACAGTATACAGCCTTGACATACTCCTTTTCCTATTTGGAACCAGTCTGTTGTTCTCTGTCCGGTTCTAACTGTTGCTTCCTGACCTGCATACAGGTTTCTCAAGAGGCAGGTCAGGTGGTCTGGTATTCCCATCTCCTTCAGAATTTTCCACAGTTTATTGTGATCCACACAGTCAAAGGCTTAAATGTGTTTATTACCATGGATTTAGGTTAAAAACCTTTAAATTCACATGTCTAAAACTCTTTTAAAGTTTAGTTTCCTTTTCTAAAATGTAAGGATAAAACTTTAAACAAAGAGAGATTGTGATGTCAGAATAAGATATATAGTAAAGAATTTTTAAAGTCTAATTTCTCAAAACCAAACTGTTTTACCAATAAAAAATTGGTATCAGATGGCAATCAGTTCCAGATTTGTACCCTACTTCTTCTATGTTCCTCATAACTGTCTAAAGACACAGAACAGATAAAAAATTAAAATAAAATAAAATCACATGGCAATAAATATAAGCCATAAAATAAACCCAGAGTCTATTGGGGACATCAGTACAGGCTGAGGAAAAGATCTACCGAATGGGGTAACCTTGACACTCAAGATTGTTTAGGTTTAAGAAAAGATAAGCAAGCAAAATTCAGACCAAATTTCCATGGATGGCTATAATTTGCCTTTGGACCATCAGAAGTGAAACTCCCCTATCCAGAGTCATCTGTGAATGTTTGAAACAAATGATTTTCACAGATTTATAGATAGAAAGGTGATCAGAAGTTTCAAAAAGTTTAAAGCAAACATCTTAGAGAAGAATAAGGTTAGAGTCAGAGACAAGGAAGGCATTATCCAAGATCACACAATGGCTCAATGTAAAGAATTAGATTCCCAGATCCACCCCAAGGATGAGAGAGCATGTACGTATTTAGTGCTTCTCATTGGGTGCCAGGCTTATGTGTAATTGATTTTCTTCTTTAGTTTCTCAAGTTTTGAAAATAAATGTGAATTATATTTACACAGATTTGTTAATTGTAAATAAATCTGAGAAAAAAATAGAAGTCTTAGAAAAAATATTCAAAGACAGGTAACCAAGTTGAAAAGATAACTTAAAACTATTGTATACAATTAAGAAAGCTAGAACATTTATTCTGGAGATGTAACCTCTTAGCCAGACTGTGAATAGGAAAGGATAATTTATACAAACTCCCTGCTGGAGGAGCAAACTAGTTCTGAAGGTGAATGAGGCTATGTTTTCATTCTTTGTCAGTCCAGGGGAAATGAAGTGACCCAGTGAAATATTCAAAGCCATGCAATTCTTATCTGGAAAGGATTTTCTCCTTTGAAGCTGGCCACGGGAAGCCTGGGGATTCATCACTGGAGGAGCTGGAGATCGGAAGAACAAGTGGTAGAGAAGTTTTTGAAAGGATTTCCATGTGTTAATGCTTGGGAAAAAGACTAGAGCATGCTCTAATCTGGAATACCCAATGGGGACGCAGGAAGCTCTTAAAGAGCTTCTGTGCCGAGTTGCTTCAGTCTGGTCTGACTCTTTGCAACCATGTGAACTGTAGCCTGCCAGGATCCTCTGTCCATGTGATTCTCCAGGCAAGAATTCTGGAGTGGGTTACCATGCGTGCCTATGGCTCCATAACTTCTATTAGATGAGGCTTGGATTGTTGTAACAAACACGTTTATTCACACCATCATCTTCCTTAGCCATAGCTTTTAGGATATGTTTCAGTGGAGACAAGTTCTTGAATTTCCTTTCTCATTATAGTAAGCTGAACAATGGCCCACAAAGATGTCCACATCCTAATGTATACAACCTTTGCATGCATTACATTATGTGACAAAAGAAGTGTTTCAGATGTTATTAATAAGGATCTTGACATGGAAAGATTATCCTGGATTATCTGGGTGGTCCTAATGTAATGACAAAAGGGTGGGTCAGAGTCAGAGAAGATCAGGAGGTCAGTGTCATGATCAGATATGACAATAAAGCGGAGGATGGAGTGGTGAACTTTGAACATTGGAGGAAGAGGCCAGAAATCAAGGTGGTCTCTGCTGCTGCTGCTAAGTCGCTTCAGTCGTGTCCAACTCTGTGTGACCCCATAGACGGCAGCCTGCCAGGCTCCCCCGCCCCTGGGATTCTCCAGGCAAGAGTACTGGAGTGGGGTGCCATTGCCTTCTCCGTGGGTGGTCTCTGGAAGGTGGAAAAGAGAAGGAAATCAGTTCTCCCTTATAGCCTCCAGAAGCAACATCAGCCTGCTGGTCCCTTGATTTTGGACTTCTGAGTATAGACTACCACAAATCATGATGTTATTTGAAGCCATTAAGTTGCAGCAAATGGTTACAACAGCGACACGAAATCAATGCACTCATCATGTGATCACTGAAACCAAGCCAGGGAGGGAAAAGATGATCTGACTTCTTCTTCCCTTGAGGCTTCACCCACCTGGGGAGTGTTGCACACTTCGTTTTAGGTTCTCCTCACTTGAAATGGACCCACCTTCAGATATGGGCTTCAGAAACCTGATTTTATATGAGAGGATTAAAGGTCCAGAAGTGGTAAACACATTGCATAAGAGAATACAGCCAGTGAGAAACCCAGCTGGGACTGAGACTCAGTGTAGTCTAGCTTTTTCTACCAAACTCTCCTGCTTCCTGTGAATTCTCTCCTGTAGCAGCCTAACTGATAATGCTTCTCTCTGCCAACACCATCTGGGTCTTTGAGCTCTGCGGCTCCAGCAGGACCTGGGTATGAGGAGGCCCTCTCATGGTAGGAGAGAGTGCAGGGTGGGCAGTAAGTATTCAACCACCTTAATGTTTGGTTGGAGGCTTCTGCAATGGCTCAGTGGGTAAAGAATCTGCCTGCAATGCAGGAGACACAGGAGACAGGAGTTCGATCCTTGAGTCAGGAAGATCCCCTGGAGGAGGGCATGGCAACCCACTTCCATATTCTTGCCTGAAAAATCCCATGGACAAAGGAACCTGGCAGGCTACAGTCCAAAGGTTCGCAAAGAATTGGACACCAGTCCAATTCTTAGTGAGCAACTAAGCGAGCAGTGTTTGGTTGGAGCACAGATGGCGGGGGAGGGGACAACTGGTGTGGTTTCAGATGCCGGGCCTGGGTTGATACGAAGCTGAACCGAGAGAGGCTACCCCTGTGACCTGCTCCGGCTCTGAAACAGGAGCTGGGATCAGCTGCTTTCTCTCGAGTGACTATTTAGAAAGATCACTTCCTCTTCTGAGGAGGGAAACCTGACCCATTACTGAAAATGCCTGTAACCCTATCTTTACAGCATTATAAACTAATGCCCGCACTATAAATGCCTTGCTTGCAGTCCTTGTAGGCTTTTTTTTCTTAATCCAAAGCTTGCTTTTCTGCAACTTTTTTTTTTTCCTGAATCAAAGTCTTTTTCATCTATTAAATGAGAGCACCAATGCAGAATTCAGGGAGCTATTAGGAGGTCACAGTAAAGAAAGTCATACATGTGAAAATATTAGGAAAACTGTAATATGTGATGCAGTTTTCGTGTCTTAGTTGATGAATTGGTGAAAGCAAGTTGTTCCTTGGACAGCAAGGAGATCAAAGCAGCCAGTCCTAAAGGAAATCAATCCTGAATGTTCACTGGAGGGACTGATGCTAAAGCTGAAGTTCCAGTATTTTGGCTACCTGATGTGAAGAGCTGACTCACTAGAAAAGACCCTGATGCTGGGGAAGGTTGAGGGCAGGAAAGGAGGCAACAGAGGTTGAGATTGTTGGATGGTATCACTGGCTCAATGGACATGAGTTTGAGCAAACTCCGGTGACAGTGAAGGAAGAGAAGCCTGATGCGCTGCAGTCCATGGGATCGCAGAATCGGACACGACTTATAGACTGAATGACGAAAAGATGAAACTAGGGAAAATGAAAATATTAAAAGGCATAAAGAGAGGTCTCAGTTCTCTAAAAAGCTTTCAAATGACCACCTGTGTCTCAGTCACCCACTGTCTGACTGAAGTGAAGATCGCCGAGCCCTCCCTATACCCATTCAATGGTTGTATTTAAGGGAAGATAGGCAAGCAGCATATTTGCTTATTTCCATCTTCAGGCAATTCACACTAAAGTTTGAGGATCACTGTTTACCAAAGTTTTGAAAAATTACTCAGAGAAAATTACAAATTTCACCCCAAGCCTTCTCAGGAGTCAACCCGAACATGGTCAATTAAATGTTCAAAAATGTCATCAGCTAAGAACAGACTGATTCTTCAGGAAACACTTCTTTTTCTGGTTTAAAGCCTGGGAGAAGTCTCTCTGTCCTGACATGCTCAGAAGATCAAGCATACAGTGCATTACGGGCCAGGGATGGAGGGCTGGTGGGGCCATGGCAACAGCAGGCAGACTGCACAGCGTGCATCCTCGGGGTCTGCCTTCTAGGGCCGTGGTGCGGCTGAGCTCCCAGGGTGTGCAATACGCAGGCTGCTGGGAGAGGTACACTGGCTGATGGAGACTTCGTGGGACTCTCTCTTTGATGTGATTGTGAAGCAAAGTTGCCTCACACGTGAGATGGGTCAGAGCATGGCCTCGGCCACTGATGCAGGAAAACATGAGATGCCGTCCCAGGAGACGCAGAGAAGCAACTCTAGTCTCTATACCTGGCATCCCACCCCCCAGGTATCCTTGAAATATGGCACCTCCACAAAGAGCTCCTCTTCCTTTTCCTCAGTCCGCTCCAGTATTTAATGAAGTGCTACGTCTCACCATTTCTTAGACATTCTCTGTGTCGCTGTTGTTCAGTTGCTCAGCCGTGTCCAGCTCTTTGCATCCCCATGCATTTCAGCAGTCCACAGTTGATAGTTAACAAATTCCTTTTTAAAAGCCAGCTTTTCTGCTATAGATACACATACCATACAACTCACTCATTTGAGGGAAACAATTCAATGTCTTTTTAGTTAAGGTTAGGTAATCATCACTAGAATCGAACTTCAGAACATTTTTGTCCCTTTATTGAAAGAATTCTGCCCATATTCAGTGACAACTCCCACTTCCCTCATTTGCATTCCCACCAGGCCTTCCTTCCTCTAGAAAACCACTGATCTACTCTCTGTCTCTGTAAATTTTCCTATTCAAGACATTTCATATCAATGGGATCATATTATATACTTATATATACCACTACTTACATACACATATATATCACTGAAGTACAAAGATATATTTCTTACATACACACAAATATATACCTATACATACCTATATATACTCATATAGTATATGCATATGTATTGTATACTATATGTAAGTATGTGTGCATATGTAATATATGCTTATATATAATATATATACACATATACATTATTATTTATGTATATGTAGGTTGTTGTTTAGTCAGTAAGTTGTATCTGACTCTTTTGTGATCACATGGACTGTAGCCCACCAGGTTCTTCTGTCCTTGGTATTCTACAGGCAAAAGTACTGGAGGGGGTTGCCATTTCCTTCTCCAAGTGTTTTTTCCCACCAAGGGATCGAACACACATCTTCTGCACTGGCAGGCAGATCCTTCACCTCTGAGCCACCTGGGAATCTCTGTGCTTGTGTGTGTGTTTGTGTGTGTGTGTGTGTGTGTGTGTGTGTATATATATATTTATTTATTTATTTATAAAATCAGTTCAGTCTTCATTTCAGTCACTCAGTCGTGTCTCTTTGTGACCCCATGGACTGCAGCATGTCAGGCTTCCCTGTCCATAACCAACTCCTGGAGTTTACTCAAACTCATGTCCACTGAGTCAGTGATGCCACCAAGCATCTCATCCTCTCTCATCCCCTTCTCCACCTGCCTACAATCTTTCCCAGCATCAGAGTCTTTTCTGATGAACCAGTTCTTCGCATCAGGTGGCCAAAGGATTTAAACTTCAGCTTTAGCATCAATCCTTCCAATGAATATTCAGGACTGATCTCCTTTAGGATGGACTGATTTGATCTCCTTGCAGTCCAAAGGACTCTCAAGAGTCTTCTCCAACACCACAGTTCAAGACATCAATTCTTCAGCATTCAGCTTTCTTGATGGTCCAACTTTCACATCCATACATGAATACTGGAAAAATCATAGCTCTGACTAGACAGACCCTTTTTTTGGCAACACAATATCTCTGCTTTTTAGTATGCTATCTATGTTTGTCATAGCTTTTCTTCCAGGGAGTAAGTGTCTTTTAATTTCATGGCTGCAATCACCATCTGAAATGATTTTGGAGCCCAAGAAAATAAAGCCTGTCACTGTTTCCTTTGTTTCCCCATCTATTTGCTATGATACATCCACAAAAATACTTGTATGTGAATGTTATAGTGACATTATTCATAACAGCTGTAAAGTGGAGATTACTTACACATCTACAAAATGGATCAACTTTTCAAACATGGTGCTAAGTGAAAGTCACTAGTCATACACACATGTACATATATATACATTTTGTAGCATGTGTAAGCATTTCATTTCTTTTTATTATCAACTAATATCCTATTGTATGGATGCAAACATTTTATTTATCCAGGCAGCAGTTGATGGGATATTTAACTTTTTTCACTTTTTGGCTATTATGAACAATGATGCTGTGACCTTCATATACAAGGATTTTTGTGGATGTATGTCTTTTATTTCACTTGGGAATATCTAGGAGTGGAATTGTAGAAACATGATAACTCCATGTTTAACTTTTTGAGAAACTGCCAAACTGTTCCCCAAAGTGACTGCCCCATTTTACATTTTGACCAGGGTTGCTGCCACTTCCTTGCCAACACTTGTATGTTGCTGTCTGTCTCTTTGTTGGAGCCATCCCAGTGAATGTGAACTGGTACTGATGGCTTTGATTTGAATGACAGTGAACATCTTTTCATTTGCTTACTTTCCTTTTCTATATCTTCTTTGGAAAGCTCTCTTTACAAATATTCTACCTATCTTTATTTGTTTTCTGTTGGATTGTAATAATTCATTATATAGTCTGGATGGAAATTCTTTACTATATATATAACTTTCAAATATTTTCTTTCATCTATGCACAGTCTTTTCACTTTTTTCACTTCGTAGCACACAGCATTTTTAAATTTTACTCATGTCCTTTTTAAAATTTTTTATCATTTTTGTCACTTGTGTTTTTGGTGTCATACCTAAGGAACTATTATCTGATATATAGTAATGAAGATTTACACATATACTTTCTTTTAAAAGTTTTGTAGTTTTAACCCTCACATTTGGGTTTGTTATCCACTGTTGTGCTTGTGTGTGTGTGTGTGTGTGTGTGTGTGTGGCATGAGGTGGCTGTTCAACTTCTCCCTCTTGACTGAATATCTAGTTTCTGGATATGTGGATACTCAACACGATATGTTGGAAAAACTTTGTCTTCTCCACTGGATTGTCTCGGTGCCCTTGTCGAAAATCAGAGACCACACATGTAAGGGTTTATTTTGGGGGCTCTCCCTTATATTCCATGAATCTCTCTCTATGACTATTCACTATTCACTCTTTTAGACCGAGGCACACCATAGCCCTGGGATTCTAAAGGCAGATGCATTCCATGGATTCTGGTTAGATGAGTAGAATCCATGAAAAATCCTCTAAATTATTCATGCACTAGTGTGTTTAATTCCTCTTTAAAAATATTATGTGAATTTCTCCTTTAGTTTAGTCACTCAGTCATGTCTGACTCTTTGCAACCCTGTGAACTGCAGCACGCCACGCTTCCCTGTCCATCACCAATTCCCAGAGCTTGCTCAAACTCATGTCTATTGAGTTGGTGGTGCCATCCAACCATCTCATCTTCTGTTGTCCCCTTCTCCTCCCTCCTTTAACTTTCCCAGCATCAGGGTCTTTTCCAATGAGTCAGTTTTTCGCATCAAGTGGACAAAGTATTGGAGTTTCAGCTTCAACATCAGTCCTTCCCATGAATATTCAGGACTGATTTCCTTTAGGATGAACTGGTTTGATCTCTTTGCAGTCCAAGGGACTCTCAAGAGTCTTCTCCAACACCACAGTTCAAAAGCATCTATTCTTCGGCACTCAGTTTTCTTATGGTCCATCTCTCACATCCATACATGACTACTGAAGAAAGGGTATTGCTCCTTACCTTTTGGGAAAATCCAAACTTTAAAATCCTTTATAAGTCCTTTCATGATACAGCCCTGGGTACTACACTGTACAGTTTCTCACCATTCAGCTTTTGTGCTTGTTATTCTCATTTCTCAGGCTCCTTTCAATTTCTCCTTCTACTCACCTTTCAGGACTTTTCTCTGAGGAGCCTTTCCCTTTGCCTGTGGGTGGTACCCCAGCCCTGTGTTCCCAGAGCTCTTCAGGACTCCTCTAGCATTGCCCTTGTTATCCCATATTTTACCTGCCTGTTACCTTGTCTTCTCTCCTCTTGCACACAGAGAATAGGACCCACCGGGCAGGTATGGGGATATGTAGCTGAATTCCATCACTGCTGGTTCATATCTTTCATGGCCATGGGATGTGGTGGGAATGCAAAGCTGGACAACTCAACCAGACTTTAGAGGTCAGGAGAAGTGGCCTGGAGGATGTGGCCTCTGAGGGTAATTTACCTTTTGTACATGAGTGGAAGGTCAAGTGTTTTCCAGGTAAAGAGTATGTATGTAGACGCTCAGGAGAGAGGAGGGACACCATGTTTGAAGACTAGAAGGAATACAGATTATTTTTCTGATGGAGGAAAGTGAAAGTGTTAGTCCTTCAGTCATGGCCAGCTCTTTGCAACCCCATGAACTGTAGCCAGCCAGGCTCCCCTGTCCATGGGATTCTCCAGGCAAGAATACTGGAGTGGGTTGCCATTCCTTTCTCCAGGGATCTTCTCATAGAGAACGGTAATGGCCAAAAGTTCTCAGAGGATATTAGAAAGCAGAGGATATTCCTGCCTTTCAATTTTTTTTTTTTAATTTTATATTTGAGTATAGTTGATTAGCAAAGCCGTGTTAGTTTCAGGTGTACAGCAAGCGATTCAATTATATGTATATGTGTATCTATTCTTTTTCAAGTTCTTTTCTCATTTAGGTTATTACAGAATATTGAGCAGAGTTCCTTGGTCTATACAGTAGATCCTTGGTGCTTATTTATTTTAAATAGATCAATGTATATATGCCTTGTCTGTTTTCTTTATGCTTGTTCTCTGGACAAAATACAGTCATTTCAAAAACCCTAATTCGGTTCATCTGGACTGAAAAAAAAATCTATAAACTGGATTAAGTTTTCAAGTAGCCTCAGCAAACCTTCCTTCCCTCAGACCCAGGCCAGTGGCAGAGATTTACTTAGATAAACAGAGGAGAAGGGAGAGGCACAGTCCAGAAGCGTGTAAACAGAGAGCTAAGGCTAACACAAAGTGGTGAGCTGAGTCTCCGCACTTCCTGTAGGATCTGGTGGGGGGGAGTGGGCTTCTCTCCAGGTGGTACTAATAAAGTCAGGCTAGGATAATGGGATAAAAGCCCAGAAACATAAAAGCTGCCTGGAGGGGAAAGAGAAGAAGGGGATGGAATATGCCTTCATCCCCATGTTAACTGTTCCCGCATTAATCAGATTCAAGTATCTCAAATTGGACTTGTCTGCTCTTCCTGGAACTTTAAGGGAAGCCGCAATTCCAGAGTCAAAGATCTTGAAAGCCGGAATGGCCTCTTTAATCATGTGGTCGAGCCTCCCATAGGAGAGGTAGAAAACGAGAGGCTCAGAAAGGGGCTGTGCCTTGGGAGAGGTTACAGACTAAGCAGAAGCAAACTCGGTACCCTTGACCTTGACTTTCCTTAATTAGACAGTTGAGGTTTTGGGACCTGTTTTTCTGGACTAGCTTCATCCCACACACATTAGTGCTCTAGAGAAGAAAAAAAGGCAACGAACAAGACACAAACGATAATAGCATAACCTCATGGAGTGGCAAGGGTAATGAACCTAACGGGACAGGGCAACGCTATGGTGGCTGGGTGAGGAAGCAGACGTGTGGGATGGTGAGGCAGTGTGAGTCAAAGCCAGGGAAAGTCAAGAGCGACCCAGGGAATTCCTTGGTCTCACCACCAGGACAAGGGATGGCTTTGATGTGGTGCCAGGGGCACCAATGCCATGCTGCAAGCAGAGGTGGTTGGAGCTGAAACAAGGAGAGAAATCAGGAGGAATGACAGCTTGGAGATGGGAGGTGCTGATAGACCAGATGGCCTGGACCACCCAGCTGAGATAGCCCAAAGAATCAACTCAGCATCATTGCCAGGATGATGTAAGGAGTTGCAGATTGACCGGGAACTCAACAGCTTTTACATGAATGGTCTGATTGTGGCCCAGCTGGTAAAGAATCCACCTGCAATGCGGGAGACCTGGGTTCGATCTCTGGGTTGGGAAAATCCCCTGGAGAAGGGAAAGGCTCCCCACTCTTGTATTCTGGCCTGGAGAATCCATGGACTCTGTAATCCATGGGGTCACAAAGAGGTGGACGTGACTGAGCGACTTGCACTTTCATAGCAAAAACAGTCGAGAGCCTGTAGCAGCATCCTTAGGAGGCGAAAGCCTACTGTTGTTCCATCACTAAGTCATGTCCGACTCTTTGTGACCCCATGGACTGCAGCACACCAGGCTCCTCTGTCCTCCATTATCTCCCAGAGTTTGCTCAAATTTATGTCCACTAAGTCAGTAATGCTGTCTAACAATCAATCTTCTTCCTTCACCCACAATCTTGCTCAGCATCAGGGTCTTTTCCAATGAGTTGGCTCCTTGTATCAGGTGGCCAAAGTATTCTTCAGAAAAAGGAACAAGGAAGTGAAAAGAGGTCTGGGTTCAGATAGTCTTGATGAATTTCAAGGAATGAATTTCGCTCATGTCAACTCTTGTTGAAAGATAAAAGATCGGCCTCTTGTATCTCCAGTCACAGAAGAGGTAAGTACCTATTCTCTGCAGCTACACTCCTGGGTCTGCCTACAGCTATGGGATCTCAGCAAACCTTCAGTCTTCATTTGCATCATAGAGATGATAAAAGAACCTTTCTTACAGGGCTATTGTAACACATAGAGCACTTAGAATGGTTCCTGTGTGAACAGGAACAGGTGTGATGTATCATCTGATAATTGACATTGTATAATACTAAAAGCAGGACTCTACTGACATGACAGTATGGATGATTGCCAAACACTTAGGACAAACTTTTAAGCAATCCTGATCACAGTGAATAGAATGTGGGACATTTCCGGTTATCTGCTTTTCAGCTGAGCGCCAAGGCCAAGTAAAACAGTGACGTATGCCTCCACATTCTAAACTCCACTCAGTCTTGGGAGTTCCCTGGTGGCCTAGTGGTTAGGATTCCAGGTTTCATTGTCCTGGCCCAGGTTCAGGCTCCAGTCTCTGGTTGGGGAACTGTGATCCCACAAGCCATGCAGTGTGGCCAAAAAAAGAATAAAACTCTGCGGGTAATGATGCCAGTGGCTAATCCATGGAAAATCCAAGCCATAGCGACAGACATAGGGGCCTCAGATACCAGAATACATAGGACTGAACCAGACCAAGCATCACTGAACAATTTGATAAAATACCACAATCTGTCGCTACCATTATGAGCCCATCAGCTACCTCCAAAAGGATAAGAATTCACTGGAAAGAGTGGACAGTAAAATCCTCTTTGCCAAGAGTTGTTGGCATGCTGTTTTCTTATCAACTTTAGCAACTGAAGAGAACATCAAAAGAATAGTTAGGGAAATTTGATATCTGTTCTTTGGATTTGGGAGTCAAAGGGACGTTATCTCTTACCCAAAAGGTCTAAATGTAGGAGACTGGAATAGCTTAGGGTGGCAGAGAAAACCCAGGTAACAGCCTTCACGTAAGCTTTTTTTTTTTCCTCTCTCCAGCAGTCCCTAGTAGGAGCCAGAGTTGCCAATAGAAAGATTTTACTTTGGACTATCCAAGAAATGTCCTAAAATGATGAGAGGATCTTAGCCTCCAGATGCTAAAGTGACCCCTTACAGGCTGATGGCTAAGAGACTCATGAAAGACCCACTAGAGGGGATATCACCCTCATCAGGGGACCGCCAATGGAGTCCCCAGCAGGAGAATCTTTGAGGAACCCATGAAAGCATCTCAGAAGAAAGAATGACCTTTGGGTGCAGATATCAATGTCCAAGCAACTGTACAAAGCACAAAAGACGTGACTGACACTGATGTCCCCTCTGTGCCCATCCTCTAATGTGACTCCTGCCCTGGAAGAGCCAGACACAT
Source organism: Aepyceros melampus (assembly GCA_006408695.1). Taxonomy (NCBI): domain Eukaryota; kingdom Metazoa; phylum Chordata; class Mammalia; order Artiodactyla; family Bovidae; genus Aepyceros; species Aepyceros melampus. Next base: position 361,340 of record SJXQ01005317.1, on the reverse strand, counting down.
CTCAGGAGAAGGCGGAAAAGCAGGACAGAAGAGGGTTACTCCTTCTCTGCTGTGGCATTGGAGCCCATCTGGCCCAAGCTAGGGATGAGACAGAGCTTTAGATGGGACAAGAAATGCCGTGAGACTGGCCTCTCCATCTTCACCATTCGAAGACAAGGGTGAAAAGTGAAGGCAAGAAAATGATGTGAAAGGATAAAGTTGCTTCCTGGCTGCCCCAGACCCAGCCCAACTCAGTCACAAATTTTGACCTACAAGTTGAGAAGACATCTGCTACCTCCATGGTCCAGAGGAGGAAGACAAAACTCGTAATCGCCAAAGACTTGCCCCAGATTTCACAGATGCTGAGTCAGAACCGGAGCTCTGTACTCAAATCCATCTGCCTCCAGAGGTCACACTCAAACTACCCGCCAGCTACCTACAGCAGAATAAGTGTTAATGGAGTGATTTAAGACCCAAAAGGCGGCATGCACACTCTTTCCAGAACGGCTTCAGTTTTGTAACGCAGAGCACAGCCTGTTTATTGATGAGCCCCTTCCTAAGTACCTCCCTCATGTTTATGAAATGATGTGTGGGTGCTGCCCCGTTTTTAATGACTCCTTATTTACATGGAGCACGTTATTTATGGACGCAGAGATAGCGCCATTGCAAACCCATTAGAAGGCGGAGATAACAGGAAAGCATTGTGCGCTCCCAGCGAAGACAGGATTCTAATTATCAGGAGCTCCTGCCCTCCTCGCCAGTGGTACCCAGCTCAATAAATAACACCCCGCGAGGAGACGGTGCTCCATGTAAATTGTGACTTAGTCCACGCAAATTGATGGTTGGCCGTCAGAGAGCTTCCAGCATTAGGCAAGAAAGTGAGTGGCAGCCTGGGAATTCGGAGATCTGGCTCCTCAGCGATGCAGCTCTCTTTCCTCCCTGCGCACTTCTCAGAAACAATTAGCATTTTTTATTTAAGTCATAAGCTCCAAAGAAGAGATGTAGCTGGAGATAATAGCGCCGGTGCAATCACGGGGTGTTTGGAGGTGAATCTGTGGGCACTTGGCATAATGAGACGACCATCCTTGGATGCCAATTTTCATCGAGTGTTTCAGTGCTAATCACTTTTCCAAGAAATAATTCTGCTGGTCCAACGTCGAAGTCAAACTTCAAAGGCGAAATTGCTCAAATAACATTGGAACACATCAACTCTCGGGAAATGCTGGTTGTGGGAGCAAAGAAGCTGTCGTTTTGGTTTGTTAAGGAGAGATGATTTGCTTTCAGGAAGGAGAGATGGGTGGTCCTCCTGACGTGTGAGGAAAGGAGCTACCCGATCACTCAGTGATTCTGGGAAAAGCAACAGGGAAGGTGATGATTCAACACCCCGTTTCCCTTGCTCAGAAGGCAACAGTTGGCTCGTCCAAGCCAATAGCAGAATAATTCCAGGAAAGACTAGAAAATTGTAAGACTCTGTGCTTTGGTTCAAAAAAGAGGGGAGGGATCCGAGTGTCCTCCTTCTAGCTATGGGAGAAATTACCAGCACACAAGAACAAAACTACTGGAGTGAAAGTTCAGAAATATACCCCATCCAGCCCCCCCTACCCAAGGTCAAGCTGTGGAGACTCTACCAAGAGTTGGCATCTGCTACTCCACGCAGAGGAGGCAGTGTGAACAGTAGAGTGACTTCAAGTTTTGCAGTCCACTGAAAACGAATTTGGATTTCCCAGGTGGCTCAATGGTAAAAAAAAATCCACCTAAGTGCAGAAAACCCAGGAGACGTGAGTTTGATCACTGTGTTGCAAAGATCCCCTGGAGGAGTGCATGGCAACCCAGTCCAGTATTCCTGCCTGGAGAATTCCATGGATAGAGAAGCCTGGTGAGCTATAGTCCATGGGGTCGCAAAGAATCAGACACAACTGAAGTGACAGAGCACACAGGCATGAAATGAACTTGCCTCCCGTGACTGCTCCTTGTGTGTCCTGTGACTTTGGACACGTGATACAGCTTTCGTTCATGCATTCTTCATTCATCACATTTTGGGGCTTTTCCAGTGAGCCAGGTTCAACGGAAGCACTGGAGTTACAGACAGTCTGGGCTCACAAATCTCAATAGCTGGGGTCCCAAGTTTCAATCAAGTCTTAGAACCTTTGCTATTTGATCATCAGCTCACAAGACTTGGGCTTTTCCCTTCTGAAAGTTCAGAGTAGCTTCCCTGGTGGTTCAGATGGTAAAGAATCCTCAAGCAGTGTAGGAGAACTGGGCTCAATCCCTGGGTCAGGAAGATCCCCTGGGGAAGGGAATGGCTACCCACTCCAGTTTTCTGGCCTGGATAATTCTATGAACAGAGGAGCCTAGTGGGCTACAGTCCATGGGGTCCCAAAGAGTCAGAAACAACTGACTGACTAACACTTTCACTTTTTTCTTTCAACCTCAGAGCTACACCCATGCCAATATAGGGCCAGGGGCCTTCATGTGCATTTTTCCGTGTTTGTTTCAGGGTAAAAATTCAAAGGAAATATCATGAATCCCAATATTACAGATGTGGGCTAATTTGAAGAAGGCCCTAGTACAGATTAATGGTAGAGCAGGTCTTCTTGTTAATGAAAGTAGGGGTCCAGATCGCTCCCTACTCAAGAGCCAGGTTGGTGGAAACAAGAGTTTGCTTTATTTTGGAGGCCAGCAACTGGAAAGGAGGACAGACCCCTGTCCACAGGCTCACTTTCCTGCCCCCTCACCTACAGACAATCAATGGGCAAGAGGTTTTATAGGTGGAGGGAGGGGCTACAGGGAGTTCTGCCAAGAGTATAGTCAGCCCTGGCAGTCATCTTGAGTTTGATCGTGGGGTGGTCTGGTCAAGGCATTTTGACTATTTTCTGCACAGTTAGTCTTCAGTCCCAGGGTTGGTTTGAGGCAAGTGCTCAGAATTGTGGCAGCTTATGTCATGTCTGGTTGTCGTGTAGTTGACTTCTACCTGGTGAGGGATTCAGTATCTATGAGACAGCTCACAGAGTAGGGCTCAGAATATTATCTATTGCCCTTCAAAAGGAACTAAAGGTCCATGACATTGCTTAAGGACTTATTATTCAGTCTTATTGAGCTGTTTTCCTTTATTCCCCTGTACTTTCGCACTTCTGTGATTCATCTTAAACTTTGCCTACAGTTTTTCCATCGATAAAAGGCAAGCTGAGGACACAGCGGTGGGGAGGCCAAGACCATAGGGTCCTGCTCCGTCTCCTTCTGACTCTTTCTGAAGTCCTGTGAGTCTTGGCCATGGCAGCAGGCAGCAACAGGAACTTGTGCGGCACCTGAGCCCTGGACACTCACCTCCCAACAGGCACAGAAGATGGCACAGTGCCTGAGGGTCAAAGTTCGCCATGCTCTCCTCCATCTGCTACCCACCGATGACCCAGGTACCTTCCTATCTAGTCCTCACTCTCCTGCTCTTTAAATTGGTCTTGGGGAGACCCAGGGATGCTACCTCCACTTGTTCACACAAGCTCTTGATTAAAGGGCTAAGGGAAAGTTGCTCAGTCGTGTCCGACTCTTTGTGATCCCATGAACTATACAGCCCATAGAATTCTCCAGGCCAGAATACTGGAGTGGGTAACCATTCCTTTCTCCAGAGGATCTTCCCAACCCAGGGATCAAACCCAAGTCTCCTGCATTGCAAGTGGATTCTTTATCATCTGAGCCACCAGGGAAGCCCAAGAATACAGGAGTGGATAGCCTATCCCTCCTCCAGAGGATCTTCCCAACCCAGGAATCGAACTGGGGTCTCCTATACTGCAAGCAGATTCTTTACAACTGAGCTATCAGAGAAGCCTAGTTGAAGGGCTAGTGATGGTGAAATCCAGCCTCTCCCCTTGCAAAGCTCTTGCTTTTGCCTGGGGCCCAGAGAAAAGAGAGCTCTTTCCTTAATCTATGAATCACTCCATGTGCTACTGAGTGTCTTATGAGGCTCAAAGTTCTCCACATCCCTTTCTAACTCCCTCTGAAATAGCCGAAGTGCACAATCCAGGGAGAGAGTGAATGAAAAGCTGTGAAAACACATGATGTGACTAGGCATATATCCTGAGAAAACCATAGTGCAAAAAGGTATGTGTACCCCCATGTTCATTTCAGCACCATTTACAATACCCAGAACATGGAAGCAATCTAGATGTCCATGAACGGACAAAGATGCTGTGGTACGTATATTCAATGGAATATTACTCAGCCATAGGAAGGAATGAAATTGGATCATTTGTAGAGATGTGGATGAACCTAGAGCTTGTCGTACAGAGTGAAATAAGTCAGAAAGAGAAAAACAAATATTGTATGTTAAATCACGTATGCGGAAGCTAGAGAAGTGTTACAGATGAACCTATTTACAGGGCTGGAATAGAGATGGAAACACAGAGAATGGACATGTTGACATGGGAAGAAGGGGAGGGTGGAGTGAACTGAGAGATTAGGATTGGCGTATATACACCACCATGTATAACGTAGACAGCTAGTTGGAAGTTTCTGTACAGCACAGCTCTGCGGTGACTTAGATGGGTGAGATGAGGCAGGAGAGGTTCAGGAGGGAGGGGATATATGCTTACATATAGCGGATTCACTTCATCGTACAGCAGAAACTAGCACATTATAAAGCAAGTATACTCCAATTTTAAAAAGAAAAGAAAAAGAGAAGAGAGGCCTATGCAAAAAAGAAGGAAAAACATGAACTTCATCACTGTGGTTCATGTGATGGGCATTAAAGAATCAGCTGAGGCAAAGCTTCATTGTAGAAAAATTGCAAGCTTCCCTGGTCCTCATTCCTGTTGTTGTGAATTCAGACACAGAATAACCCCTACCTCTACCACTGTTTACCAAGCCTTATATATGCCAGGCTGGCCTGTGTATGATGTCACTCAATGTGCGAACAATGTCATTCAAACTTTGCCAGCACTGACTTATCTCATTTTGCAGAAAGATGAAGGGGTTTTGGCTACTATTAAAGAGTTGGAGAGAAGTCTTCACACCTGGGCTGGAATGCAAGTTTCTCTAACCTGGAAACACATGATCTTGGTGGCATTGCTTGTCCCTTGACATCTCACCTCTCTGCATTTCCATTGCCTCAGCTTCAAAGTGGAAATAGCACAGTTCTTCCCCAATGATCCTTGTGATCACCACAATCTAAAAATCTCAGATTAGGTCCGCGTGTCAATCCCAGCTTCCTTTCTTTCTACCCTTGTGTCTTTAAACAACTGAGCCTCAGCATCTTCACCTTTTAAACGAAGATTACGCTAATCATCTCTAACTGAGAAAGTTGTTGTGAATATTAAAATGATACATACACACACACATAGGTACACAGCCCCTAACCCAGTGCCTGGAACATCATAAGTGCTCAATAAACCTGGGCTATTCTTAATACTTGGGAGAAGTTAAAGAAATATCAGCATTATGTGAATTTGTGGTCCAGCTCCTTGCATGACGTGGGTGGCCAGCAATCACCCATCAGATGTCTTTCCTTGTGGAAGAGGAGAGAGGGGATTAGGAAAATGCATCAGTGGGAAGGGTGGCCTGTGAGGAAGGAGGAAGCATTTAGGAGCCAGCTGGTAATGTCTTCAGTGAGTCTCTGTCGACCTCAGCTCTCACCCACACACGTACTCGTTTTCTTTGGAAAACAAGTACCCAGACTTCAAAATGTTAACGATGCTTTTCTTTCTTTAAAAAAAAAAAATAAAAATAATTGTATCTACTTATTTATTGGCTGTGCTGGGTCTTTGTTGCTCTGCGGGCTTTTCTCTGTTTGCAGCCAGTGGGGGCTACTCTCTGGGTGTGGGGAACAGGCTTCTCGTTGTGATGGCGTCTCTTGCACAGAGCATGGCCTCCAGGGCCCACGGGCTTCCGTGAGGGCTCAGCAGCCATGGTTCCTGGGCTCTAGGACCCAGGCTCAGTGGTTGTGGCACACGGGCTTAGCTGCTTCTCACCAAGTGGGATCTTCCCAGACCAGGGATCGAACCCACATCTCCGACACTGGCTGGTGGGTTCTTTACCACTGAGTCACCAGAGAAGCCTGAAAAGCTGGAACTGCTGGTCAGAAAACACTCTTCCAGCTGGTCCCCATCCATTCCCTTACCTAAGCGCAGGATCCAGGCATGAATAAAGGCCCCTGCTGGCTGCCTTTTGCCAGGATGCTCACCTCTACCTAGGAACCTGGGTGGAGAGGCATCCAGGTGGTTCTTAGCCCCTGGAGGCCTCTGGCTTTCCTGCTTCTTCCCACCTTCCGTTCACTCCCCTCAGACTCTGTTGCAGCCAAGAGGCCAAGTGTTGAGAGGCTGTCTAAAACACACATACACAGCCAACCCTGTAATCAACCAAAGTGGTCATTTGATCTGTGTGGGAAAGCGTGCCCTGCCCTCGGCTCCCAGGCACCAGGAAGTGACACCAGCGGTGAGCAGGCCACCCCACTAATAGGAATAACTGCCATCTGTCCTAGGATACCTGCTGGTCGGCAGGCATTTCACACGCCCCCTGTCATTAGTCTTCACGGCAACCCCCTGAGGAAGGGCTCGCAGACTCTGTTTTATAGATGAAGAACAAGGGTCAGCGAGGTTAAGGAACTCATTCATATTCTCCACAGCTAATAGGTGGTGAAGCTGGGATTCTAGCCAGATGTGGCTGATGTGGGAGCCTAGCCCTATCTACTCCACCCAGGCGCTGACATTCAACTTGAGGCAGTCGCAAGAAATATACAGGAAGTAAAGGAATGCGTTTGCATCACAAGTCGGAAAGGGTCCCAGGTCCAGAGGGACATTTTTTTTTCCCAAGGCTTCAGAAAAACTCTGAATGTCACTTAGTAGTTGATTTTTGTCTTCCTTGGGCCAAATTCCAGCAGTGCTTACTGAAGACCTACCTTGTACCAGGAACTATGCTAAGTGCCTGATACACACCATGTGGTGGGTGCTCCTGTTCAGAATCCTAGAACTGAGTACCATGGACAGCCTTGACTGAGTGATGCCTACAAATCCCTCATCATCCCAGAACCTCATGTCCTTATTATACTATGGATATCATCGAGATCAGAGATAAATAGCAAGCATCTATTGACAACCCACTCCAGTATTCTTGCCAGGAGAATCCCACGGACAGAGGAGCCTGGCAGGCTACAGTCCATGGAGTTGCAAGAGTCAGACATGACTTAGCGGCTAAACCACCCCCACCAGAGTGCCTAGCCTGAACGAGGTATGGAATCACTGCTACAAGTAGCAGTTGGTGTGATTATCATTATTGTTTTCCTTGTTCGGTCCCCCGGGTCGCTTCCCCATATGGCCCTTCCTTTGTCCCACCAGCTGAGGACCCAGCCCACTTGCTTCTCTTCCATCATTAAGCGACTTGAGATTGTCAGGTTTCCTTTATCCCCAGTGATGTCTGAAAAATAGGACTCGGCATTCCTTTTTCACTCTTACCTTGATCTTCCCAGGGATAAACCCAAGGCCCTCTCACTTTAAAGAACGTTTCTAACTACTTGTCCTGATTACAAAAAGTGTTAAAATTGGTTCCAGGCAGAAGCACGTCAGTTGAACATATTCCTGAATCCTTCTCTGAAGTGGTCCTAGCATTTTCCCTTCCACCTCGGCTCTGAGTGGCCTACTGCTCTGGGATTGATGTCATCTAGCTCCTGAAAGCCCTCATCTCTTTCTGATAATTTTTAAATGTAAACATACCAAAATAGAGGCACCTAAAGTTTCCATCATGTCAGAATTTATACAAATCTTTATATAACCATGAAGTGAAAGTCACTCAGTCATGTCCAACTCTTTGCAACCCCACGAACTAGTCCATGGAATTCTCCAGGCCAGAACACTGAAGTGGGTAGCCTTTCCCTTCTCCAGGGGATCTTCCCAACCTAGGGATAGACCCAGGTCTCCTGCATTGCAGGCAGATTCTTTATCAGCTGAGCCACAGGGAAGCCCTTATATAGCCATGGTAAGTGTAATAAGAGTTGGACTCAACTTGGAGATTGAACAATAAACATATTAAATAAAGACTTGAAGTTCTATATCCTTAAACTTTTAGTTAAATCTTTTGACTTGATGGTGGGGGTCAGTATCTCCAAGTTTACAAAATTCATGATGTTTATAGGATAGAATGGAGAAGCATATAAGCTGTAAGTTAATTAAAAAAAAAAAAAAACTAATGTTTAAGGATTCCCTGGAATCTGAAGAAACAAAAATTCCATGGTTACTTTTCAAAAAATTGTGCTAGAATGATTCATTATCAATCTGAGGGAAAGGTGAGATCCCTACCTCATACCATGTGCACAAAAATAAATTCTAATGGATTAAAAACCTATACATCAGAAGAAAAAGAACCTTTAGACTATTAGAAGAAAAAATGGTGATTGCCTCCTTGACTTCAGGGAAGAATTTCATAAACCAGACAAACCATTAAGGAAAACAACTCTATTTTAAAAAAAATAAAAATGAGGAAAAAAAGTTACAGAGTGGGAGATTGGTATCCAGCATTACATAAACTAGATATTCTCTGAAGATTCTGAAAACCATGCATAACTGTGCAGTAAAAGTCTTTAGAGTCTTCCCACCTCCAGGCTCCTCTGTCCATGGGATTTCCCAGGCAAGAATCCTGGAGTGGGTTGCCATTCTCTCCTCCAGGACTCGGCCCTCTTACTTGACAATTGATGAAATGCAGTGTGTGAATTTCAGAAGAAGTAAGACCATGCTATTCAGTCATGAGACAAGTGTCTTTGAGACCACTGCATGGACTGGGCACTGTATATAGACACTCCGGGACACCCTTGCATCTGTGGCACACGTCCTAGTGACCCTAGGGAGCCCACAGGCCACAGAGGGGCCACCAAGAAGTAAGGAGAGGATCACATTGAGAACCACAGAAAAGGAGGTGCCTCCGAAAGCAAGTTTGTAGAGTGAGGTCTGTAGCAACTCCCAGGTGGGGACGGCATGAGCTTGGTCTTTGAAGAACGAACTTCTCAAAAACATAGGGTGAGGAAGGATATTCCAGCATGAGCAAGCGAAAGAGGCAAGAAAGACTGGAAGACTACAGTGTGTTCAAAAGGGACCAGGGCTGTGTAGCTGGTGAGTTAGATTCCTGCTTGGGGATGGGAGGCAGGGAGCAGGAAATTATTATTTTGGGCCCTATTGCATTCGGCTCTGTAAGCATCCAATTTATTCAATATTGCCATGGGTTGACTCATGTTCTCCCTAGAGAGATATGTTGAAATCCTAACCCAAATATCCCAGAATGTGACCTTATTTAGAAGTAGGATTTTTACAGGGGTGATCAACTTAATATGAGGTCATTAGGGTGAGACTCAATCCCTTATGACTCTGCCCTTTTAAAAGCGGGACAGACACGCACAGAAAGGAGACAGTGTGAAGACTCAAAGGGAGGGAGAATCCCACGTGAAGAGATAGTGATGCTCTGTGAGCATCATGAGCGATGCTTCTATGAGCCAGCGACTAACAGGCAGTCATGGAACGGATTCTTCTCTTGCATCTTCAGAGAGAGCGCAGCCCTGCTGACACCTTGATTTTCGACTTCTGGCCTCTGCAACCGTGAGAAGACAAAAGTCTGTTGGAGTTAAGTGGCTAAGACGCCACCCTCCCAATACAGGGGGCCTGGGTTTGGTTCCTGGTCAGGGAACTAGATCCCACAGGCCACAGCGAAAAGATCCCTCATGCCTCAAGAAAATCCTGCATGTCCCAACTCAGACCCACCAGTGCAGCCAAGTAAATATATACGTATATATCTTAAATGTCTGTTATTTAAGTCATCTAGGTTGTGGTACTTTCATACACCATCCCTAGGAAATGAATGGAGGTGTACGCAGAATGCTAAGCCACTAACAGCGAAGGCCTTGGCTGGATTAGAATCACCCATATGCCCTTGGCAGGATGCATGGGCCTCCCCGTGAAAGGATAAAAAGAGTGTAAATTAGTGGTAAAGAGCTGGGCTTCTGACATCAGACTGGCTGCTTCTGAATTCCTGCCTTGCCTCCTTTAAACTATTTGACTACTACCCCAGTTTCCTGATTTATCCAACTAGAAGATACTAACCAAAGGGCTATTGACAAACCAAAGACGATAACCAAAGGGCTATTGCTGTTGTTGTTGCCGTCCATCTCTAAGTCATATCTGACTCTGCAACCTCTCAGACTGCAGCATGGAGATGCTAATACCCAAAGAGCTATAGGGAAGAGTAAATCACCACGATGCTTGACAGCATTAAGTGGTCAGCAAGTTCTTTCTCTCCTAACGGAGCCCGCCTCCTTTGGGCCTTTCTCAATTAAAACTGTTCTTTGCTTGATGTAATTTTGCCCGCAGGCCCCAGTGTGGCAGAGACTCTTAGAAAAGAGTTTGTTTACAAGCATCGAATTACCAGCCTTTTTCCAAGAAAAGTGTTTCCTTTCACTTGAGTATTTACTTACAAAACTTAGTCTTAGCCCAGGGAAAAATGATGCCTGTGGCTGGTGAGCTAGTCCTTGACCCAAAGTCCAGACCCTCGTGGTTCTGCTCAGCATTTCTAGAATATATTCCCAAATAATCAAAAGCACAGGCAAGCATGTAAAGAAACAGACGTGGCCTCACAGGAAACAAATAAATAAATAAAAGGGTTTAGTCTGGGACTTGGATTTGAATTCCATTTCTGCCACTGAATCACAGTAGGAACTCTGACGTGTGACAAGTCTTTAAGTCTCATTTTTCCTCACATGCAAACTGAAACTACTGCTTAGCTGGTGAAGATGCCTGAGGATTTAATGGGGCAAAGACCACAGTGAACCTGGCACGCTGCTGGCACTTATCAGGCCCTTGGTGCTGGCCACTCTCTGCATCTTTTCGCCTTCTGGTGGGATCAGCACCATCGCAACAAGGGGAGGTGATGAAATGAGGCAGTATCAATTGTTCGTGAGGTCTGGACGTGGACCCATCTCCAGCTGTCAGTCTCAAATAACCAGCAGCCACAAGATGTATTCAGCACCAGTAAATGAAAGAACGCGTGGCTCACAAATTTCTTTTTAGCGTTATTTTTACTGAAGTCAGATTTCAGCCTTGAGCCATCAGGATCTTTCCCGTAATGCTGGAAATGATTGACCAGCCAGATGTTGAGTATTGAGTGTCACGAGGTTTCGGATTTGACAACAGAGTCATCTCTCTGGAGGAATGGGAGGAGGTGACTCACATGGGCTGGAAGGGACGATGCTGCCAGGCTGGGGCGGATCCCATGGTAGCAGAAGCCTCCAGACAACAAATGACCAGTCTTGTCATTACTATTGTCAGGAAAGATAAATCAAGAATTTTATGCAAATTAAAACAGTCCCTTGAGGTAAGGACTCCTAAGAACAGCTTTCTAGAACTTCCTCATCTTGTGCAACTGTAGTTTTATGCCCATAAAACAACCCTCAACACCTCGTCCACCAGCCCCTGAAAACAAACAAGCTAGCAAACAAACAACAACAAAAATCCAAAGGAACACAAGGCAACTTTCAGAGGTGATGGATATCTTTATTACCTTGATTGAGGTGATGGTAACACTCTATGAATATGTTAATTAAGTAAAGTTTTTATTGGTTTGTTTCTGTGTTTGTACCTTGTGGGTTGTGCGATCTTAGTTCCCCAAGCAGGGGTTGAACTCAGGCCCACAGCAGTGAAAGTGCCAAGTTCTAACCACTGGACCACCAGGGAATTCGTGATGTGAAGCTACGAATGTGGCGATCCCAGTCTTCCAATTTATCCCTCCCCGTCCTTACCCCTGGTAACCATAAGTTTGTTGTCTACATTTGTAGCTCTATTTCTGTCTTGTAGATAAGTTCAATTGTACATGCTACTATATATAACATAAGTAACTAATAAGAGTCTACTGTATAGGAGAGGGAAATCCACTCAATACTCGTAATGATCTATATGGGAAAAGGATCTAAAAAAGAGTGGAGATATATATGTATAGATGTCTGCTGCTGCTGCTGCTAGTCGCTTCAGTCGTGTCCCACTCTGTGCGACCCTATAGTCGGCAGCCCACCAGGCTCCCCCGTCCCTGGGATTCTCCAGGCAAGAACACTGGAGTGGGTTGCCATTTCCTTCTCCAGTGCATGAAAGTGAAAGTGAAAGTGAAGTTGCTCAGTCATGTCCGACTTAGCGACCCCATGGACTGCAGCCTACCAGGCTCCTCCGTCCATGGGAGTTTCCAGGCAAGAGCACTGGAGTGGGCTGCCATTGCCTTCTCCAGTATAGATGTATATATATGCATATATATTTATATGTATATATATATAATTTCTGATACCAGAGAAATTTCTGTAGCCCACCAGGCTCCTCTGCCCATGGAATTTTCCAAGCAAGAATACTGAAGTGATCTGCCATTCCTTCTCCAGCAGATCTTCCCAACCCAGGGACCAAACCCAGGACTCCTGCATTGAAGGCAGATTCTTTACCATCTGAGCCACCAGGGAAGCCCATATCTCCGATTCACTTTGCTGTACATCTGAAATTAACACAACATTGTAAATCAAGTATACTTCAATAAATTTTTTTAAAAGATGTGAAGCTTTTATTTACCAATTATAGCTTAATAAAACTGGAAAACAATCTTTTGAGACTCAAAAGTCTGTTCTCAGAGTGACTTGGTTTTGTGATGCTATGGCATCTTCTCGAATCCTTCCACCTTGATAGTACATATCACACAGATCCATATATGAATGGGGGAACATGACCCATGACACACTTAAGTAGCCTTCAAGCCCCTGATGATTCTTACACAGGTGACCTCCATGCAGACAATGTTGCCATCTGAAAAGCTGGAATAATAGTACTGACCCCCTGGACAGTTATGCCGTTCTGAAAATAAAGAATATCATATGTCGACTTATACAGGGCCTTACAATTCAGTTGCCAATCAGCAAGTCTTAACTCCTTTTGAATTTGTTTTTATCATTATCATTGTTTATAAAATAGGTCATATCTGTTTTTACAGTAATGTTTTCCATAAAGCAACGTTTCATTAAAATTCTCCAGCAGAATTAAGAGCAAACGGCTTAGTTCTTCTGGGCATAAGGCATACAGAAGGTGGGGCCTGGCCTTAGGGTACCAATGACCACAGTGCCAGGGGGAGGGCACCAGAGGAAAAGGCCCAGAGAACTCTGCTGGCTGCCCTGCTCATCACCCCCACCCCCCGTCCTGCAGCCACTCGTGTGCCCGTCTGATTATTTTCTGCTGGCACCTAAGCTGGATGATTTTCACAGGGGGCCAAATGGTGTGATCAAGCTCTGCACATTTCCCACTGCACTTCTGGAATTCCAACTGTCCAAGGAAGGCAAGTGGCAAGCAGATGAGTGAGGGTGAAGACATTGCAGTGAGTGAAAGTCACTCAGTCGTGTCCGACTCTTTGTGACCACATGGACTATATAGTCCATGGAATTCTCCAGGCCAGAATACTGCAGTGGGTATCCTTTTCTTTCTCCAGGGGATCTTCGCAACCCAGGGATCGAACTCAGATCTCCCGCATGGCAGGCGGATTCTTTACCAGCTGAGCCACAAGGGAAGCCTGAAAACATTGCAGAACTAGTGGTTAATTGCTCAGATAAGTCCCTTGGACTGCAAGAAGATCAAACCAGTCCATCTGGAAGGAAATCAACCCTGAATACTTATTGGAGGGACTGATGCTGAAGCTTCAATAGTTTGGCCACCCAAAGAGCTGACTCATTGGAAAAGACCTTGATGCTGGGAAAGGAGGAGAAGGGGACGAGAGAAGATGAGATGATTGGATGCCATCACTGACTCAATGCATATGAGTTTGAGCAAGCTCCGAGTGTTGGTGATGGACAGGGAAGCCTGGCATGCTGCAGTCCATGGGGTCACAAAGAGTCAGACCGGATTTAGTGACTGAAAAACAACAATAAAAGAATAAGGGAATTCATCACAAAGCTTCATTCTTTGTTTTCAGTGACTTAACATGGGGATGTCACCACACTGAGCTTGATGCCTGCTGGCTAGGGCAAGGGGACTGGACAAGAACACCAGCTATGTGGCCCCAGTTAGGACAAGGGAAACAGATGCTGCAGGGTCGGAGGGAACTATTTCAGAAGGATAGACAATGACTGTATAAGAGGAATAGTGATGCTCTGGAAGCAGGGAGTTGAAATATCAAAGGACTGAGATTTAAACACGCATCTATGGGATGAGAGAATGTCAGGCTGGAGTGCAGGGGATTCATCGAGTACAGAGACAGGCCCACAGGGTTTGAAGGCCCCAGTGAGGAGCTCGAGCTCAGATCAGGAGGTGATAGCAAGCCACTGAAGGTATTTGAGCAAAATAGACATTCCAGAGCTACACTGCAGAGGACTGAGGACTACAGTGTGGGGATCTGATTACCTGGGAATAAGCTAAGGAGCCAAGAACCCAAGCCAAGTTGAAAGGGCATTGGCTTGGTAAGAGTGGAAGAGGGAAATTAGACCCAGCTTTGATGACAAGTGGTGCCATCTCACTATGAGAGGTTCCCAGCTCCTGGGTAACACACATCACTAGCACTCAGAGAGCAACATTAGATGTGGTCACAGGAACATCCGGTATCCTGCCTAAGTGCAGAAGGCTGATCAGGGGCAGCACCAGGACTGGACACTCTGATGCTCAGGCCACATCCCTCACCATGGTGCTCTGTGGTCTGAGCAGCTGGCAGTGGTCAGGAGAGGTGGGTCTGGGGAGGACCCAGAGTCAGGGTTGGGCTTGCTGACTTCAGGCATTGATCTCAGAGATCTGGTGAGGGGTGGGGGTAGGGGGTTGGGTAGAGGACATCGATCAGGAGACTGGAAATAGGCAGGAGGTAGATGAGCCCAAACCTAGCTCCCTCGACTCCTGACAAACCCTACCTCTCTAGAGCCACCTGCCTCTCTGGAGTCATCTGCTGCTCCTGGTCCCTCTGACTGATCCCAAACTCTACATCCCTATATCCTTCCATATCATTTGTCACCGCAAGAAAGAGGCCAGGCCCTCTGGGATGACTCACACTGGAGCTCCCATCACCCAACCCCAAGGAAGTTACTCCTCTTAGAGAAATGGCAAATGTTGAAGGGACAAGCAGAGTACTATAGCCCTTCCTGTTAACCGACATAGCCCAATACAAACAGAAACTTGGCGGATTCTCTGAAGACCCTAGGAAGTTTGTTGAAGGGTTTCATGCCCTCACTCTGGTCTAAGAGTTAACCTGGAAGGATGACAAAGTAACCCTATATCTACTTGTTAAACTCCTGGGGGGAAAAAAAAAAAACAGAATCTGGACAGCAGTCCAGGGGCACGCTGATCAGTTTCCCAGAGATCAACACAAATATTACACAATGGGCAAAGATGCCCTCCCAAATCAGGCACCCCCGTGGAGTTATAACCCCCAGGTGGGAACAGAAGCCAGGATGTATATGATCTAATGCATATTAGAAGGAATGAGAAGTATGTGCTCTCTTATCTTGTATCTGGACAAGGTCCAGCCTTGTCTCTCAGTTGTCCTGTTATTGATATTTTGCAGTTTCTATCCACAGAGAACAAACTCCAGCTGCTTTCCCTGGGGTGAGGTGGGGTCAGGAGCAGCTACTTCCTGCCTCAGAAAGGCAGATGCAAAGTTGGGAGAGATACATGGGGAGAAAGCAGCTAGATAGGGGAGTCCACTTCAAGGTCTGTTATGCATGAAAGCCTTGCTGATGGGTGAGTTCGTTAAAGGAGAGAACACCACCTTGCCAGCACTTTGATCTCATACCCCTTACCTCCAGAACTATGAGAAAATGTATTTCTCTTGTTTTAAGCCTCCCAGTTTATAGCACTTGTTTACAGCAGTCCACACGAACTAACACAGCACTTACAGTCTGTTAGCAGCAAACAAACCTATCTCCTAACTAATACAAAAGGCCATTGGGAACCCTGAGCCAGCAGTTTTATAAGAGCAATGGGACAGAATCCAAACTGCTAGTAGCAAAGGGTGATATCTGGGGGAGAAGGTGGGTATGCGCCTCCTTTTTAAGATCTTTAAGTGAAATATTTAACTTCTCCAAGTCTCGGTTTTCTCAAGTTGAACATGAGCTAATAATAACACATAGATTTGTTGTTAAGAAAAATAAATGAGCTATTGCCTGTTAAGTATTTAGCACAGAGCATGAAAGAAGATAAGCAGTCTTGTGTTGAATAAATGGAAACAATTTTTAAAAGAGGCAAAGGCTTAATATACACGATAGATTGAAATGGCTGGAAACGTCATTAGAGATTCAGTAACTCACACTTTCACTCATCAAATATTAACTGAGCTTTTATAAGGTGCCAGCCTCCATCCTAGGTACTGGGGATATGTCTTGGAAGGAAAGGATGTATCTTTCTTATTTTCTAGAAGTTTTTCGTTTTCTAGAAGTTCCATGTTGGATGCAGTCATTGCCTCCGCTGCTAATACAAACGCTGCTTCCTTCTCTGGGTAGGAAAATGCTATCCAGGGCACAGAATCCAGATGAGAAAGTGAACTGACCACCTACCAACTCTCACAGCTGAGAATCTGACTGCTCTGGAATTAAAAACCAAATGGAAATGGATCCTGAGGAGCTGAAAATAAGATATGTTCCA
The DNA here is from genome assembly GCA_006408695.1 of Aepyceros melampus. Classification (NCBI taxonomy): domain Eukaryota; kingdom Metazoa; phylum Chordata; class Mammalia; order Artiodactyla; family Bovidae; genus Aepyceros; species Aepyceros melampus. Next base: position 344,766 of record SJXQ01005317.1, on the reverse strand, counting down.
AATCAGGAGTTAGAAGAGGAGAGAGAGGAAGTATTTTTTTTTTAAACTTGGAAGGCATTCTTAGTTAAAAGACATTGCCAGAAAGATTATTTAAAAGCATTGTTAATGGATGGATCTAGAGATGATCACACTAAGTGAAGTAAAAGAAGGAGAAAGACAAGCACCATACGAAATCGCTTGCATGCAGAATCTAAGACAATACAAGTCAACATAGCTATGAAATAAAAACAGACTCAGAGACACAGAGAACAGCCTTGTGGTGATCTTGGGGGAGGGAAGGAAGAATAAGGAACGAATGGGAGTTTGGGATCAGCAGAGGCACACTATTACCATTTCAGTTCCGTTCAGTTCAGTCACTCAGTCACGTCCAGCGCTGTGTGACCCCATGGACTGCAGCACGCCAGGCTTCCCTGTCCATCACCAACTTCTGGAACTTGCTCAGACTCGTGTCCATTGAGTCAGTGATGCCATTCAACCACCTCATCCTCGGTTTCCCCTTCTCCTCTCACCTTCAATCTTTCCCAGCATCAGGGCCTTTTCCAATGAATTGGTTCTTCGCATCAGGTGGCCAAAGTATTGGAGGTTCAGCTTCAGCATCAGTCCTTCCAATGAATATTCAGGACTGATTTCTTTTAGGATTGACTGGTTTGATCTCCTTGCAGTCCAAAAGACTCTTAGGGTCTTCTCCAACACCACACAGTTCAAAAGCATCAATTCTTTGGTGCTCGGCTTTCTTTGTAGTCCAATTCGTACATCCATAGATGACTAGGATGAATAAACAACAAGGCCATGAGTATAGCAGAGGGAACTGTAATCAATATTCTGGGACAAAACATAATGGAAAAGAAGATGAGAAGGGACATATATATATACCTGTGTGCGTATGACTTTGCTATACAACAGAAATTAACACAGTGTAAATCAAATTTATTTGAATGCATTTTTTTTTAGAAAAGCATTGTTTGAAGACAATGGGTTTGCAAACATATTTCTTTGGTCATATAGGTCTCAGGCTTTGAAAGAGTCTTGAATAGTAATGGTGCAAACAAGCAGATAATAAATAAATGTGCACAATCTCTAAGCCAAAATACACTAGACCTCTAGGCAAGGGTGTCACCACGTGCTGATGACAGCTGCTGGACCCAGGACCAAATCTCTGCTGCCGACAGGATGGCACACACATTGGGTCCTGTTGCTCTATTGTCAGGGCTCTCTGTATTCAGGAAAGGTCCTGCTTAAGAGACTCTACGTTCCCCAGTGCACCCAGTTCTCCCACCCACAAGCACACCCTGGAATCTGCCTTTCTTATTTGCATCAGATCATGATTTCCAGAGTGGTTCACACGTGTTCTAAATAACACATAGAACTCAGCTTGGAGGTTTATGAGATTATTAAGCTGCAACTGAAGAGTCCTCAGACCTGAGTGGATAGGATACGCATCTCTCACTGCGTGCACCATGCTTTGCGACCCTGCCCATCTCTCCACTTGTCTAATTCATCTCTAGACCCAGTACTCCAGTAGGTCTGGCTGCATGAAAGTTTATCAGTGTATGAATGAATGACTGAATACATAAGTATTAGCGTAAAAGGAATACTTGAAGAGGAAAGAGTCAGAGAAGACTTTGTCCATGAGGTGACATGTGAGTGGGTCTCGAACGATGAAGATGAGTTTCCTAGATGAAGGGGGAGGGAGCAGCTTTGGGAAGAGAAGAACCGTTGTATGGATGAGGAATACCCACTATCATATTAGTGAACAAAAGACGTTGTGGTCATCAAGCCATCAGCCAACAGCACCCCCACCTAGACTGTGCGCCCTGAGCAGATTCAGGATGGGAAAAAGCAGAATGCTGCCCCTAAAGAGCTAACGTGCATATCTAAGGGATAACTTTGATGAGTTCAGAGTCTTGCATCTTCCCAAACATAGAATAAGCATTAAGTTCATTAACTTAATGTCTGTTTCTTATCTATGTAATAGCAATCTTTGAATCTTCCAACTATCTGTTTCCCTTATGGCTCAGACAGTAAAGAATCTGCCTGCAATTCGGGAGACCTGGGCTCAATCTCTCGGCTCAGTCCTGGGGAAGATTCCCTGGAGGAAGACATGGCAACCTATTCCACTGTTCTTGCCTAAAGAATCCCCATGGACAGAGGAGCCTGACGGGCTACAGTCTATGGGGTCGCAGAAAGTCAGACACGACTGAAGTGACTGAGCACATCCACCATTACCTCTTTGGAGCAGCCCCTCAGAGCTATCTAAGAGGCTGCCTCTTGAGCTTAAGTCCTCAGAAAGTCCACCAAATAAAACAAACTTCTTAGCTGTGAGGCTGTACATATTTTTAAGTCAACAATTGTATGCACAATTCCATTGTCCTGACACTGCATGCCCTGGGTGAGTAATCATGAGCACTTCTGACTCCTGGAAAATTAGAGAGAGTCATGGATTTGCCTGCAATGAGCCAGGAGATCAGATCTAGACTCAACCAGGAAAAAGTGCCTTCATATTGAACTTGGAGTCTCTCTGGAAAATAGGTGAGTATAAGAATGGATTTTGAGAAGAGGATGACAATAGCTGATTTCAGATTCAGAAAGACCACTGGTTGAATCGGTCACAGAGAGAGGGAGGGGACCAACTTGGGAACCAGCAACCAAGGGACTTGGCGAAAAATGTCAAAGTCCTGGCATGAGAGGATGAATGTCAGGCGAGAGGAGGGAAGGAATCTACAAACATTTCCTGGGCACAAGTGGTCACCAGCATGGGAAGTAAAAGGAAGTTTTTGAGCTTCAGAGCCCAGCAGCACCATGGTGCTAATTAGTGAGCTGGGCAGTGGGGAGGACATCAGAGCAGCAGGGAAGCTGAGGTTCCATGTGGATTTATTGAGTTCAGGTCACCAAGGGGACAGCCAGGTGGGAATGTCCTAGCCTGGGGCTTTAGATATCAAGTTGGGGCTTTCGTGTTGAAGCTCACATGGAAACAAGCTCTTCAGGTCTTTAATAAAGAAGCCTAGGGGGCTATGATCATATTTCAATAATTCAATATTGTTTTGAGTGAAAGGATGCTGGAAAATGCACTGGGGCTTACCATGGGGAAAATTGATTTTTCACTCTTTAAAGAACAGAACACACATCCGCAGCCTTCATCTTGTTAGAACCATTACTGCCACTGCCTACAATGCAGGCAAACCAGAGTTATGGGCTTCTCACAATCCTGGGGGGCTTCCCAAGTGGTGCTAACGGTAAAAAATCCACCTGCCAATGCCGGAGATGCAAAGACAGAGGTTCGATCACTGGATCTGGGAAGATCCCCTGGAGAAGGAAATGGCAACTCTCTCCAATATTCTTTCCTGGAGAATCCCATGGACCGAGGAGCCTGGAGGGCTACAGTCCATGGGGTGGCAAAGAGTTGGACATGAGTGAGTGCATGCACACACACACACACATGCATACATGCACACACCCTAGCCTGTGTAAGAACCTCCAAAGTGGGGAGGCTTCTCCAGTTCATGGGACTCTACTCTGTGCATCTTGGGGTCAACCCAGGACTGATGGCTCAAGCCCAACTCAATCCTTTTTCCCATCCTGGTTTTTTGACCACTAAATCCATCATATGGTGGGTTAAGAAAGCACCCGCGAGGTTTGCTGGAGGATTCCCCTACTACAAAGTTCATAGGGATGCCTGGCCTTGGCATGACCCAGGCAAGATGCTGGAGACTGTAGAAATGGGCTGTCCAAGTGCTATCTTTGGAAGGAAGACTGAGTAGGCTGGCCTGAAGCTGGGGCAGGGGTAACACAGGCTTTCTTTGTGTTGAAGGACGGTGGAGGGGTAACAGGAGCCTTATGAAAGCTGAGGGCATGTGCATGGGAAGTGGACAAAACTGAGTTCCAGTCCCAGCTTCAGCACTTCTTACCTTTAATCAGATCACTTCAGTTTCCTTAGGTTTTTTTTTTTAATTTTAGTTTTAACTTTTTTCCGAGTTTATTGAAATATAACTGACATATAACATCACGTAAGTTTAAGGTAAATAACCCATTGATTTCATGTATATATATATATATATATATATATATAGCAAAATGATGACCACAATATCATAAGCTAACAATTCCATTGCATCCTATGACTGTCAATTCTTTTTTGTGGTGAGAACACGTAAGACCTACTCTCTTAGCAGCTTTCAAGCATTATTAATTGTAATCACCATGTTGAACATGATTAGATCCTCGGCATTACTCGTCTTAGAAATGGAAGTTTGCTACTTTGTTTATACAAGTTCTAGATTTTTAGATTGTGTGTATAAGTGAGAGCCTGTAGCATCTGTCATTCTCTATCTGACTCATTTCACTTAGCGTAATATCATCACGGTTCATCCATGCTGTCGCAAATATCAGGATTTCCTTCTGAATGATATTCCTCTGTGTGTGTGTACAACTTTTTATCCACTTGCCCTTTGACAGACATTAAGTTTTTTCCATAGCTGCCTATTTTATTGTGAATACTGCCGCAATGACCATAGGTGTGCAAATATCTCATGAGGATACTGATGTTATTTTTTAGATATAGTTCCAGAAGTGGAATTGCTGAACTTATGGTAGTTCTATTCTTAATTTTTTGAGGAAATCCCAAACTTTTTTTCCACAGTGGTTGTACAAATTTACATTCCCACCAACAACAAATTTTCTCCACATCCTTACCAAGCCTTGTCATTTCTTGAGTTTTTGATGCCATTCTAACAGGTGTGAGGTGATATCTCGCCGTGGTTTGGATTTGCACTTCCCTACTCATCAGTGCTGGTGAGCATCTTTTCATGTACCTATTGGCCATCTGTATCTTCTTTTGAAAAATGTCTCTTCAGGTCCTCTGTCCATTTTTAAAACCAGATTATTTATTTTACTTTTTCTTTGCACTTGAATGATACAAGTTCTTTTTATATTTTGAATACTAACCTCTTAGTAAATAAATATTTACAAATCATCTTAATAAATATATGATTTGTAAATATTTCTCATTCCATAGGTTACCTTTTCATCTTGCTGATTTTTTTTTTTTTTTTTGCTCTGCAGAAGATTTCTAATTTGATATAGTCCCACTTGATTTTATAATTTCTTTAGTCTTGGTTAAATGGGAAGATTATGGGGTGTTGCCTGCTAGGTTGTTTCTCAAAGTACGATTCTGTAGATAGATACTTGACTACAGCCTGGCGCTGGTAACAGCTAAGCCCATGTGGTCAGACAAGACAAAGTTGCTTGGCCCATGTTCTTTGTGGTGGGATTGTTTTGTCACGAGCCTAGCCCTTGTGTCTGCCCTTAAAGGCACAGGGCTTTACACCAGATGCCTGACAGCTAGTAAATGTTCAAGAAAAGAAAAAAACAATCCCAGGCAGTAAATAAAAGGGCAGTTTCTAATAAGAGAAACAAGAGAACAAAGAATACAGGAAGCATTTGAAAGAGTCAGAATCATAGCATAAAATGATAGTGTGTCTGAACCTATAAATAATAACATGTGCTCTGGGGGAAAATTTTTTTTCCTTTTAGATAGGTTTATAAAACCAGATGAAGCAAGCAGAGTTGGTATCTGCGTTTGGTGCCAGAAACACGCATGAACTTCATCTCTTGAAATTTCCCCTCACCAAAGTAGCACAGATGAACACAGTTGCCTGGCAATAATTCAGGGTGAGAAACAGCCTCAATGTAATAAAATTGATGCCTGATTGTCCAGGGGCTTAGTCTACAGAGTACAGGGTAGGAAAGGCCTGGTCTGATTCTGCAACATCATTCTCGAACTGAGAGCAGGTTAATGAAGTTTGCCAAAGGTATCCTAAATCATAATGGCCTGGGACCAGGATCAAAGCAAAAGGCATCAGGCAAGGAACTCATCAAAGCTGTGATGATGAGTTAAAAATAAGACACAGCTTGGAAAAAATGCAAACGAGCCTATTTGGAGAAACTGATCAGAAACGATCGGAGAACGCAGTAGGATCCCGGCAGAAAGAGCAGAAGTCCTGGTGGAGATACAAAGAGGGTCATAAACTCCACAGGGGAAGAATGCATGGGTTGCAGGAGCCGAAAGAAATCAGAACAATGTGTGTTCCACTGCCCAAAGTCAAGTATGAACGTCCTGACCCCAAGAAGGCATGGACTTCCCAGGTGGCATTAATGGTAAAGAACCCTCCTGCCAATTCAGGAGACTTTAGAGGTGTGGGTTCAATCCCCAGGTGGGGAAGATCCCCTGGAGGAGGGCATGGCAACTCACTCCAGTAATAGAGTCACATGAGTCTTTGTGGCCACGGGGTCACAAAGGGTTGGGACACAACTGAAGCAACTTAGCACACACAGAGCACACATTCGCAAGGAGGCATTGCCTTGTCTCTCCAGAGAAATCCTAGAGTGTTAGTTGAGGACTTAGAAAGATCCTCAAACTTAGAAGCAAACCCCCACCAGCCCCAGTAACCTTAAACCTGTCTCTTCTACTCCTCATGGCTCACTCTGTAAAGCACATTTGAAAATAACAGCCATCCCCCTAGTGGAAAGTTCTGGTGGGATTTGATGGATAATAATGGGGAGAAACTGAAAATTATAAATGGTTTCTCAAACATCAGCCATTATTATGGGTTCAAACAAACCAAATTGTGACAGTTGCACAGATTCATTGATTTTTCTGTTAAATGGAGATTGCTCAAAAAGTGCCGACCTCCTAGGTTTTTGTGAGCATTAAATGAGTAACTGCATACGAAATGTGTAAAAAATTATCTGACAATAGGAAACCACATTGTAACAACACCTAACATGCAACGGATCAGTCTTTCTTTGTAAACTAGTTTATCTCACTAGAACTTGTACTTCTTAAGGGACAAAGCCACTTTACCTGTGTTTTAGCTTCTAGCACAGAATAAAATATTTGGACATTGAATGGGCCTGATTATATGTTATGACAGTTAATATTTATTTATAGGGGCTTCCCTGGCAGTTCAGACAGTAAAGAATCCACCTTCAATGTAGGAGCCACAAGTTCAACCCCAGAGTCGGGAAGATCCCCTGGAGAAGGAAATGGCAATCCACTCCACTATTCTCGCCTGGAGAATCCTATGGACAGAGGAGCTTGATGGGCTAAAGACCATGGGGTTGCAAAGGGTCAGACATGACTGAGCAACCAACACTTTCACTGGTATGCATCATCTCTTTGGTTGAGGAATTATGTGAATTGTTTTGCCTTATTTAATTCTCACAAAAACAATTCGAATTAGCAACTAACATCAGTATTATTTTGCTGATGTGGAAAGAGATGCAGAGAATTGCTAAGCTGTGTGATGAGAGAGGGGTAGAATTTAAGCCCAGGCCGTCCTTTGGATAATACCACAGTCTGTGCTTCTCACAACTAAAAGAGCGAGTGAATAAAAGCATGATTGAATGAGTGAAAGCATGAGTGAATTAAATGCATAAAAATCATTCATTATGCTGGAGCTGCAGCCTGCCTCCCAGACCCGAAATTGTACTTGGGAGTAATACACACATTAAACAATCCTTAAACAATCCAAGAGCAGCCAGAGGTGACAGCCACATGTGAATAGCAGGCAACTTCGGTCACAGAAGAATCCAGAAAGCTGGCTGGGAAGGTGAGATCTTTGGGCCCCTCTCTCAGTTCTCTAGGGGCCCTTTTAAATTTCTGACAAAGCCAGTTTGCTACTCTCTCCTCCTTTAGAAATCAGCCACCTGGACACATTCCAGAAATGCCACTGAAACACCCTTAACAAATGGGTTATTTCATTAGAAGGATCTGAGTCAGATTTGCTTCCCTCTGAGCTGTTCAAACAGATGTTAAAAGTTTGGCAAATGTCACGTTAGTACAGAAAGTTTTATGAGCATAATGGCAAGAGCCACTGGTGCAATGCAGGACACGGCCCCTCTGCACCTCCCAAGTGTTAGAAATACATCAAGGAAGTAAAATCTTGACAGTGTCTGCACCACGACAACCATGAGTAACATCTGACTCACCATGGCCCCAGTACCCACCTCCACTCAGTCTCTCATCTGGCCACAAAACCACAATGCACGTGTGGTCATCTGGTTTGAGGGCAAAGAAGCCCAGGCTAAGTGCTAATATGCTAATCTAGAATCCACCTCTGATTTCTCTATCCCAGGTCCTTCCTGTAGCCCAGAATTGTGCTCCAGGCGAGCAACTTTCATGCCCATAATTGATCGTCTGTTTCAGATTATAAGTTTTTGGCTACTACTGTTTCTGTTTGTTAAATGTTAACACCTCTGAAACTCCACCTCATTAAACTTTTAATATCCTGCCATAGCCTCTCCTTTGGAGCTGATCTTAAACTCTGGGAGGCTTAAAGAGATATATTTTTAATAGTCTTATCACCTTGGACATGACAAAGGGGTTTATGCGTCTTATTTCCTCCACCACTTAGTACTGTTTATTTTTGGTCCTGCTCTTCCGTTACACCATATGGTTTAAGACACTGTCTAGATGTCTTTCCAAACGGGGAAACCATGATTCCTTATCGTGTTTCCGTGAGAAGTCACCGAGACCTTGGAGGGGGGGAGTAGGGAGTAGCCACTTTCTCAGTCCCTTTCCTATCTCTGTGAGTAGCAGGAGAGAAGTTAACAGAGATGGATTCTCAAGAAGGCATCTTGGAAGCTGGGTTGGGTGACCCATGTCCCTGCCTGCACCAGACTCTACCCACATGACTCTCACCTCCCCCATTAGTTCCTGCTGTGGATCTAAGACGATTTCAGGATCCAAGATAAAGACTCCAGAAATCAAGTCTAAAGACAACCCTGATGCTGGCTTCTGCAGGATTTTCAGAGGCTCCCAAAGTGTCACTTATCTCAAACCCTGAACTTGCATCTTGGATCCTTCTTCCAACACCTCACAGTAGACCAAGAGCTTCTCCATCCTCATGGGCTACAATCGTGAGAAGGGGTTAATACCTTGGCTTCTGGAAGAGCCTTGTGCTCCTGGAAGCAAAGCCTTCCCGCCCCAAGGTCTATCTGCAGCGTGTGCTCCTCCCAACCCCACCTCCTGTCACATGCCTGGAACCACCCACCCACACTCCCTCTCGCCTAGATCTCCATCTCTGCCCCCCTCACAGCTTTCCTATCCCCAAGATCCCTCTGTCACCCAAGCCCTACTCCAGGCTCCAGCCTCCTGCCACTGTCATCCCCCTTCGCTGGCCTGAGCCTCCTCCTGTCCCTGCTTCTTCCAGACACAGCCTTGCCCCCCTGGAAGAAGGCCTCCCTCGTCTCCAGCTGGCTCTGCTTCCAAACCCCGCCTCTGACCTCCTCCACTCATGCATCCAACCATTTATCTGAACTCTCTAACAGCTTCCCCAGCTCCTTCTCTGATTTCTGAGGATACTTGAGCCCCTCAAGGGCCTCCATTTGTGTGGTAAGGTGAAAGAAAATTCTATTCACTATTTCTATTTTGTTTATTTGTTCTTCATTATTATACTAATTCTATTTAGATATCATTTGTTATACATATGTTATTATACTAATTATATTTGTGTATTATTTATTATATATATAATATGGCAACAACAGAGGATGAGATGGTTGAGTGGCATCACTGACTTGATGGACATGAGTTTGCACAAGCTCTGGGAGATGGTGAAGGACAGGGAAGCCTGGCGTGCTACAGTCCATGGGGTTGCAGAGTCGGACACAACTGATTGATTGAACAACAAAATATACACATACATATTACATATATAAATAAATTTTATATATATTTATTATTATATTATGAATGCATAAGTTATTTATATTTATATAAATAAGTGTGTATGTGTGTGTATATATATATATGAACTGGAACTGTCATGCTACCCTCCATGGGGTCACGAAGAGTCAGACAAGACATGGTAACTGAAGAGCAACAAGATATCTGAATGAGGAATGATGTTCACCACCCAGAACCCTCCCATGACATTACAACCCTTCCAAAGTCCTGAGCTCTAACACTCTTGAGGACCCACCCAGGGTTGCGTGGTCAACCTGGAAAGCCTGACTCCTGACGGAAGAGACCAGCAGATGGGAAAGCAGGGGCACACAAACCTCAGAGGCCAGCTTTACCTCCTCTGAGCCTCACCCAAGCTTGGCATATCCTGAGAGCTCTCGAGTGTCCACTGAAGATCAGTGGTAAGGGAAGGGAGGCTGGATCCCAAGTTCAAAAGCCAAAGAGACACACAGACACAGAGGGGATGAGTGGTCAGGACTGAGGCTGCATAAGAGTTGTTCGGGCGTTAGAGCCAGGTCCTTACCCTGAGCGGACTCCTGGCCAGGGCGGGCCTGGAATGGGCAGCCAAGGCTCTGATCTTGGAAAACCTTGGGCAGGAGTGAGAAGGACAGAGGTGCAGTGTTTCCCACCTGCTCGTCTCTTCCATCAGGTTTCAAGATGTTAAGAACATCTTGAGAAACGTGGATGCCAGGGCATAGCATCAAATCTCAGAGCAGCTCAAGAGAGTGGATGAGAGTGGGTCAGCTCGGGCCCCAGGACAGAAATACAGGCCAGGCCAGACAGATGGGACCAGTTGGAATCCAAAATTACAAATTCCTCAATAAGTTATACAGATCATGCTCATTTCTCCCCACCAGCAGTGGAGTCGGAAGCAACATCTCATATCCTGGGTAAGTCTTTGCCAACATGATGGCTTTAATGAGCCTGGAATCAGGGCTACTGTAATGAGAACGTGAAGCTCTACACTTATAGTGTCTCAGGGCCCTTATCCATCAACCAAAAACAAACAGGCACAGATGACTGACGGAACAGAGCAGCCGGAAGACTTCCCCTGAAGCTCACTTCCCCACAAGGCCATGAATCCAAGTCCACAGTCCAGCCCCAGAGGCAGAGAGGCAAGGTTCTATTGCTTCTTGGCTAGTGTGCAAAAAACAAAACCAAGCAAACTCTGTTAACTGGGAAATGCGAATAAGATGTTCTAAGACAGTATTCTGGAACTAAAAAAAAAAAAAAAAAGCCTTAAGAATGGCCACCATGATACCAAGCTACGTTAAAGTGGATTTTAGAAACTTCTGTTAATTTCTATGTGATATATGAAAGGAGCTAATTCCTGGGTTCCTCCAGCAAATCCTACCTGGTGGGAGAAGGGGAGGAGGCTCTCAGAAGAGAGCACATGTCCGTGTTCACTCGCTAAGTCACGTCCGACTCTTTTGCGAACCCCATGGATGGCAGCCCACCGGGCTCCTCTGTCCATGGAATTTCCCAGGCAAGAATACTGGAGTGGGTTGCTATTTCCTTCTGCAGGAGAACTTCCCAACACAGGGATCGAACCTGAATCTCCTGCGTCTCTGGCATTGGCAGGCCAATCTTTTCAGCAGGGGCTCAGTGGTCCCTGATGAGGGAACCCCAAAAAAGGAAGGAAAGCCCCCCAAAAAAGGAAGGCTGACCAAATCTGTGTCCTGAGAGGTCCTCAGAGCTCATCCCCTGGATAATAAAAGCACGATCGTGACATCAAAATGGTGGCCCTCCTCATCCCCTCCGCAGGGCACCCTGAGACGCCCCTTGCCTGGGTGTCACATAAGGGACTGTGGTATATTCCTCCTGTCCCACCTGAAGTCACCAGCATAGATGCTGGAGTCAAAAGACTAGTGGTCTGCCACTTAGCAGCTGTGTGACCTTGGCCTCCTTCTTGGACACTCTGGCCCCAGTTTCTTCATGTGCAAAACGGAAGCACACGCCCAAACTCTCACAACATATGTAAACAGGAGGAAATAATAGAATTCCTGTTTTTCAAATGAGAAAATTTTAACTCAGAGAAGTTGGAGTGTTGGGCCACTATTCTGCAAACTAAGTCTTCTCACAGGGTCGTTTTGCTCATCTGGTAACCAGTACGACCTTGTGGCTGTGAGAGTCTTTTCTGGAAACATGTGAAATGCGTCGTCACGGCATTGGCGGTGCTGCCTTCAGGGGCTTAAATGTAGCTGATCATCGCTCTGCGGGGCTTCCCAGGTGGTGCTGGCGGTAAAGAATCCCCCTGCCAGTGCAGGAGATGCAAGAGACACAGGTTCGATCCCTGGGTCAGGAAAATCCCCTGAAGGAGAAAAGGGCAACCCACCCCAGTATTCTTGCCTGGAGAAACCCAGGGACAGAGGAGCCTGGTGGCCTGCAGTCCATGGGGGTCACAAAGAGTCAGACACAACTGAGCATGCATACACACACACACACACACACACACACATTACTGTGTGAGTGGAAGGGAGTGTCTACTGTCTACACACACAGTTCTGCAAACTCTTTATAGCAGAATTTCCTGGATTCTGCGACACCTTTCTGACAGTTTTAAAACAGAGCCAGAGAGTTTAAGAGCCCTATCTGTAGTCACACAGCCTAAAGGTGGTTTCGCTGGGACTTCAACCTCTGAAGACTGATTCCAGGACCAGGGCTCTGATGGGCACCTATCTGGGGTGTGCCTGCAGCGTGGGGATCAGGGCACGTTCCCAGCTCTTACTTCCATAGTCTGGTGCCTCCTTCCTAAAGACGCATGAATAAATACACAATGAATAAAAGAATGAATGAGTGAAATTGTCATAGTGCATCTTCTCGTATCATCTTGGGTCCTTTTCATCAGGACAGGGCCCTGCGCTGGCAAACAGGACAATAAATTCTTTCAGAATAAAAGTTTCCTAAAAGATATTTCTGTCTACCCAGGACATAGCATGGTCAGAGACAGTTTGCAAGAGGTCCAGTAGATGTTTGTTGAGGGCTTGAATGATCGCATTGTGTATGCCAGTTTGATTGGAGAATATATTAATTTTCTGGGGCTGCCATAATAAAATACCACAGACTGGAAGAAATGCATTTCTCACAGTCATGGAGGGCAGAGTCCAAGATCAAGGTCTCCTCGTGATTGGTTTCTTCGGAAGCCTCTCTCCTTGGCTTGGAGATGCCCCGTCTTGCTGCTCCTTCATATTGTTGTCCCTTTATGTGCCTGTACTCTGGTATCACTCTATGTGTCCTAATCTCTTCATAAGACCAGTCATATTGGATTAAGGTCCATTCATACAACCTCATTTAACCTTAATTATCTCCCTCTAGGCTCTGACTCCAAATATAGTCACATTGTGATATATGAGGTGTTAGGGATTTTATATATGGATTTTGGAGAAAACAGATAAGTCCAAAACAGTAAGATTAAAACTGTTTTCGGTTATTCATTCTGGAACTGTATTTTCTGGGCTTAAATCCTGGCTTTGACATTTATCAACTGCAGAGCCTTGGAGAAATTACTTACTCGCTCAGTATTTCTGTGTCCCAATCTGTAAAATGGCTGGAATAACACTGACCTCTTAGCCTGGGTGTGAGTAGAAAATTAAGAACTATAGCTTGTTTTGAGCTGAGGCTGCTGCAATGCAGTCACTCAGATAACAGCTGCGTGATTACATGTATCTTCACCAGATGGCTCTGCAATAAACGTGCACGGCTGTAATGAACAGACTATGTCAGTAGCTCAATAGTGTCCAACTCTTTGTGACCCCATGAGCTGTAGCCCATGAGGGTCCTCTGTCTTTTGGATTCTCAGGCAAGAATACTGGAGTGGGTAGCCATGCCCTCCTCCAGGGGATCTTCCCGACCCAGGGATTGAACCCAGGTCTCCTGCATAGCAGGCAGATTCTTTACCATCTGAGCCACCAGGGAAGCCTTGGTGGAAATTAATGGAAAATACGGGCAAATTGCTGCACACATACAAGATATTACTGTGTTTGGGAGATGTCATGACAAATTCATCATTGCTACAACAATATAGCATAAAATCTCAAGACCCTTTTTGGATTTCTTTTTTTTTAATTTCTTATAAAAGATAATATTTCCTAGATTTCAGAAACTTTGGAGCACCTAGAACTATTACTGTACAGGGATTTCCCAAGATTTTCTCATCAGGGACATACACAGTGGTCTTGTGTTTCTTCACTGTAATCTGAGCAAATTTGCTGCCTAAGGAAGCTTTTGGTAAAAGATAATTAATGCCCTGATGGTTCTGAAGCCCAAAGTACTTTACCAACTCCCCAAGCAAAGCTGCAACAACATTTCCAGTTGTATCTGGTAATGGACCTTATCTTTCAACCAAATCACTAGAGTCTAAGAGGGGAGAAAAAAAAACCAAGATTGATAAAAGCTGTGCAGCCTCTACATTCTTTTAGAGCTGGGAAACCTTCCATCTCCATAAGGCAAGTACGTCCTTGAATTAGAGCATGGCCATGTAATCCTCATTCACTGGGAGGGAATGCTGAGGTCCAGGGAGAAGGTCAAGCTGCTGGTAAGGGCAGAGCTGGGACATCAACATGTGTCTTTGAACTTCAAACTCACAAACTTCAAACTCTTCTACATTCAGAGAGATAGTCAGGTTGGTCTTGGGATGCTCAGTCAATAAATACTGTGTCAGGCATAGTTCTAGGTCCCTAAGGTTCAGTAAACAAAATACTTCTCTGCACCCATGAAGGAGACTTTGGTTGACTAAGACCCTATTGGTCTGACTATGATTTGTAGGGTTAAACAATCAAGGAAGGGAAATGGGGAAGGAAGAGAAAATTAAAGGCAAATAAAGCATACAGCTTTATTCAAATTGCTCTATCAAATCCTATCAATTCCTTCTCAATAGGAGCAATGAAAAGGAAAATTTAGCCTCAGTTGGAAAGTAGACAGTTCAAGAAGCTCCCAGTTCAGACAAGGAGTTTGCAGGCTACTTCTTCCTCTGTTTTTTCTTCATCCTCTGTCAATGCCAAACTTCTTAAAGTCCCAATACCCCTCTATAAATCAAGGTAGATCTTACAGTGAAAGTGTAGTCATTCAGTCGTTTCCAACTCTTTGTGACCACATGGACTGTAGCACCCCAGGCTCTACTATCCACAGGATTCTCCAGGCAAGAATACTGCAGTGGGTCGCCAGTCCTTCTCCCGGGGATCTTCCTGACCCAGGGATTGAATTTCTGTCTCTTGCATCTCCTGTATAACAAGCAGATTCTTTATCACCTGAGCTACCAGGGCTTACTAAACTACGATAATAAATTAACCTCAGCATCTCAGTGATTGAACCCAAACTCTAATGCCTGTTGGGAGACCCTCCAGGGACATTGTCCTCCACACAGTGACCTGGGGACCCAGGCTGCTTTGATTTTATCATGTGGTCCCCATGGTTGGAGTCACAGGGGTGAAAGACCTGAGATTTCACAATAGCTCTTAAGTGCTTGAGCCTGAAACTGACACAGCACTTCTGCTCACAGCCTATAGGTTAGAAGTGTTCCTAGCATAGTTCTAACAAGCCCTTCTCTAGCAAATGGTCAGTGCTGGGGAACAGCGGGTTATTCCGTGATCAGTAAATATCTCTGCCATTGCCTGAAAGTTCTTTGCCTCCATATCGCCTCTATTCTAGCCCACTCTTTCTGGCATATCTCCACATTCCCTGGACAACTTCTAGTCATCTTGTAAGACCAAGTCCAGGCAAGAACACTTAAAAGCAGTATTTCATGAATTTTTAGATTTGTTTGCAAACTCTCACGTGTCCATAAGCTTCCATGTTTGTGTTTATCAACCCCATTACATGATTTTGTAATGTTCTTTTCCCTATTAAATTGTAGTTTTACTTATCTTCCCTGTTAACTTGTAATTGTTAATGCTGATGTGAACCAGTATCTGGTATGTAGTAGTTTTATTAAATGCTTGTTGACTGAATAAAGGTTTGGTAAATAAATGTTATTGATTGCCTAGAATTTCCTGTTTAAGGACAAGTCCCCAGATTAAGGTTTCAATTGGGAAACAGTCTTCCTACCGGTAGTTTCACTTCTTACTCATATTTCTCAGCTGGAATCATCCCTACAGAAAATGTAGATCAACATGCCTTCTTGTCATGCTGCTTAGAGTTTCCAGAATCCAGTGACAACTTACTTTGCTAAAGCTCCTTGTGCACATGCAGGCACAGAACAAGCACATACATGCTCACGCACAAAAGTCAGCACACAGGCGTATACGTACAGTTGCTCACACGGCCATACACACACACACACACACACACACATACAGAGCATTCAAGCCAAATAGGTACTGTTCTCATCTCCAGAATAGCCCAGGAGAGTACCACCACCATTCCTTCACGTATTTTATCACCCGGAGTGCCATTTTATCAGCCCTCTTAAATGTCGGTACTTTGAACTCAGAGTTTATTCCTGATTCATCATTCAGTGCCGTTCCTCTTGGTGGATAGGAGTAGTCCGATGTGAGGCAAAGAACACAGGATTGGAATCAAGTCAACTTTGATGTATCTATGTCTAAATTCCACATCTCACTCGCTGTGGCACCTGGGGCAAGTCACGGCATCCACCTGGCCTCGGTGCCCTCACCTGTAAAGGGGAGCTGATATGGCCTGACTTGTGCGGTTGTTATTTGCCAAGTTCCTGACAGTTAGTGGACACTCCATAATGGGTGAGGGTGTTTGCAATATATTTGCCAACAGATGTGCGTTTCACAGTGGTGGGATGGATGAGTCAGTGGTGGTTAACAGGTGCCAAAGGCATTGAGGCAGGATGAGGAGGCAGGTTTGAGGTCTATTAACTAAAGGCTATTTATATTTTTTGAACAGTTTCCCTTAGGGCCAGCTTTCCTGCCAGCTTGAATGAGGAGTCAGTGAGGCAGAGCCAAACCTGAGTTTCTTCTGTTTCGCGATGAATAAAAATCTCTACAACACTGCCCTCCAGACACTGAAAAGCTGTATGTAGGTGGTACCGTGAGACAGGTTGTGGCTGGTAACCCAAATAGGGCTGATGTCCACAGACTTGAAACTTTCTTCAGCAGTACATTTGGAGGAGGGAAGTTGTCAACAACAGCGAGAATAAAACAACGAATGAGGCTAAAGAAATACGCCAGGAACAAATTCACTTCGTTCTGGCTTCTAGGTCTCTCGGGCTCCGCGGGTGGCTCTAGCGGTAAGGAATCGGCCTGCCAACGCAGGAGCCAAAGGAGACTCAGATTTGATCCTGGGTAGGGAAGCGCCTCTGGAGGAGGAAATAGCAAACCGCTCCAGTATCCTTGCCTGGAGAATCTCATGGACGGAGGAGCCTGGCGGGCTAGAGTCCACAGGGTCAGAGAGAGTCGGACACGACCAATGCAACTGAGCAGGTAGATCTCTCAGAAAGGGCCAGCAAAGGGTAAAGGATCAGCAACGGGTAAAGAAAGAGTAAATTCTGCAATCCCGATGATGCTAGTTCCAGCTTGGGCTAAGTGTGTAACCTTGGGGAAAATGTCAGAAGAACCCAAATTTCCTGTTTCTTCATGTGGCCCGTGGAGAGGTGAGCTCCCCTCGCCCGGGGTGGTCGTGCTAGCAGTGTTTAGCTGGGGCCTACACACAGGAGCATCTCAGGCTGCCCGAGGGGCTGAGCCAGGGAACGTTCACTTACAGGAAGGTGGGCCTGGCATCAGAAATGCCTAGAGAGCTTTTTCTAACCAAAGGTTCCACCTCACCCCACTCCGCTTGAGGCCAAGGCCCCTCCTGCTGTTTTGCTGGGTGCCTTGGATGTGGTGATGTTTTTCACCAGGAGTAGGGTGGCTGTAAAACAGATTGCTTACACTGGGACACCTTGCATAATGAAAGGGGCTGGGAGTTGGGGAAGCTACTAGTGATTACACTGTGACAAAAAGCAGATGGTATGTCAGGTCACCCTCAGTAAAGAGACTGAAATGATCACTGCCATCTCCCCCAGACCCTGCCACCCTTCCTCTCTGGCCCTGAAGAGCCTCCTCTCTCGTTACTGACTCACTGCCCTTAATCCCCAGCCTGTGTCAGGTCCCCCAGCCCCTGGGGATCACCTTCCTCGGAGTCCTTTCCCACTTGGTCATGATGCTTTGCTCATCTCTCTGCCCGCCCACTAGACTGTAAGCTGTCTGAGGTCAGAGATCACATCTGGGGTCCCGGAACCTCTGACTTAGCACAGGCGTGGAGCCCGTGCACGCTGATGCCTCAATGATGCCTCAATGATGGGAACTATTTCCAAATTGCGGCTTCCTATCAACACGCTCCTCTACCTTCACTAAACATGTATTGCAGAGGACTGAAGGCAAACTGAATATTTCTCACTATTTTCAAATAGAGTTCCAGTTGAGCACCGGCAGATATGTATAGTACTTGTACATTACAGCAGATGTGTACAGGGCTGTACATGTACACGGCAGGAGTGCTCAGTACCTGGGACTCTGGGACCAGCATGAGTCTGGTGTCCTCCATGGGAGACACCAGCAGGATTTGCATGAAGCAGTTGGAGGTTTGGAATGGAACAGGGAGGGTGATACCTGAACAGATGCGGGGTTTCATTTTGAAGGTAGAAGAAGCAGGATGCCTTGGTGCATTGGAAGAAGTTTACGGGAGGGAAGAAGCATGCTTGACTTCTAGATTTGGGGCCTGATCAGACGGATATAAGGTGGTACCACTGGTGAGACGGGGAGGAATTGAGATGGGACAGGAGATTGTGGGGAGGGAAATGTGGCCAGAGTTTTGACTATGTTTTGCACATTAGGTTTGAGATAGTCCATCAGCCAACCCAATAGAGATGTGAAGGAAGCATGTTGGACTTGTCTGGAGTTCAAAGAATAGGTACTACTGTGTGTCAGACCTTATCAATATGCCTGTAATGCCTTCTGCTACAGTTATAGCCACAACTGGCTCATTTAAATTCTCCAGCGTTCCAGGTTATCACCTTCTTCCAGGACTTCACATGGCTCTTGCTTTCCAATGGCCTTTAAATCTGAAGATGGTGCCACTTCCTTCAGGCAGCCCTCCCTGATGCCCTAGACTTAGTCATGAGCCTTTTCTAGGTGACCACACAATACCCACACAGTTGGACTTTATGCTACTTATTGTACTCAGTTGTAATTGTCTCATTGTCTTCTTTTTCAGTCAATACCAAGTCTCCTGAGACCTCGTGTCTCATGGGGAAATGCAGGACATGGCACCGTGGAGACCAGAGGACACTGTCTGCCAAGCAACCAGCAGAGGGACCATCACAGCCGAGTGGAATCACTCTAAGCGAAATAGCATGTGCTAAGAACTGCCCTTTGTCATGAGAAAAGGCCCCGGGCTGACCAAATTTCCAAGACATATGGATTACGACTTCTCCAGTCAAAGTAATTAAGAGACCATGATAAATTAGAGCTTGATAAAAGGCTCCAGTCCATGATTGATGGCTCTTCCAGAATTCTTTCAAGTTCTCCCAAATGTACAGGGACTGGCCTGTCTCCTGGAGCTGAACATCTGAATTCAGTTAGCACATCCCTGCCTGGCAGGGAGGCCCCCCATCTGCCAAGAACCATCCGCATTGGGCAGGGCGCCTTAGTTGTCCTGGGAAACCAGGGCTGGCCCTGGAACAGGCCTGTTCTTACACATACATCCCACTTGCCCCCTGTGCCTGGAGTCCTTGGCCAGCTAGGCTCAGCCCATGAAATTCAGACCTTTGCCATCATGTGTTTGAGGACCTTTTGAGTTCAGCGGGCATTCTCTCCTAAAAGGAACATAACTTCCTGTGCACGAGTGAGTGTGCATGTATTTTGAGATGGCTAATCCATGAAATGGGGTTGAGAAGTTCTATTTCCTAGTTGCACAAGAATCTGCAATGGATGTCAAGGACCACGGCCTATGAGACCTCTGTGCTCAACAAATAGTATCTACAATAAGCTTCATAAGTGTGTAAGTGAAAGTCACTCAGTCGTGTCCAACTCTTTTCAACCCCATGGACTGTCCATGGAATTCTCCAGGCCAGAATACTGGAGTGGGTAACCTATCCCTTCTCCAGGGGATCTTCCTGACCCAGGAATCAAACCAGGGTCTCTGGCACTGCAGGCCAATTCTTTACCAACTGAGCTATCAAGGTAGCCCTAAGCTTAGTAAAGTATCCTTAAGTGTTATCAATAGTATTGAATATCTGCATGTACCAGGAGCTGTACAGGTTTCTGGGCAAACAGAGGTTAACAGGCTCACTATACCCCATGCTTCAGTGCAGCTGGTATTCCAGGGAGGGGTGAGGGAAGAGGCAGTAATAAGTAAAACTAAACTAGTTCTTTAGAATGGTGAGTGCTGTGGAGCATCAGGAACCAAGGTTGAGTAGCAGAGAGGGACAAGTGATGGAATCACGGGTGTACGAGTTTGTCCCTTGAAGGCAGCTGGGGAACATTCAAGCAGAAACCAAAGGACATAAGATGGGGCCAACTAATTGCTGACATCAGAGAGGGATGATGCCACTGGGAGAGGGAAGGTCTGGTAAGACAGGGATGGTAGTGAGGAAGACTGGGGGAGGAACAGAGACAGAGTGTTTACGAGCATGGATACAAATTCACACATCCATCCACCCATTTCTCCACTCAGTCCTTGAACAAGCACATGTCAAGCCAATACCCCTCTGTGCCAGGCTCTCCAAATCATAGCTACTTCTTTCTCTTTTATAACCTGAATATTGTGTGTGTGTGTGTGTGTGTGTGTGTGTGTGTGTGTGTGTTTAACCATGCCATGTGGGATCTTAGTTTCTCAACCAGGGATTCAACTCATGCCTCCTGCAGTGGAAGCACAGAATCTTAACCACTGGACCCCCAGGGAAGTCTCTCACACCTAGTTCTTGCTCTCAAGAACTTTGTAATCTTATGGAGGAGTCTCATCCATTCCAATATTCCCCTAATTTGCACTGGGTTGCTTTTCTGTGGCTAGCGGGCTATTTTTCAGTCTTCATTGCAGTTCCTTTACCTTCACTTGCTACTGTCTTGTACACCAGTGTTCCTGTCAATAACTTCAAGTAAAACCCTAAATGGCAAAACTGGAAAGCCTCCCAGCTGAACATCAAGTCCCTTTCTGGGCCCTCCAACCAAGTTCTTATGCTACTACCCTCTGAGTAAACCTCCTCTCAACCACTGACTTTCCAGGTTAAAATTAGGTTAAAGTATGTGTTTCAGCTCATGTGAATCACCTACACAGACCTCAACTTTCTCTGTTTCCTCGCCCAGCATTTAAGGGCTTGGTGTGACCAGGATCAGGCTTAGGTAATGAAAAGCATTTAGGCAGTGACCTCATCATATCTGTCTGGCTTAATGGGTATTAGACCCTTTCACATCTGCTCCAGAAAATAATTTTTCTGAGTCTTTCCAGAGCTTCCCTGGTGGCTCAGATAGAAGAGCATCTGCCTGCAATGTGGGAGATTCGAGTTCGATTCCTGGGTTGGGAAGACCCCTTGGAGAAGGAAATGGCAACCCACTCCAGTACCCTTATCTGCAAAATCCCATGGTCAGAGGAGCCTGGTAGGCTTCAGTTCATGGGGTCACAAAGAGTCAGACACAGCTGAGAAACTTCACTTTCCAGAGCTTAGAATCTCTTATCAAAGCTTATTTGTTGAGGTCTGTGAATGCCTCCTGGTTTATAGGGAAGAAGGAATCACATGTCACATTTGTTTCTTTGTTTACAAAGTGTTGTCATGTACAGAGTACAGAGCTCTCCTGAGACTCTCACTGTCTCCTTGGAGTTAGGCTCAATGACCTCATTTTATAGGGGAGACACAGAATTTCCAGGAGGTTGGGGCTGTAACTGGGAGGGTTGGAGATCTAAAACCCTTGAGGTACCTGCATGCTTCTCTGATTGTTAATCTGCCACAGGATTTCTTTCCAATAGTTTCTTTAAAAGCCCATTTTACAGACATGTATCAGCCACCCAAAGTTTCAGCACGGTAGAGTCAAGACTTAAGCAAGGGCTTCCAACTCTCGGTTCAAGGCACTTTCTGCCACACAATGCTGTGTTCATGTTTCTGAAAATAAGCCCAATGGCACATAGGGTGTGTGGTGGCGGCTGGGAGGCCAGAGGGAGCAGGTAGCTGGATGTCCCAGACTCAGGCTCTCCACACTCCCTCATGGAGGTTCCTGATCATGTATTGAAGAAGGATGCGCACTTGGGCTGTTTTAGAATCATGGGTCAAATTCAGACAAAATACAAGTATTTCAGGAAGATTTCAGTAGAATGTTCATTTGCCCTAAATGGTGGCAAAGAAGCTACCTGCCATGCAGGAGACACAAGAGATGCAGGTTCAACCCCTGGGTTGGAAAGATGCCCTGGAATAGGAAATGGCACTCTACTTTGGTATTCTTGGCTGAAGAATGCTATGGACAGGGGAGCCTGGCAGGCTACAGTCCAAGGGGGTCGCAAAGAGTCAGACACAACTGAGTGACTGAACACAAGAAAAATCATAGATCAAATATTCTCAAACATGTACGAGCATGCATGGGTGCTAAGTTGCTTCAGTTGTGTCTGACTCTTTTTGACTCTATGGACTGTAGCCTGTCAGACTTCTCTGTCCATGAGATTCTCCAGCCAAGAATACTGAAGTGAGGTGCCATTTCCTATTCCAGGGGATCTTTCTGACCCAATGGTAGAAACTGCATCTCCTGCACTGACAAGCAGATTCCTTAATGCTGCCACCTGGGAAGCACGATATTTCAATAAGAAAAATTTGCAAAAAAAAAAAAAAGACATTCCAGGCCTTCGTAAGAGCCTCCCTCTGTTCCCTCTCACCTACGCCAAGGAAAGGCCTTTTGTCTGGAAGGATTTCTCTGCTGAACACAGTGAACCACTGGATCAAATAAATAACAAATTAGAAGAGTGGACACTGTTGTCTCCAGTCCTCTTGCTTGCACTGTGCCCTCGGTGACTTTTCTAGGTCACCTACACGGGACCAGCCACACTGCTGCAAGCCAGTGACATGAGTTATTGGCATGTTTATCCTCATCAAGACCCCAGGAGAACAAATTTTATTCTTGACTTCAATTATGTCTGTGAAAATGGAAGCCCAGGTAAATCCACTTGCCCACGATGCCAAGAAGTGCATGGTCCAATTTGAACCCAGTCAGTATGGTGACAGATTTAATTTTCTTAGACTCCAAAC
The DNA here is from genome assembly GCA_006408695.1 of Aepyceros melampus. NCBI lineage: Eukaryota > Metazoa > Chordata > Mammalia > Artiodactyla > Bovidae > Aepyceros > Aepyceros melampus. The sequence goes on along the minus strand of SJXQ01005317.1, from coordinate 321,856 downwards.
TCACCACAGATGGTGAGTAGCCATGAAGTTAGAAGATACTTGCTCCTTGGAAGGAAAGCTATGGGAACATAGATAGTGTGTTAAAAAGCAGAGACAGCAAAGTCTGTATAGTCAAAGCTATGGTTTTTCCAGTAGTCATGTGCAGATTGTTGGACCACAGAGAAGGCTGAGCTCTGAAAAATTGATGTCTTCAAATTGTGGTACTGGAGAAGATTCTTGAGAGTCCCTTGGGCAAAGAGGAGATCAAACCAGTCCATCCTAAAGCAAATCAACCCTGAATATTCATTGAAAGGACTGGTGTTGAAGCTGAAGCTCCAATACTTTGGCCACCTGATGAGAAGAGCTGGTTCATTAGAAAAGACCCTGCCACTGGGAAAGACTGAAGGCAGGAGGAGAAGGGGACTAAAGAGGATGAGATGGTTGGATGGCACCACCACCTCGATGGATGTGAATCCGAGCAAACTCCAGGAGATGGTGTGGGACAGAGAAGCCTGGCATGCTGAATTCCACGGAGTTCAAACTCAGAAACAGCTTCACAGCCGACCAACAGCAGCAAAGTATGATTCTAGAGCTCATGCTCCTTCCTCCAAGAGACACACTTTCAGAATCCTCTGGAGTCCCAGTGACTTTGGACACTAGCACCTGGTTCTCTCTGTGGGCAGGATTCTGGAAACCCCCAGAAATATCTTTTACCCTCTTAAGGGCTCAGCTCAGTAAATGCCCTGCCCATCATACTGGCCCTCCTGCCCTACTGTAGGGCTGCTCTCCTGGACTGCCCTGCCCCAGTGTGCTCGCTGCAGACAAGGAAAGATCCATCAGGCCAAGCAGGCCTGGACTCCAACCCAGGCCTTTATGAAGATGAGAGGCTTATGCTGAGAAATGGACACCTCCCTCACGAAAAAAGCACCGGGCATCCACTGTCCATCAGAGCCCTTTAGGAGCTCATGGGCCCTGAATTTTATCTTTGGGGATCTAGAACTAAGGGTATAAGCCAGAGCACATTAATATGCCACCAGGTCACTTCCGGGCCCTCCACGCGACACCTCCACCCCCTCTCCTTGGTTTTGGGTACCTTCTTTCCTCCTTCTACATGGTCAGGCCACCCAGGGGAAGCAACACTCCCTCTTTGAGATTAATCTCAGCAACACAGGGCCAAGACAGGAAAAGAACCATTTAAACTTCTCTAGGACCCCATAGGGAACGGCTCTCAGCCTCTCAAAATTTGGATGCAAGCTTCTATCATTTCCGTCGGCTCACATTGGAACACAGAACGGTAGACATGATTGAAATTTGCATTTAAATGGAAATGGTTCAAGGTAAAGACCCAATGTTTAGAGAAATGAGAGTATCCATTTTTCTAAGAGGGAGGCCGCGTGTGATTGTGTACCATTAAGGTGTCACCGAGCCGAAATATGTTTAGAAATATTAGACGCGGCTGCAGCATGCGGAGTGGAGACTGGCATTTGGAAATGACTCCACACCATGAATGAATGTAAACGAACCCTGCATCAAGCACAATTGCTTATAATGTTGCCTGCCACTGTTACCTAATTCCAGCCCTGTTCGCTAAATAGTAGACGTTCTATTAGACAGCCTTCTGCTACTTATCAATTGTAATAAACAGCAGAACTGGCTCGTCAACATACAGCTTGGCGACAGAGATCACCTTCCATTTGTCGTTGTTCAGTTGCTCAGTCGTGTCCGACTCTTTGCAACCCCACGGCTGGCGACACACCAAGGCTTCCCTTTCCATCACCAACTCCTGGAGCTTACTCAAACTCATGTCCATGAGTCAGTGATGCCATCCAACCGTCTCATCCTCTGTCGTCCCCTTCTCCTCCTGCCTTCAATCTTTCCCAGCATCAGGGCCTTTTCCAATGAGTCAGTTCTTTGCATCAGGTAGCCAAAGTATTGGAGTTTCAGCTTCAGCATCAGTCCTTCCAATGAATATTCAGGACTGATCTCCTTTAGGATGGATGGTTTGGATCTCCTTGCAGTCCAAGGGACTCTCAAGAGTCTTCTCCAACACCACAGTTCAAAAGCATCAGTTCTTTGGTGCTCAGCTTTCTTTATAGTCCAATTCTCACATCCATACATGACCACTGGAAAACCATAGCTTTGACTATACAGACCTTTGTTGGCAAAGTAATGTCTCTTTTTCTTAATATGCTGTCTAGGTTGGTCATAGATTTTCTTCCAAGCAGCAAGCATCTTTCAATTTCATGGCTGCAGTCACCATCTGCAGTGATTTTAATAATCCAAGAGGAAACAGAGGTCAGGGTTGTAGAAAGCACCATGTACCCTTATCAATCCGGATTCTTTACATTATGCTGTGGTACAGGGAACCCTGAGATAGTTGTAACCTTACAGCAACTCAGCTTGCTTACTTTCTCATGTTCCATGCATAGGTCCAATGAAGCTCTTCTTGCCTCCTCATTCCAAGACTCATGTTGATGGACTGGCTGCCATCTTGACCGTGCTGACCACTGAAGCAGAGGGACAGAGACACCCAAAGCATCTCTCACAAGCAAATAAATAGTATAGGAGAAGCAATACCTAATTATTTAACTCACAACTCAATGGCCAAAACCATTGCATAATTCCAGAAACAAACTGACTCACAACTCAATGGCCAAAAATCATTATATTATTCCAGAAGCAAACTGACTGCACCCAGCAGGCAGAGACTGAGAAATGTTTGGTGAGCACCCTTCATAGCTACTTAGCACATTCCTGTTCATGTTATCATGGAGGTTGTCTGGGACAATGTCAGGGGCAAAACATTATCCCAAGACTGAATGGCAGCAAACACAAGTGCTACCAAAAAAGTTATCCTTGGCATAGAGAAGCCAAAATAGAGCCAGCAAAGGGCCAAAAGAGAAGTGGAATCCAAGTCAATTTGGAAGAGTTGAGTGAAGAAAAGGATTATAGGCTGGAAGTGAGGTCTGTGGCTGAGACGAGACAGCTGGTAGAACAGAGGGAGGGGTAAGTCGGTAGCTGGAGGTGGAATTCTTAGAATCTAAGACCCCACACCACTGCAGATGGAAACCCTTTATATCACAGAGACCCAGGATGCTTGTTGAATCAGGAATAGCCCCTGAAAGGAGGTCAGCTGAGCCAGAGAATAGCCTAAAGACCATGTTGTCAGCTGAGCCAGCTGTAATTGTAACAGAGTATTGGTTAGTCCCAACAAACAAACAAATAAAACCTGACAAATTGCATCCAGAGTTTTCAGAGCATTTCCAGCTGCTGACTTCTAGAGAGTTCTATGCTTTGGTCAAGCAGAGACTGTTTGAGAAGCTTCTGGGTATCACTCTCTGTAAAGTGAATAATCATTTGCTCATTTGTTCAACAAATATTTTTCAAGCTCTCAAGGACCAGAGCTTAGAACAGTGGCTAATGCACCCCAGGTATTTAATTTAATAAATGTTTGTTGAAGGGCTTAATGAGTGACTCTCTACTCTGAGCCAAATGCTGCACTACGTGCTGGGAGGGAAATGAGACTGACACAGACACCATTCCAGCTCTCACGGAGCCTACAGGCAGACCCACCTTACAATGAATCAAATGACCATGGGAACAACGTTAATGAAGTGACATGAAAAATGGTCAATTTCACTTCCCTTAAGCCAGCTTCAACTAAGTGCCCTATCTGTATTAATGAACTGAATCTGCAAAACAGCCATACAAGCTGAGCAAGAGACACATATCCACTATAAAACGGGAGAAACTGAGGCCGAGCTGGCTTAACTGCCTTGTTCAAGCAGAGATGCCAGGATTTAAGCCAAGGTCCCTGGTTCTGGAACTTATGATTATGAGAAAAACATTATAGACAAGCAGAGGAGGAAGATACTATTTCTGCAGACACATTATCTAGAAAAATATCTCAGTAGAGAGTTATTCAATCTGTGCCTTGAAGGACAAGTAGGAATGAACCAAGAAGGAAAAGGGCAGCCCAGAGAGATGTTACCTAGAGGATCTGGGGAATGATGTCCTTCCTTTCTTTCTTTTTTTTTTTTTTAATTGGAGTATAATTAATTTACAATGTTGTGTTAGTTTCAGGTGTAGAGAAAAGTGATTCAGTTATATCTACACATATATCCATTTTTTTAAGCTTCTTTTCTGGTGTAAGCCATTACAGAGTATTGAAAAGATTCCCTGTGTTATTCAGCAAGTTCTTATTAGTTACCTATTTTATATACGTCAATAGCAGTGTGTATATGTCAATTCCAATCTCCCAGTTTATCCCTCTCCCCTTTTACCCCTTTTCCCTTTGGTAACCATAAGTTTGTTTTTTATATCCATGACTCTACTTCTGTTTTAATAAATAAGTTCATTTGTACTTTTTTTTTAGATTCCACAAATAAGCTACATATTATACGATATTTTTTCTTTCTGTGTCTAACTTACTTCACCTAGTATGACAATCCCTAGGTCCATCTTTGTGGCTGCAAATGGCATTATTTTGTTCTTTTATAAGGCTGATAATATCTCATTGTATATATAAGTACTATATCTTCTTAATCCATTCCTCTGTTAGTGTGTATATGTCAATTCCAATCTCCCAGTTTATCCCTCTCCCCTTTTACCCCTTTTCCCTTTGGTAACCATAAGTTTGTTTTTTATATCCATGACTCTACTTCTGTTTTAATAAATAAGTTCATTTGTACTTTTTTTTTAGATTCCACAAATAAGCTACATATTATACGATATTTTTTCTTTCTGTGTCTAACTTACTTCACCTAGTATGACAATCCCTAGGTCCGTCTTTGTGGCTGCAAATGGCATTATTTTGTTCTTTTATAAGGCTGATAATATCTCATTGTATATATAAGTACTATATCTTCTTAATCCATTCCTCTGTTAATGGACATTAAGGTTGCTTCCATATCCTGGCTATTGCAAACTGCAATGAACACTGGGGTGCATGCATCTTTTTGAACTATAGTTTTCTCTGGGTATATGTCCAAGAATGGGATTGCTGGGTCATATGGTAGCTCTCTTTTGTGTGTGTGTGTGTGTTTTTTTTTTTTAAGGAAATTGATGTTCTTTTATACCAAACCTTCAGTCCTTAAGAGCAGAGACCACTTCTGCTCATCCATGCCCCTGCTTCTAGACCATGATCAGCACATGACCGTGTTTTACCAAATCGAAGATACCACCAGTTGTAAGGTAAAAGAATATTGTATGTGGCACTAAGAAAAAAGAAAGAGACGTGACGATAAAACAATGCCACTATGCTTTCTTGTGACTTAGACATTTTATCTTATGGAGAAAAGTCCTTTAGACTTAAGTGGACAGATTTTTATCACGTACCACTGTTGTGATAGAAAAAGGAATATGCTTATGATAGTCTTAACACTTGCTCACAGATTTCAGCTTTCCTGACTCGCTTTTTCAGTCTCTTTTTCCCTATCGTATTATTCTCTCTGACATCCAGAGTGTTGGAGATGCAGAATCTCTTTGAAGAGTCATTATAGTCCTCAGTGCTGGGCTATCAAGTCTGCTTTGCAAGTATGTGGAGCCTACGGATTTTTTCTGCCTTGGGAATGTTGCTAAACCTGGCTGCTTTGCCACCTTCTCGCAACTGTTTACGTCCTGTGTGCATACGTGCTCAGTCACTCAGTAGGTCTGACTCTTTGCAGCCCCATGGACTGTAGCCCACCAGGCTCTCTGTGCATGAAACCTTTTGGGCAAGAATACTGGAGTGGATTGCCATTTCCTTCTCCAGGGGATCTTCCTGACTCAGGGATTGAACTCAAACCCACATCTCCTGTGTCTCCTTCATTTGCAGGCAGATTCTCTACCACTGGCCATCTGGTTTAAACAGGTGCTATGCCATCATCGTCTGGTTACACTTCTCTCTGCAGGTCTGCAGGATGGCAATGCTGGTGTGTCTTTGACAGGCACATGTGCAGACTGTGGCTGTGTCAGGACTGCCCTTGCTGTAGAGTGAGGGGCACACTGTGGGATTTTAAAGTGCACCTCAACTTCAGAGATGCTTACGTGTGCTTCTTAAAATGCTTGACAGTAATTGGAACTGATAAACCTCTGATGTGTATGTAGATGAATGCAAGTTTGAAAGACCCTGAATATCAGGGGAAAAAAATTGAACTTTACCCTACAAATCACAGGCAGTCACTGAAGCTCTGGGAATGAGAACCCTTGACTTATGTGGCGGTGTGTTCTGATCTTGATTTTTAAATCAGGAACTCCTGAAAAGAAAAACCTGCAACACCCAGGAATCCCATTGCTTAAAATAATTAAGCGTTTGCACATAAAGCCAGGTGGAGTTTAGCTGAGCTGATACTACAGATCTCTCCAGAGGTGAGAGAAACCTGGGGGATAGGCCGCAGGCCCAGAGCGCTGGCGAGAACGATTTGCATGCTATATCCCTTGGAGGTAGAGGGACCGGCCTCCGGGTCCCTTCCAGCCCATTGATTCTGAATTCCATCAGCAGAGCTGGATGTAGCTCAGGATTCCAGACCAAGTAGAGTCTGGGACTTCACCAAGACTCCTGGGAGATACCCAAGAGCTATCTGAAAAGTCCTCAGGATGTTCCAAAGCTGTTTAAAAATATTATAAACTTTATGTTTATGGATGGACCAAGTGTGGCCTCATTTTCCAAATCCTGATGCAAAGAATGGCTCTAGAAGAACCTCTCAAAGTCCAAGTGGGATTAGCTCAAAGCAAAGGATGTAATATGGTACCATGTAAGTGTGAGAACACGTGGGAAAATCCAAGGTTGATGGTACCATTAACCAACACTATTGGGGACTAGTTCTGAGCCCTAAATTCATTTACTTCTCAACTTCAGCTTATGAAATAAACACATCATTGCTCTGCCTCATGGATGAAGAAACTGAGGGTCAGAGAGTTAGGAAGCTTTTCCTAGAGCTGGTCAAGTGGTGGTGTCTTGACTGGTGGCCAGACAACTTGACGCATGGCTTCACTTCTACTCAGCACTTTCCAAGCTCTCATCTCTGACCCACATGCCCCAGCTTGTTCTGGATGCAAAATTCATAAGCTCTGTGCCCTCTGGCAGGTTAGTTAACTTCATCAAGCCTCAGTTTCCTCATCTGCAAAGTGGTGGCAGAAAAAAAAAAAAAAACTAGCTCATTTGATTGATATCAGGGTTAAGAAGGAAGAAATGCATGCAAGCCAGTGCATGCCTGACTTGGAGTAAGAGCTCAGCAAGTGTTAGCTCAATAAAATGATCTACTTCTTCTGTTATTGTGAGCCCACTGCAGCTTCCACTAACTGTTTCTAGTTAATCAACTAGCTAACAGATAACTAGGGCTGTCTGCACCTTCCCCCAGCTGAACAGGGGTAGACCTTGCATCTTAGAACACTGCAAGGGAAAGCACTCTCCCACTGCAGACCATCTATTCTCCAAATCACTTTTTTAGCAATGAACCTGACCACCTGTGCTGGTATCAAGGTACCATGTTGATCAGCGATTGGCAGACCACTAAGGACAAGACAAATGCGGGCACTGTCTGCTTTTGTATGGTCATTGAATTAAGAGTGGTTTTTACATGTTTGATGATTGAAAAAAAAAATCAAAAGAAGAATGATCTGAGGACATGAAAAGTATATGAAATTCAGTCTCCAAATCTGTAAGTAAAGTTTTGTTGGATCACAGCCACACCCATTCGTGCGCTTGTTGTCTACAACTGCATGTGCTCTGGGCAGCTGAGTGGAGTAGCTTGACAGAGGCCACGTGGCTTGCAAAGCCTAAAATACTTAGTATTTAGTCCTTCCTAGAGAAAGTTTACTGACCTTTCTGTTGGTCATCTGTAGTAAAGTCAGCAGTAGAATCTATGCCTCTTCTCTTCACTTCATCCCTTTCCTATCCCCCTCCCCTCACTATGATCACACAGCACAGAGTCCTGGATATAGAAAGTCCTCATTTGTGTTTCCATGCTGGCTAACTTAAAACTTGCATTTTACATTTGCCTTATGGCTTCCCAGATGGCTCAGATGGTAAGGAATCTGCCTGCAATACACGAGACCCAGGTTCGATCCCTGGGTCAGGAAGATCCACTGAAGAAAGGAAACACTACCCACTCCAAAATTCTTGCCTGGAAAATTTCATGGACAGAGGAGCCTGGTGAGCTACAGTCCAGGGAGTTGCAAAGAACCAGACATGACTGGGTGACTAACACTTAATTCTTAATTTGGAACATAGTTTTGTATCCTTCACTTTTAGTTTAATAGATCCATCAATTAATGGATTAATTAATTGATGGATCTATTGTTTGGTGCTTGATTTAGTCTATGATTTATCATTGGTCCTTAGATCTCGGTCTTTGAGTTCTACCAAACTGTTTCCATAAATGTTACTTACGTGGACAACATTCTCTAAATCTGAGTACTGGCTTATTTCTTTTCACCAGCTTTGTGGAGATAAATCTGAAACTCAGCATCTCAAAAGGATTTGGACAAGATATTCAGATAGCTCCTAACTCTTTTCCCTGCTTTCTTTCCTCCCACCCCTTTAGCAATATTTTTTTAAGTACTTGGGGCAGGTTTGCAAATATTCAGAAGGGGGCTCAGTGAAAAAAAGCAAGATCCTGCAAGAGAGAATTCACCAGGGTAATGCATTCATGGACCTTTCCACCTTTGTAAGTTTCACATCTCTTTCAAAATATTGTCCTGCCATTTCTCCACACATGAAAAGTAGCCCATATCACATGTAGAATATGCCCATTAAAGATTTCTCTAACGTCTACCTACTGAAATGGTGTTTTTTGTTTTTTTTTTTTACTTGGAAAGACTTCAACGGGTTGCACTGCTGGGGACCAAAAATAAGATTTTAATTGAAATACAGATAAGATAGGAGCCTTTAATTTACCTTCTCCCTAAGCAACAGGACTTCCTGGCTGCATCTGATAGGTGACTTTTCCCCCTTCTTTCTTTTTCAGCCTAGGCTGGAGCAAAATTATCTTATCTTCAGATGAAATATTTTAGGGATTTGGGGATTTTGTGTGCCTCAGGACAAAGGACAGTGTTTGTGAAAAGATCACTGTCCTCTTTTGGAGGCAAATTCCCTCCTTATTGAAATTCTGATGTTAGAAAAAGCCTGTCATCTCATTACCATCTTGCAGGCCACACATTTTATGTTCTCTTATAGATGGGCATGAGACTATTAGGGGCAAGAGAGAGAAAAAAAAACACAAGGAGATTTCCCCTGCAATCATGTCAGATGAGACATTTTTCTCCACCAACAAAAGAGTTTGTATAAAATCTGCTGCTATAAAAATGAATCATGATATTCTTACCAGGGGCTCCAAGGGACAACGCGTTCTGGACCACGAGATCATTGTCATCGCTTTCAGAGTAAATAACACTGATTCTTTTTCTCAGCCTGCAGTCCACGTGCACACCAGGGTTCTCCCCCCACCCCCAAGTCCACTGCCACCATCCCCAGGTCTGACTGAGCAGGAGGGACTGATAGAGAAGGGCACATAAACCACACGACAGACTTCCAAGGCCAAAGATAATTGAATTACCTGGTTGTCTGCAGTGATGAATACAAGTCATAGAAACAGGATGAATAGTCTGTTTTTACTGCATTTCTGGCTGCGGTTCCAGCTTTTAGTTTCCATGCCTGCACCAAATGGCTGCAACTTCACTGTGTCGGCCGTTTCCGGCCAGTAACGGTCCTTCAGGCACCACTTGAAATCCAGCTTTGAAATCACCCTTGCATTTCACAGATACTAGATGGGAATTCATCACTTCCATATGTGAGGCAATTTTGCAAAATATCTGACTTCATGATTGCATGAATTACGCAACTTTATTAGTTCTAAATTAGGTTTGGTGGCAAGTCTGGTGGCTCAGAGGTTAAAGCGTTTGCCTCCAATGCAGGAGACCTGGGTTCGATCCCTGGGTCGGAAGATCCCCTGGAGAAGGAAATGGCAACCCACTCCAGTATTCTTGCTTGGAGAATCTCATGGACTGAGGAGCCTGGTGGGCTGCAGTCCATGGGGTCACAAAGAGTCGGACACGACTGAGTGACTTTACTTACTTACTTACTTACATATCTATTATTAATAGTCATCTGTGTACTTGTTTTTCTCTGTCGTCCTTGCTGGTCAGACAAATCCCACCTCCTTTTATTTGGCAGTTCCCATTTTCACCTCCCTGGCTGCTTTGTGGACTTGTGAAGAATTCCCAGTACCAAGAATATAGTTGGTCCTTAATTCAGTAGAGTAGACGCCGGGTAGATGGAAAAGTGCAGTCAAAGGAACATAGTTGCTGATGTTCAGTCACTCAGTTGTGTCCAACTCTTTATGATCACATGGACTGCAGCATGTCAGGCTTCCCTGTCCTTCACCGTCTTCTGGAGTTTGCTCAGATTCATGTCCACTGAGTCAGTGATGCCATTCAACCACCTCATCCTCTCTTGTCCCCTTCTCTTCCTACCTTCAATCTTTCCCATCCTCAGAATCTTTTCCCATGAGTTGGCTCTTCACATCAGATAGCCAAAGCATTGGAACTTCAGTGTCAGTCCTTCCAATGAATAGTCAGGGTTGATTTCCTTTAGGATTGATTGCTTTGATCTCCTTGCTGTCCAAGGAACTCTCAAGAGCTTTCAAAGTGGCATCTTGGAAAAGGCACAAGAATTGATGTCAGAGCTGAACTGGACTTGAATCCTAGTTCTTGAGAAGGCGTTAAAACCTTTCACTACCTCACTTTAAAAATGGCAGATGTGATATTTATCTGAGAGTTAAAAAGGGGTTGGGTTCTTCTAATCCTCCTATACACACTTGGCATAGAGTTTGGCACAGGTGACCCACCAAGTATAAATTCATTCCTTTTCCCTGCTTCTAGTGGCTGGGTTAGCTGAACCAGAAATTAGACCATTTCATCTGTATCCTCCTTTGTTTGCCAATTTACTCTCCCTCCCAGGAGAACAGCAGGTTGGTAGACCTCGAATTTGTGAGCTCTAAGACATGCAGGGACTACATGTGTTTATTCACTGTTGGGTGGCCAGCATTGGGCCAGGCACAACACACAAAACATTTTTATTGAGAAAATGTTGAGATGTACCTTAATGACAAATACTTTCATTTCATTAACAGACTAAAGGAAAACACAAGGTCCAAAACCAGCTCTGCTAACATGTGATATGAAAGTACATGTCCCTCAGTTGTGTCCGACTCTTGGCGACCCCATGGACTATATGGTCCATGGAATTCTCTAGGCCAGAACACTGGAGTGGGTAGCCTTTCCCTTCTCCAGGGGATCACCCCATCCAAGGGACTGAATTCCGGTCTCCTGTGTTGCAGGCAGATTCTTTACCAGCTGAGCCACAAGGGAAGCCCAACATGTGATATATGTATACCTAAAAATCACCCACTATGCAAAATTATGCAATAAAATACACAAGATAATGGAGGAAATTATGCTGAGGATTAACATTCAGACTGTTTAGCAATGGCATGCTGAAAAAAAGAAAAAGATAAGAGTTGATACAGAAAGTGAAAGTGTTGGTTGCTCTATCAGCCAAGTCTAATTCTTTTCCAGCCCATGGACTGCAGCCCGCCAGGCTCCTCAGTCCATGGAATTCCCCAGGCAAGAATAATGGAATGGGTAGCCATTCACTTCTCCAGGGGAATCTTCCCAACCCAGGTTTCGACCTGGGTCACCTAGGTGACAGGTTCTTTACCATCTGAGCCACCAGGGAAGCTCAGGAAAATGTAACTTATATTCAATGGCTGAGAAAAATATATGATTATGGCACTAAATATAGTGCTTAACCCAGAAAAAAGACTCAAACTTCTTTATGGAAGTAGGTATGGGAAGGGTGAAAACTTGTGAATTATTGAAAAGTGGTGGAAGGAGGGTTTTCTGAAATCGGAGGAAACGCTGTATTGTGACTGTTAATCATAATACATACAGTAGGCTGGGGCAGTGAATGAGTGTTTGAGGGATAACACATGTGTAATCTGTGCATTTCCACATGGCTCCATCCACATTGGGTACGGTTTTTCGCTTTCACTGGTGCTTGCTGCAGAGGAAACGACACATAAGCCACTGCAAACTTTGCATAATGTTTAATTCTTTAATATATCAATCACAAATGTGTGTTTTCAAAAAACAGTTATAGAGAAGCTTACTGTATTTTCAAATATTTAAGAGGCTCTCCTGTGGAACATCAGATAGGCTGCTTCTTGGCTTCTCAGCTGGTGGAGCCATGGAGAATGGATAAATGTTAGAATGTGTTCCCAGTCCCTCAGTTATGTCCGACTCTTTGTGACCCCATGGACTGTAGCCCACCAGGCTTCTCTGTCCATGGGATTTCCCAGGCAAGAATACTGGAGTGGGTTGCCATTTCCTCCTCCAGGGGATCTTTCCAACTCAGGGATTGATCGAACCTGTGTCTCCTGCATTGGCAGGTGGATTCTTTACCACTGAGCCACTTGGGAAGCCCAAATGTTAGAGCAGGCAGCTCTGATCTCGATTTGAGGCATGCCATTGTAACAGAGTTGCTTGACCTATGAAACGCCCCGGGCATTATGTCACAGGAGAGGTTCAAGCCAAAGATGGTGATCTGTAATACAGCTGTGGAAGGGAAATTCTAGATTGGTCTCCGAAAGTCTCTCAAATACATATTTTAAATATAACTTCAAATATGAATTTTAAAATTCTTATAGTATTAAGAATATGTAAAGCCAAGATCACAAAGCTATTTATAGGTCAGAAAGAGGACCTAAACTCCAAACAGGAGATGCCCATTCTGCTTTCTTTCCCTGTGGCCCTTTGGAGACACTCAACTGGTAACTTTTGACTTGGGGAGGGATGACTCTTGGATGATGATGATCTAGGCAGATTTGGATGATATCTCACAGATGGAGACGGGTGGGAGTTCCCTGTTGGTTCAGTAGTTAGGACTCCATGACTCAATTGCAGGGGGCATGAGTTTGATCCCTGGTCAGGAAACTAAGATTCCACATTCACATGGCATGGCTAAAAATAATAATAAAATAAATTCCAAGATGAGGAGAGATGGGAAGAGGAAAAGGGATGAGAAAGGGGGAGAACACTTAGACACTGGGCAGGAGATGGTCCTCAATTTGGTTGTTACATTTGTATAATTTGGATATATGGCTTATTGTCACAAAAATAGCTAGCAGGCTACTCAAATCAACCTCAGTTTCTAGACCTTTCTCAGTCACTGTGGTCACCGCAATTTGGTTACATTAGCCCTCCTCCCTGAGTTTCAGTTTGTTCAACTGAAAACTAGATAATCAACAAATAATCTTTCTTTTCTAGAGTGAGCTAAGAGTCCATTAATAGAAAGCATGCAAGTAAATGTGTTTTTAAGCCCTTAGGTGCCATATAATTATCATCATTACAGAAAAATAGCCATTTGTGTTGCAGGAGAAAAGAACAGAAAAATCATATTCAGGTTGTTTGCGGGGAAAATACAAAAACTTGATCCTGAAAGAAAAGGGAGGAAAAAAAAAGAAAAGACAGTCTATTTTTCCTCCTGCTGGTTCAATGATAGCTATTAATGTTTTTACGTCTTTCAGATTGGTCTTAAGGACTCAGTTTTCGGAGGTCTTGTTGCAATTGAAAAGCCCATGGGAGTGATTTCCAGTAATCTAAGTTAATAAACTGTAAACTAACTTTGTTCCAAAGGTTTAAAAAAAAAAATCAGCCCTACCACCTTTGACAAAATAATCACATCAATTGTAAAACAGCCAGATGTTGGTTAGATACAGACACATCAAGGCATTAATGTGGAAAACATATATACATACATATATATATATATATATATGTATGTATATCTAGAACCAAAGAACATTTTTGTTCTCTCTTATTTAATTTTCTTTCTCCAAGTAATAATTCCTTCTTCAGTCATCAGACATTTGGCCGATTTCTGATGACATTTATCCATATAGATAAAATTTGAATTAAAGGAAGAAAAACCAGTTGATGTTTCATTTACTTTTCTCACCAACCCTCTGTTGCCTATTTTGTTGAAGAGAATGTTCTGGAGCTTGCAAAGGCAGGAGGAACTGCAGTTTTCTTCCAATAGTCTGCTTTCCAAATGAAGAAGGAAGAGGAGTCAACATTTGATCAGTGTCAAGCATCAACCAGGATGTAATATGGCACATCACTGAATTATCGCAAGTAGCCTAGAGTGCAAGACTCCACTGCCTCTCCATCACAACAGGAAAAACAAGGCTCAGAGACCCATGACCATGTCAAAGCTTTAGGAAGCATCCAGATCTCAATTGAGGATTCCAGAGGTCACCCTTTGCTCTTTAAAGAGATTATCGGTTACCTCGCATTATGAACCGCACCAAAATTGGACTGTCTTCCTTTCTGTGAGAGGTATTAGTCAGCATTCTCTAGAGAAACAGAACAGAATGTGGCGCATATTTAGACAGAGAGAGAGCAAACTTTATTTTGAGGAAGTGGCTCGCGTGATTGTAGAGGTTTGCAAAGTCCAAAATCTTCAAGGTTGCTCGGTGGGCTGGAGACCTAGGGGACAGCGGTGATTTGAGTCCAAAGACCGCGAGGTGACAGAATTCCTTCTCTCTCAGCAAAGATTTGTCTTTGTTCTATTACGGCCTTCAAATGATAGGATGGGGCCCACCCATATTATGGAGGGAAATCTGCTTCTCTCAAAGCCTACTGATTTAAATGTAAATCACATGCAAAAAAAAAAAACACACCCTCACTGAAGTATTCGGAATCATGTTTATGCAAGTATCTGAGCACCCTGTCCCAACCAGGTCAACATATATAATTGCCCATCACCTAGGGGTAATCTCTGATGAGATTCAAAGTGACAAAGAGAAAATATCTGACTCTAGCATCTCTTTTATTATTGTTGCTGTTTAGCTGCTAAGTCATGTCTAATTCCTTGCAACACAACAGGCTGTAGCGTGCTAGGCTCCTCTGTCCAAGGGATTCTCCAGGCAAGAATACTGGAGTGGGTTGCCATTTCCTTTTCCAGGGGATCTTCTTGACCCAGGGATCAAACCAGGTCTCCTGTATTGCAGGTGGATTCTTTACTGTCTGAGCCACCAGGAAAACTCCCATCTTCTATCCTTGTTCAAAAATCATTTGAGAACACATATTCTTGGGTTAGCTTGTCAGGAGGTCAGTTCATTCTTTGTTCCCGATGAATGCAAAGGCTCAGGTGAAAAGAGTACAAAAGTTGTGGAACAAAAAAATTAAAAGATGAACATCTATCATTGGTGAACCTCAGATTCCTCCAATTGTCTTCACATCACATTTTCACTCCATGCTCTAAGAACATTCATCACTAGCCGGTCCCTCTCTGTTCACGACTTTTATGTCATTTGACAAATAAATCCATTCCTTTGGGGTTACACAAATTGTTGACTTGCTGAAAGTGTGGTCTTCATTGCTGACATCACAGTACCATTGCACACTAGCTCTCACGTGGGTGAGGTACCAGGTGGCCTGTTCCATGGGAGCTGCCATGGTTATGGCACCAAAGTCACCATCACAATTGGGTGTTGTCATCTGCATTTTGCCAATGAGAAACCTGAGTTGCGAAGAGATGACAGGTTTTCTAGAAACACACAGCTCACGCACAGCAGCACTGAGCCTCCACACAGGTCCATCCGTTCTGAAACCTGTGTTTATGACCACTGGGGGACATGCCTTCTTTGTCATTTTTTCAATGTATTCCTTTTCTTTTGTCTCTATTACATTTTTTCCCTGTGTCTATTCAGAATGTTCCTTGTTCTTGGGTTTAAAATATCTGCTTAATTCAACAGTTCCCATTTAAAAATAAAGACTCCACCTGTAGGAATATTGCTGGAACAGTCTGTGTCTTGAACTGAATAATGTAAAAAATATTTTTCTTTTTCTTTGGACAAATGAGCCTTATGGAAGTAGGTCAGGCCTCAATCAAAGAATTCAAAACCAAGAAACAAAAATTTTTAAATAACCAGAAGACCAAAACAAATCAAAAGAATAGGACAATAGAATCAGAATCACAGAAACTTAGTGTCCACAGGGAAAGACACTCACGAAATGTGGGTTCTTTGCTTTGAAGCTTTCATCACGTGACACTGTCACCTCTTGTCTGGGTGGGTTCTTGTCATCCAGCCAGACCAGAGCTCAAAGACAGAGCCTGGCACATTTGGTCCCTCAACACGGGCTTGCAGGGTGAATGAAATAGCTTTTCTGCCTTGATACATTTTATTTGCAGAAGTTAACCTAATATGAGTCAAAAACTTCATCTTATTTACCAACTGGGCCCTTGGCAGAGACATTTGTTCCACACCTGAAATTTGCAAGGTTATCTTTCCCCATATTGCTGAGTACTCACCTTAATCTTCCTTATCATCTTCTCTTTACCCCGTTAAGTGCCCACTCACCTAAAACACACTGGGTAATGATGTTTATTACCCAACAATGAAAATATTGTTATTTATGGTTACAATCAGGGTGTCATCAAATATGAATGCTCACATTCGGCGAGGCCCTTTCAGCTGATTGTTTATGTAAATGAAAGTGTTCGTTCATCATCTCATCCATTTTGGGAAGAAACAATCAGCCGCGTGGTTGTTTCTCCCTGTAATATCTTTTTAATATTCAGTTCACTGAAAGCCAATCTGCAACAAAAGAAAAAAAAATAAAGAATTTGAAGATAAATTTAAGCCTATAGCAAAACATCAAGTTGGCCTGCCTGTAAACCACTGGCACAAAACAGGCAGCAGCTGAGCTTTTGCTCCTCTTTGCTGGGAAACTTAGAGTGAATGTCCAGTCAGGATGGGCTTTGCCATAGAGATGCGTTCACTCCATCCCAACTGCTTCCACTCAGCCCCAAGTGAAAGAGATTGTCATGCAGCAGGTGTCACTGCCCAGCCCTATAACTGTCCATCTTCATTATCTCAGGGATGTCACATTTACTTGCTAAGTCTTAAGTAACTTACCTGTGAATGGAAAATTAGATGGATTCTAAGTTATAACTCTAAAAATGTGTCCATAATGACCATCTCAATGGCTAAGTCTCATTATACCATTAAGAAGGGAGAAAATTGTTCTGGTCTAAATCTCGCAATGATTAATACTTGGCTCTAATCTAAGTTAATAATAAAAAGGAAAGAGGATCTCATTGCAGTATTTTCTAAAGGGGTATACATGTTATTTTATGTAAAGGACCAGTGACATACAAGTGTGACCATTGGCTTCCTTGGTAGCTCAGCTGGTAAAGAATCCTTCTGCAATGCAGGAGACCCCGGTTTGATTCCTGAGTCAGGAAGATCCCATGGAGAATGGAATGGCTATCCACTCCAGTATTCTGGCCTGGAGAATTCCATGGACTGTTATAGTCCATGGGGTCCCAAAGAGTTGGACATGACTAAGCAACTTTCGCTTTCGCTAACCATACTGTATCGATTGTAACTACCTAATTCTGCTCTTATAGTCCGTAATCACCCACCAAGGTTATTTCAACAGACAAACGGGTTTGTGTTTCAATAAAACTTTATTTACAAAACAGGCAACTGGCCAGATTTGCTCTGTGGACCATACTTTGTTGATCACTGGTCTAAAGCAATCATTTCCCAAAGTATGATACAAGAACCCTGAACCAAACAAAATATTCTTGGGAAAAAAGATGATTCTCTGGACAAGTGAGAAACACTTCACATCTTAACTGTCTTGGACATTTATCACACACATTAGCTCCTTTCATAGACAGGAAAGTCCTACCACAAAGAAACTATAACCAGAATTTTCCCAAATTTCTCTGATCTTCCTGTGCCTACTCAAAGGACTCTTGTCTTGAAGGATGGTTCCCTGAAGCATGTTTGTCAGCAGGCTCTGGGATGCAGGCAAAGAGAGCGGTTTTTACTCACCTTCATCTGGATGATTCATGACCTGGGTGAATAGGATTGGTATGGGCTTAAAGCTCAACATTCAGAAAACGAAGATCATGGCATCTGGTCCCATCACTTCATGGCAAATAGATGGGGAAACAGTGGAAATAGTGTCAGACTTTATTTTGGGGGGCTCCAAAATCAGTGCAGATGGTGACTGTAGCTGTGAAATTAAAAGACGCTTACTCTTGGAAGAAAAGTTATGACCAACCTAGACAACATATTTAAAAGCAGAGACATTATTTTGCCAACAAAGGTCTGTCTAGTCAAGGCTTTGGTTTTTCCAGTGGTCATGTATGGATGTAAGAATTGGACTGTGAAGAAAGCTGAGTGCCAAAGAATTGATGCTTTTGAACTGTGGTGTTGGAGAAGACTCTTGAGAGTCCCTTGGACTGCAAGGAGATCCAAACTGTCCATCCGAAAGGAGATCAGCCCTGGGTGTTCACTGGAAAGACTGATGCTGAAGCTGAAACTCCAGTACTTTGGCCACCTCATGCGAAGAGTTGACTCACTGGAAAAGACCCTGATGCTGGGAGGGATTGGGGGCAGGAGGAGAAGGGGACGACCGAGGATGAGATGGCTGGATGGCATCACGGACTCGATGGACGTGAGTCTGAGTGAACTCCGGGAGTTGGTGATGGACAGGGAGGCCTGGCGTGCTGTGATTCATGGGCTCGCAGAGTCGGACATGACTGAGCGACTGAATTGAACTGAATAGACCCGACAGGCAAGGTTGGGAAATTCCGACTTATGAAGTGAGAACCAGCCAAGAAGCCACCGCATGACCTCATGGAAGGATCCACTTGAGAGACCTAAGCCTTGGTCTTCAGTTTACCATTCATTAGCTTTGTGGTTCTGGGAAGTCCCTTCACCCTCCTGAGCTACCTCAGTAAAATCGTTTCCCTCAGGTGAAAAAGGAAGACACTGGCTGAGGAAATTCCTGAGGTTTTTATTATTTCGTTGCTTTTGTTCTAGCTGCAGGATGATTTCTGTGGTCTTTTGGAAGAGCTAGAATGTGGAGGCAAATTCAGAGGGTGACTGACACTGTATGACACCCGCGAGGTCTGTTGCGTCTCTGCCAGGGACCTAATCTGGCTCTCTTGATGGCTGACTAGTGTTCCCTTGTAGGTCTGCACACCATCTCCTCTCTGTCCACTCATCTGTCATCGAGCGTTTAGGTTGTCTCCTTGTCCTGGCTATCGTAGATAGTACTGCGGTGAACATCAGGGTAAATGTGTCATTTTGAATTATGGTTCTCACTTTTCCTTTTCATTTTCCTGCACTGGAGAAGGAAATGGCAACCCACTCCAGTGTTCCTGCCTGGAGAATCCCAGGGACGGGGGAGCCTCATGGACTGCTGTCTATGGGGTCGCACAGAGTCGGACACGACGGAAGCGACTTAGCAGCAGCAGCAGCAGTGTATGCATATAGCTGACAAGCTTCACTGTACAACAGAAGCTAACATCGCATTGTAAAGTTATGTTTGCAATTATATTCCAGTGAAATTATATTCCTATTTAAAAATTCACAGGGTGAGGAAGATGCAGACAGGTGGACCAGCACTTCTTGAATTTGACTTCTTGACTTCCAATTCTGTGGAAACAAAGTTGGCTGAATTCTGTTTCTGGATTCAGAGTCACAAGGATCCAGGCCCCAGGAGGAAGGCAGCACGTTCCAGTGGAGACCTCTTGATGGCCTTGCATTCAGACACAGAGTCCTGATCCGAACCCGAGTTCAGCATCTTTTATTCATGGCACTCATGTCCAGTCACTCAGTCGCGTCCAATACTTTGCAACCCCATGGACTGTAGCCCACCAGGCTCCTCTGCCCATGGGATTTTCCAGGCAAAAATGCTGGAGTAGGCTGCCATTTCTTCCTGCAAGGACTATTCCCAACCCAGGGATCAAACCCACGTCTCCTACGGCTTCTGCACTGCAGGCAGATTCTTTACCACTGAGCCACTGGGGAAGCCCTGTTATCTGTGGAACCATGCCTAATTACCCAGTCTTCTCCTGGCCTCAGTTCTCCTATGTAACTGGAGATGGTGGAGCTCAAAAGAACTTTTTAACCTGTTGGAATAAGCAGTGTTATGATTAATAACACCACTGCTACCATCACTGGAGTCACTCTGAACAAAACATAAAATACCAAACAAAATGATGTGGTGAATAGCAAACGCTTTGTACAGCTGGCAAAATAGAAATTGTTCTACAGCTCTACCGCAACGTAGACTGGTCTTCTTCTTTGCAAAATGGGAATCTTTTAACTCCCTTTTCATTCAGAAACGTGTTGAGAGAATGGCTTATAACATCTCAAACACTACTGAATGCATTTGACATATTATTATACATAAAAGCAATGATAATAGCGTTATTGGGTCTTCCCTGGTGGGGCAGGGATAAAGAATCTGCCTGCCAATGCAGGAGGCACAAGAGACACGGGTTTGATCTCCAAGGGTCGGAAAGATCCCTTGGAGCAAGAAATGGCAACCCACTCCAGTATTGTTGCCTGGGAAATCCCATGGTCAGAGGAGCCCAGTGGGCTACAGTCCATGAGGTCACAAAGAATCAGACACAACTGAGCATACACACACAGTGATGTTATTAATGGGACATGTCTCATGTAGGAACAGGGAGACAGCCTCGATTTCAGCAGGAAAAGTATGCTAGAAATAGCAGGACCGTCTATCCCACCAGGGAATAAGAAGAAATTGGCCTTGAATCCAAAAGTTAGCAGGATTAAAAAAAAAACATGACTTTGCTTTCTTGAAAATGTATCCAATTGAATTTCCTTTCAAACGAGAACTGAATTTTTCATTGGATCCCTTCATTTCTGTTAGAGTCTGGCTTCATAAATACCATCTCTGCACAGTATATTATGCACATCATTTATTCAGCAGATATCATAATATATTCAGGGCTGTTCTTAGGGAGAGAAATTTCAATATTAGATAAAACTAGTGAGATGGCGACGGTAACTCTGTTTGTCTGGTACACAGAGTAAATAGGATTGTTAGTGATTGCTAAAGGCTTCGGGAAAAGATAGGGAAACAAAGATAGCCCGTTCCAGATTCTGAGCCAACCCATTGCAGAGGTTCAGGGGAGCTTGATTACCTTCTGCCACCATGTACTTCTAAGCAGGCCCGGTGATGAGTTGTTCCGTCCTTATATTTTCTCGTAAGAATAGCTGAATGTTATCCTAATTAGAAATCTGCTCAGATTCTGAAACAGTCTGGTATTGCCTGCTCTTCTCATCTTTTTATCCTCTCTCTCTCTCACACACACACACACACACACACACACACACACACATGCACGCACACACTCATAGTGATGTTCAATGTCACGGAGTCAGACGTCTTGCCTGGGCCCCTATCACAAGCTGACCACATGGATGTGACCTTGGTTGGAGCTCTCTTGGCAGAGCCTGGACGACGGGAGTCTCTCTCTGGACCTTCTAGCTCACATTACCCGCACATTTCAGAGCTGACCTACAGATGCCCAATTCTGATCAAGTGCTTTCCAAGCATTACCTCATTTAACCCTCACAGCGCCCCAGGAGAGAGCTAGTATTAACTGCTCCGTGGCAAGGATGAGGAAACCAAGGCATGGAGAGTTTAGTGAGTTAGCCCAAGGGCACATCACAGAATTGGCTCAGTCAGAATTACAACTTGAGCCCCGTGGTGCCGAAACTCGGAGCAGAGAGCGCTGAAGGACCTCTATGAGGCCCAGATCTGCAGTGAGGAATCCTCAGTTAGCCCTTCGAGTCTGTGACTCGTGTACTTCACTAGCACATGCGTGAAACCACATACACACCACTCTCCTTGCCACCAAACAGGATGGAGAATCTCACAAGTGTCCTAAGAGGGTTGGAAAGAGTGGACTTGAAAATCTAGAAAAATGGTACTGATGAACCAATTTGCAGGGCAGGATCAGAGATGCATACAGAAAGAACAGGCTTGTGAACACGCAGAGGAAAGAGAGGGTGGGAGGAACTGGGAGAGTGGATTGACACATATACACTTCCGTGTGTAAAACAGCTAGTGGGAAGCTGCTCCATAGCTCAGAGAGTTCAGCTCAGTACTCTGTGACAACCTAGAGGGGTAGGATGGTGGGGAGGTGAGAGGGAGGCTTAGAGGGAGAGGATATATGTATACATATAGCTGATTCACATCATTGCACAGCAGAAACCAACACAACATTGTAAAGCTAAAATTTAATTATCCTCCAGTTAATTTTTTTTTTTTTTTAAAGAGTGGACCTGTGGAGACAGAGCTGTGAATTGAGGAAGAAGTCAGACAAGAAAGGAGACTCTGCTGATGCCTGAAAGAGGGGCGGTGGCTGGGGCTGAAGGGATCCTGAGGTTCCTAACGAAGGACACGTTTGGAACAGACCATGAAGGGCGGGCCAGGTGTGGAACCGAGAAGAGACAGGCCAGGGGGTTGACCGGTATGGCAAAATCACAGGGCAGGAACGTGAGAGCCAGGGGTTCAGGCTGTGACAGCCGTGGGGCTGAGTTCAGGGACCCTTCCTGCGAGGAAAGGGAACCGAGGAGGCTGTGACAGCTGACCGGAGCTTGTGCTTCTTTTTCATTTTGTTTTGAATCGTGCTGAATGCCAGTGGCTTTGGAAGGTCTGAGTTTCTGCATGAGGATTCTCAGCCACGCAGGTGATGGGCAAGCTTTCAGGAAGAACCTGTCACGATCACACAGATTTGACCAAAGCCCTCTACGTGGCACACAGTCACCTTCTGGATGTTGGCGACATGGATGGTTATCTGAAAGGCAGCATCTAAGTTATCACAGTGAACTCACCTCCCATCCTTTCTTCTCGTCTTTCCCTCCATGGCTCCCTGGAAGACGAGTAGCGGGGCTGAGAGAACGCGCATCTCACCACCACGGCCCCGCCTGCGGGTGGCCCTCCGGCTCCTCCACATGGGGTCCAGCGGGCCGGCCGCATGGGAAGAGCCAGGGATGCGTGGGGAACGCCAGCACCCCACGGGTCTAGGACTTGCTCTCCAGCCATTGTTTTGGCCTCATTAAGAGCTTCCTTTTTTTCTGCTCCCGCCAGTCATAGTTTGAGGGTTGTTTTCTGAAGCATTCTGACAGCTTCAAAACCGAGAAGCATGACTCAATCCTTGTGAGGGATCTGTTGGTTTTTCCCAAATGAAAAGAATGAAATTCCGCCTGTGGGAAGATTCTTGAATCTTTCTTTATTTGCTCTGTTCACACACCTTCAGAGCCAAGCTCCAGACTGAAGTGCAACAGGTGCTGTTCTGTGTCTTCTCTTTTGCTTTGGTCTCCCAGTTGGAGGTGGTCAGATCCTCTAGCAGGGGCTAGATGCCTTTCTATAGGAGTTCCCAATCGCGCCTTATCGCCATGGACAGAAGAGAGAGCTAAATTTCACAGCTATGACATAGTGCAAAAAATATAGAAAGTGGCAGAATAAAGGAAAGAAAAAAAGAGAAGGGAAGAAGGAAGAGAGGGAGAAAGAAGGAGGGCAGGAAGGAGTGAAGGAAAGAAGGAAGAAAGAAAGAGATTCAGATACAAGTGGATCTGATCTGAAAGTTTTCATTTCTACTATTATATTCAGTATGATTTCCTGAATGAAGAGAGTGAAAGGAAGCTACTGGCTCAGTTTCCCATCTATAAAATGGGGCAGTAAAATGTAACTCACTGATTGGAAGAATCGGCTCACCCATGCCTTATGCAGTGCAAATGTCCACAGATGTCAGTGAGATTTAAATCTGGATCTTCTACCAGCAAAAGGGAGGGAAGTAATGCTGGGCTGATAAAGGAAACAGATCAAGAAGTCAAAGCCGTCTTCAAGATCACACGACATTTCATGAGTCACGTGATTTCAAATCATGTGTGTGTGTGTGTGTGTGTGTGTGACTCAGCTGTGGACAGGAGGCCAGTCCAGTCCCCTCCCCAGACCCTCAGCTGTGCCCTCCTCTTCCTGGCCTCCTCGCCTCATCCTCACCTTTTCCTCTTTCTAGAAAACAGAAAAGAGTAGAGAGAAATTTGAGAGTCGAGAGACATGAGTTTCTCTCCTTGTTTCCTTCTGTGTGAGTGTGGAAAGGTCTCTTGAACTCTCCGAGATTCCATTTCTTCCTCCATAAAAGAAATTTGGCTACATTATTTTAAAAGTCTTAAATCTTAGCATCTCCGCTCTTTCCTCTCTCCTTATTCACTTCCTCCTGTTGTCATCCACCATCTAAGAACCCCACACAACTCAAGCGGAAGACACATCCAGAGGGAAGACCAATGCTGGGCTTCTCCCCAGGATTCTCCAGACAGATGAAGGGCCACGCCTCTCAGCTGGTGCTGAGGGATTCTGAAGGTGCCTGGAGTCTGGAAAGTCCAGTTAACATCCTGCTCTAGAGAGCGTCTCCAACCTAGACTGGCCCCAGGGAAGCTCCCGCAGAGGAAGCCTCAATGGATGCTGCCCACTGCCCACCTATGGGTGCCCTGCCTCCTGCGACCCCTTGTCAAGGCACAAACAGAGCCTGAGAGCAGGATTTGCAAGTAAAGGGAGGGGGAAAATGAGACCCAGGAAAAGTGGGAAGTGAGGAAAGAGACAAGACAAACGCTGGGGAGTGAGCAGGGGTCAGGGAAAGAGAAGGAAGGCAGAAAGGGATGGCAGCAGGAAGGCAACAGAGAGACAAAGAGACAGAAAATAAGAGGAGACAGGACTTGCTAAAGATTAAATAATAGAACCCCTGGACTTTGCTCTTTGGATCCTCAAATCTGTAAATTCTACTAACAACAACTGGAGCAGACAAGTCACCACACCCCTGCACTTTTCCCTGCTCAGTCCACGGAGCCCCCTGCGGGCAGGACTGGTTGTTTAGTCATTAAGTCATGTCCTATTCTCTCAACCCCGGGACTGTAGCCCACCAGGCTCCTCTGTCCGTGGGATTCTCAGGCAGGAATACTAGAGTGGGTTGCCATTCCCTCCTCCAGGACATCTTCCCCACCCAGGGCTCAACCTCACCTCTCCCGCTTGGCAGGTGGATCCTTCACAGCTGAGCCACCAGGGAAGCTCAGGCAGGACTGTTACTTGTCGCCATCATCAGGAGGACACTAGGTCTTAGCTAAGATAATTTTCCTGAAGCTGCTTGACAGGTGAGCCCAGTGTCTGGCCCACCTGATCCCAGAGTCCAGGACCATCCATCGGGCTGGGCTGCCTCCAAGTTCAACCTGGTTCTCACCCAAAGAATCTCAGACACACACTGAACTCCAAAGCATGGAAGTCAATTAGGACAAGTCAGGGAAAACAGTTTGCAACCTGAACCACACACATACTCTTATCCAGACCCTGAAGGTTGCTGGCATTTTTCCTTTTTAAGTTTCCTTTTAAAACTCTTCTTTAAGAGATGTTTAAACATATAGGTAAAGTTTCTTACTGAATGGTTCAGCTCCTGGAAGGCAGAGTTTGTCCTGATTTAAGAATATTGGAGTGGCTAGCCTTTCCCTTTGGAGAAGGCAATGGCACCCCACTCCAGTACTCTTGCCTGGAAAATCCCATGGACAGAGGAGCCTAGTAGGCTGCAGTCCATAGGGTCGCTAAGAGTTGGACACGACAGAACGACTTCACTTGCACTTTTCACTTTCATGCATTGGAAAAGGAAATGGCAACCCACTCCAGTGTTCTTGCCTGGAGAATCCCAGGGACGGCGGACCCTGGTGGGCTGCTGTCTATGGGGTCGCACAGAGTCTGAAGTGACTTAGCAGCAGCAGCAGCCTTTCCCTTCTCCAGGATCTTCCTGACCCAGGGATGGAACCCAGGTGTCCTGCACTGCAGGAAGATTCTTTACCATCTGAGCCACCAGGCAAACCTGGATAGAGAATAGAAGAGCATAAATAAGCTTTATACTAGTCCAGCCTCTTTTTACAGATCATCTTTGAGGTCAAATCACCCTTTCAAATCATCAGTGTTCTCACCTATAAAACGGAGCCAGTAACAGTCATAGGATCAGCTGCTATGAAAGCCAAGGTGCGGTTGACTACTTGAGTCTATTTGTCATCAGGGAACCAAAACCTATACATGTCCCAGTTACATTCCAAACAGGGAATTTTTTTTTCCCAGTTCTGACTTGATGTTATTTCCTTTTCTGTATTTTTTTTTCTCCTTCTATTCTTAATAAGTTTAATCAAAGGGACAGTGAACTGAAAAGGGAAAACATGTCAGAATGCCGAGAATTCTGAAAATATAACTTTCCAAATTGTGCAGCTTGGTGCTGGCAAGATGACAAGGGCCCTACAACCCAGTGCAAACACAGAGCTGCAAAATCACGCAGCTCGCGTGTGCAATATATGTATGTTACGTGCCAAGTGCTAAGCAAGTGCTTTTAAACAAATGACAAATACGATAAGACTCTTGGAGGATAAGGCCAAGCGAATATGAGAGTCATCTAGATTCTGATGTGGACATGTGCTCACCTCACCTCTGTCTGCCAGCCAGTACCATGCCAGAGACCCCTCCTTAGCATCCCCTTAGTGCCCCCCACCCACTCTCTCTGCCTACCTGTGTCCAGCAGTCCTGCAGCCACAAGCAGATACCATCAGGAAAACGCAACTCCATTGCAGTTGTTAAGTGTCTGGGCTGAGAGAATCTCGGACGGCACATTTTTTTCCCCAGTCAACTTCACAAACTTAACTAATAATTTCATTCCCGGCATGACAAAGCCACTAGTTCATGCCAACAGCAACTTAAACGGAACGGGTCATAAAAATTCCCTTGTCTGCCGATGCCATCGTTAAAAAAGAGAAGGGATGACAAAGTGAAAGGGAAAATGCCGTGATTCTTTTATGTGAAGATTACATTTAAAAATAACCAACTAACCGTCTGCACTTTTCCGGTGCCTACGTCTCGAAACGCATTTAGATTGATACAGACTGAGGCTGAAGTTCTCGTGCTGAGTAAACAGTCAAGTGTTCTTAATAGGAATTGCAGTTTCTCGACATCTGTTAGGGAAAAGGGAATGGCGAAACAACAATTTAGAGTGAGATTGGTTTTGTTAAATGCATTTAAATTCCAAGATTAGTGGTGTTCTTTCTTTTTCAATTAGCATTTACTTGTAGAAAGGTTACAGCTGAAAGGACTGGGGGGGAGGTCGGGTAGGTTTTTTTTTTTCCTCACTGAGAGGGCACTCTAAAGCATAGTAAAGCTAAAATAGGAAGGGAACAGAAGACTTAAAAGAAAACTTAAAACCGGTGCCAAATCGAGACAGCCGATCTTGAAGGGAAACGCATTTGAAAAAAATAAAATAAAAATAAAACAAAGTTGAATTGGGATTGGATTCTCCTGTCCTCTGGGTTGAGAAATCATAAATTGCTTTGAGAAAATATAGAGATGTGTATTTTCCGAGCCAGTTACTAAATGAAATTTGCATGACTTCCCAAATACATGCCGCGGTTCTGTTTGAGTGTGTAAAGAGCTGTAACTAGCTCAATTTTTTTTTTTTTTGATAGAAACATAAACAGCGACACAAAATGTAGGGAATGTTTCACCTGTTTTACTGCCATTAAATAAACCTCATCTGCTACCAAGCTGTTTTGGGTGACATTTGTTAAATAAATACATTTTGTGGGAGACTGGAGCACTAAAGGAAAGAGACGTGTGAGCAATGTTCTCGGATAAATTCTGTTTGCTTCTCAGCACCCTTACCCCTGCCCTGGGGGAAGAACGAGGTGGTAAATTCAAATTTATGGTTTCCCATAGGTATTTTAGGTCTAAACTTAACACAGCTATAATCAAAAGTGCATGTTATTGTTCGTAAAGTTTCTTTTAACTCTCTGCCTCCTCCCCCACTTCTCTGGCTTTGTTCATCTCACCATCTCTTGTTCCCGCTGTGAAACATCTTTATTTGGTAGTTGTGTTATTCTTCTTTAGGGATAAATTTAGTATTTATCGTATTCTTCTATATATTTTTTAATCTATTAGTGTGTATATTTTGTGCACAGCTGCGGCCTTTAATATATACCTAGCTGTGATTCTTTTAAAACATGTATATTGAATATTTGTTTAATGGAAAGCCAGTCCTAGCCAGTTTAAAGTCAGACTAATTAGCTTTTATTAATTAAAACTAATACTTAGATAAGGCGGTTCTCTAGAGTGTCCCTATGGATATCCTAAAAGGCACCAGGCTGGATTATGATTTCTGATGATTTCTGTGTGAGGTCTCTGCAATTTTGCAGCAATTGTAGTCAGAGAAAGGAATAGGTATGACATTCTGAATATAGAAGAGCATTATTGCATCAGCTGGACAGTCAAGCTGAGGTCTTCATGGTCCCCAGCAAACAGTGAGTTCATGTGATGGTAACTAAAAAGTTATATGTTTCTAGAACATTCTGCAAGCAGACTTTAGACACCAGGATGCCTTTGTAGGCAAGGTTCCTCTGACTTTTCAGCTGGCTTCCTCTGAGAAATTGCATATGCTGATTCCTTTCAATTATCTGTCAATTTTCAACATGCAAATAGAAACATGCATGTCATCACTTTGGTACTCACCAACTGATTTCCTCCAAGCACCCAGACCATAAGTGAATGCCGTTCAATATGTTCTCTTCCCTTTTTATAAGTGGAGTTAATATTACTGAGCAGATTTTGGTCAGCTTCCAGGAACCCAGTGTGTAGAGATGCAGAATTTTATTTTAGAAGCACAAGTTGGTTTGCAAAATGTGAACTTAGCCCAACTATTTCTTTGTTTCATCTTTCTTGCTAGACATATTTTTTCTTAAAAAAAAAAAAAAATCTTCATAGAAACACACGTACACACGCACAATTTTGGCCAAATTATGATTACTATTTTGAATGTTTTTAATTATTTTACATGCTTATAATACAAAAAGGATAAAGAAAGAGGGGGAAATGGCCCAAAACAGTAACAAATAATACTTTGGCGTGATTATCTGCATTGTCTTCTATGCATATACTTTTGACAGATTTGAGTTCACTGCATTTTGCTCTCATCAATAAATATCTACTTATATTGTTAAAATTTCCTCATTTACATAGCCTAATATTTATATATAATACTTTCCCCAATCATTCAGCTTTTGAGGGCATTTTGTAGTTTCCCTTTTTTTCTTCATAATTGCAGTAATGCTTAAATAAACCAATTCATGGAAAACAGCTATCTATGTTGGATTACTTTCTTAGAATGGATTCCTGGAAATAGAATTACTAGGTCAAAGGGTACTAACATATTTAGTGTTCCAGACGCATATTGGCAAATTGCCCTTCATAAAAATTAGACCAATTTACCCTCCTGCAATGAGCATATGAGTGTCTGTCTCACAGCATCTCCTCTGTTGCAAGATTTTTTAAGATGTCTGCAAATTAGAACGATGACAAAAAATGGTAACCTTTGCCTGAAATAATTTTTAGACATATACCAACCAACAGACTCATTTTAAAAACATTTTAATTCATCAAGATATTTCAAAGTATACCTCCAGAATGCTTTCTAATCAATGAATGCTACAAAGCTGTAGTACATTATCATACACAGTAGACTGTTTTTAGAAAACCTATTTTTTTTCAAACTGCAGTATAGTTAATTTATTATGTTGCATTCGTTTCAGGAGTACAGCAGAGTGACTTGGTTATACATCTAGCTAGCTAGCTAGCCATGTTGATGCTGAATCTGGCCTCAGTAACCTGACTCCAAATCAGCTCTGGATACAGAGTTTGGGGTGAAGTAGAAAAGAATAGCTTTATTGCTTTGCCAGGCAAAGCAGGCTATAGTGGGCTAAAACTGTGTGTCCTACCCTAGAGGGGGTAGTGCGGAGTTGTATAGTAATAGTTAAAAGAGAGTGTGATCAGTTCATGGACTTTTTTCTGATTGGTTGAAGTCAAAGTGAAAATGTTAGTCATTCAGTCTTGTCTGACTCTACAACCACATAGATGTAGGCCTCCAGATTCCTCCTCCATAGGGTTCTCCAGGCAAGAATATTAGAGTGGGTAGCCATTCCCTTCTCCAGATCTTCCTGACCCAGGGATTGAACCCCGTTCTCCTATATTGCAGGCAGACCCTTTATCTTCTGAGTCTAATTGGCGGTGAAGTAAGAGGGAGTCAGTATCATCAATCTTCTGGTTGCAATTAGTCTGGAGTTTCCGTGCTTGTGGGCAACGTACTTAACTTCTCCCACCAGGGTAGTTTCAGTATCTGCAAAACAGCTCAAAGATATTGTCCTGTGTATCCCTTGAGGGGGAACCAGGACTCTGCCCCAAGGCTGCACTATTGTTTCCTGACTGCTCCTCTCTAGTCTCTGCGTGCCCTTCCTTCTCTAATTAGCATCTGTTTGAACCTGTCCCTTGGAACTCAGGGAAGGTCAAGGAGGCTGAAGGAAACCTATTTCCTGTAGTCAAGAAATGTGGGACACAGAAAGGCTTTTGTGCTCAGGAGCCCCACAGGGTCTTGCTTAGTATCAATATCAATATCTATTTATCTACACATAGTCTTTTTCAGATTCTTCTTTTCCATGGTATGTTAAGATACTGAAGTCTTTCAAGGGCTTCCTTGGAAGTCTTTCTAGTCCAGGGAATATTCCATAGAAACAAAGGTGATACTAGTTTTTTTGCATAAAATGTAAGGCAGTTTGTGCTAAATTCTGAACGTGATTGAATTAGTGCATCTTTAAGGACCTCACATTATTGGGCTTGGTACGATGCCAAAGGGAGAAGGTGGATGGTGCCCTTGGCACTTGGACAGCACTCTGAGTTCAAGAAGCAGAATGAAAGAGAGGTTTGAGAACCTGGTTTCAAACAGTCTTTTTGAGATTTTGCCATTAGACCCATAAGAGAATATTCAACTGAACAACCTGGAGAGGCAGTGAGAAAACTTCTCAAAGGAGCAAAACCAACAACACAATGAGAACACACAGGAGAAACCTTCTCACACCAAACGACTTGCCAAAGACCGCCCAGAGATCAACAAAATATATTTTTTTCTGCTCTATAAGGGTCAAGAAGGAAAGATTTAGTGAGTACCTGCTGCTTTTGTATAAATGTGTTATTCCTCCAGGCTACTGTGTTTTCCAAGTGAGTGAGGTCTGTCTTATTCCTTGAAGTCTTCTGCTTGATAACTCAACTTTCTGCCTAAGAAAGAGTTGACATACCACCATCCTAAAAGATCTCTGAATAGCTCTAATAACTGAAGGTGAATTTTTGTGATCAGAGAAAAGATCATCACTCTTCGAATATTCGACACACAAATTAGTACCCAAATTGTCTGCATGTATACAGCTTTGTTTATTTTGACCTTACCAACAATTGCCGGCCATAGTGAATAGGCATTCCTGCACCATTGACTATTCAAAAGCAACAAAAGGCAGGGGAAATGCAAGAAAAAAAGGGAGAGAAGTCCAAGTACCACCAACCAGAAGAAGCACACCCCTCCCTCCCCAAATCCTCAATTCCCTTAACTGTCTGATTGTTAAAACTGAGCACACCCTTCTGAGAGGATGGCATTTTTCCTTGTAAGAATTTTCCTTCTAGTGATCCGTCCCCGGCTTAATGAAGTGTTCCCTAAATTAAATCTACCCTTTCTAAAAGGTTACTCCCCAAACAAAATGAACAGGAAAATGCCTCTAGTCCATATAAATGTCATCTTGCCCTCCAGTAAATCTGTTTTAATCACTACTTTTAAGGAAGCAGCCCAATTGAATAGGAGGGAAACTCAATTACTCTGTATACCAAGACGACTGTCAGAGGGGGTCACAAACAGTGTCTTTCAGAAGAACCTTCCTCTGGAGAGACGCAAGGCACACTCTGTTCTGTCAATGATTTGTCTTTTCCTTTTCCTAGTGAGAGCCCCACCTCCCACTGGCATCGAGGAGGGAGAGGAGCAGTTATCAATGGAGAGATCACTTTGGCAGCGTTCTTTCCCATGTGTTTTCTCACTAATTCTTAACCATACGATTTTTGAAGAATTCTTTCCCCTTCTGTTGAGAAAAATGGGGTCCCAGAGTATGAAGTCCACCTTCGAGGACACCAGCCCAGAAAGGGAAGAGGTGAGATCTGCACCCAATTCTGTGCAATTCCAAGATTTTGTTCCAGCTACGAGGTGCCAATTCTGTTTTCCACTGAGCTGTACAAGACCATTTAAAAGAAACAGTCAGTGTGGGAGGATCAATCAGTCAAATACTCTTCATTGAAGAGTTGGGCAAAATCTGATTCCCTGACACTTAGAAGCAGGTGCTTCAGCAGAATTCTTGGTGTCTGCAGAATACTAGTGAACCAGTAGATCTGAAAGGTAGGCTGAGCCCAGGACCAAGGCTTGCCAACCTCAAGCCAACATTTAAAGGTCAACCCAAAAGGGCCATAAATGACCACTCCAAAAAATTTTGGTTGAGAAATGACAAACAGCATATACCTCTTGACTCTGATTCCAAATAAGCCTGTGCCTTGGACTGGGTTTCGGCAAAGGCGTTCATATGCTTTGTGAAGCTAATGTGCAGAGGCAGCCTTCAGTGCTTATGTTTTTTGGAATTAAGTTGCATGACTGTGCCTTGCTCTCTAAAATGTGTAAATGTGCAAATTATGCTACAACAGATTGCCAATGCAAGTTGAAGAAATGAAAAATATGGTGCACTCTCACGGTAAGGGCGCAGGGGTGTGGCTTACTGCCTGATGTTAAAGGCAGGCTTCAAACTCCCCATCCTTGGGGGTTCTGGAAAGGATTATTAGAAAGGAATCGGGAAGTGAGAAGTAGCTAGATAGCTTTTTCAAGGGCCCAGTTGCCTCTGAACATGCTCTCTCTCACTGGCACAAAAGAAGTCATGTAAATTATGTGTGCTATATAAGTTTCATTTCCAGGTCATATTTAATTTTCCCAGTTCACCATATTCTAATAGAAATTGTGGTCTATGCGCAAGCTGGAAAAGAATTTCCAGACATGAGGCAGAACGAAAGCAGAATAAAGTTTATTAGAGTTAGCAGGGGGGCGGGGTGGTGGTGGTGGTGGTGAGAGTCACTGCCAGAACCACAGGCCACTTCCTGACAGTCATGGAGGGCAGAGCTTGAATGTGGGTCCTTGGTTTGTTTTCATAGCCAGGGGACAAGGAGTGGTGTAGGGGTCTTGCAAGTCAATTGGATAAAGTCTGTATACTGGGTGGGAGAAGAATAAGACAAATACCGTTTCCTTACATGGGGTAGGAGGGGAGACAGGTCATACCACTTAGGAGGGCTCAAAGCTTCTTCAACGGTACAACATGGGGGCAGGAAGGGGCCATAGGGGTCTGGGCATTTTTTGGTTCCTTCTTTCCAAGACCCTTCTCATTCACCTTGTTCTTTGGTCCTTACGGCACCACAGAAATACGAAGTCACGTGCTAAACCTTGATCCCTAAGATGTTCAAGGGTTAAAAAGATAGAGAAATACCCCAACCACTTCATTACCTCCAGTGGTGTGTGTATGTGTGTGTGTTTGTGAGTGAGTTCATGTGTGTGCGAGCATTCTGGTTACTCATTTCAATGTTGTCTGAGTTTATTATGATGAGAAGACTAATCTCATGTATGGAAATGCCGAGAAGCCATATGACATCGCCTTTCTTCAAGGAAATGAAAGGAAACACTCGTATGCGCCAACTTTTCATAGGGTGAGAAGGACGAGTGAATGCCCATCACTTTTGCAGACCAAAACTTTCTCATGAAATGGAGAAAGTTGTAAAGAATGTGTTGGGTGAATAATTTTTGAATCATCAGGGGCAAAGATGTTACCGTGACTGATGAGTCATATTGCTAAATGATACCTAGAGTCCAATCTTGTCCTTGGAAAGCTAAAAGTATCAGCAGCTTCCCAAGATCAGACATGGGCTCTCCTAGAATACACCCTAAACTCAGATTCCTCATCTCCTGTTCTCCTTGGTACATGTTATTACTGGAAAGTCTACAGAATCATTTGCAAATTAAGCCAGACCATATTTCTTCAACTTCCAAAAATGCTCCAAGAATTAGACATGACTCCTGTTTTCAGTGAAATGAATAATGAATATTGCAAATTTTCCTAAAGGTCAAAGTTGCACCATGAAAAGGAAGAGATTTAGATCCTACATTTATAGGTAGGTCCTCACAGCTTAGTTGAGAGGTGGAAACACGTTTCTATAGAAACTCGTTGACACATGCAGCCAATTTAATTGGGAAGGAGACCTGGGATGGGGATGCTGAAAATAGTGATGTCTAATTGTGGACAAAGGATTCACAGTGTTCAGGAAGCTTCCAAATTTGTGATTTTCATTCTCTTGGTCCTCCCTCCCTTCCTGTTCTATTGTTCCCTCTCATTTCCTTTCATCTGCCATCATGAGAAAGAGACAAGACGCTGGAGGTGACAGCTCAGAATTGGCAGTGCCCTGAAGATTTTTTTCCCCTTCTAGTCTTAATATGGAACACTGTCTGTATTACAAACTGTAATGATGGATTCATAAAATTAACCCATCCATGTGTGTTAAGTCTCTTTAGTCGTGTCCAACTCTGAGACCCTATGGACTGTATCCTGTCAGGCTCCTCTATCCATGGGATTCTCCAGACAAGAATGCTGGAGTGAGTTAAAATTAACCCATACCTCTTG
The DNA here is from genome assembly GCA_006408695.1 of Aepyceros melampus. Classification (NCBI taxonomy): domain Eukaryota; kingdom Metazoa; phylum Chordata; class Mammalia; order Artiodactyla; family Bovidae; genus Aepyceros; species Aepyceros melampus. The sequence continues at coordinate 287,396 of SJXQ01005317.1, read as the reverse complement.
TTAAAGTCACACAATAGTGGGATATTACAGAGAAGAGGGACAAGCATGTTTGCATAGTCATCTCAGGACTTACCTAGGATTGGAGACTTGGAACAGAATGTTCTGTTAATTTCTCACATATATCAAACAGCCCTGATATCCCAATGTTTATATCAGAAAGCAATATTGCCTTGTTTACACATAAGATTCCTGGGTTTGTGCAAGAATTTTACAAGCTGAGATAGAGATCAACTCATAAGGAAGATCTAGGACATTTGAAGGTCTAGGACATCGGTGGTGCTGGAGAAGAGTCTTGAGAGTTCCTTGGACAACATGGAGAGCAAACCAGTCCATCCTAAAGGAAATCAACCCTAAATATTCCCTGGAGGGACAGATGCTGAAGCTGAAGCTGGAATACTTTGGCTACCTGACTTGAAATGCTGTAAAGACCTTGGAAAAGACCCTGATGCTGGAAAAGATTGATGGCAGGAGAGAAGGGGGCAACAGAGGATGAGATGATTAGATGGCATCATTGACTCAACGGACATGAGTTTGATCAATCTCTGGGAGATGGTGAAGGAGAAGCAAGCCTGGTATGCTGTAGTCCATGAGATCACGAAGAGTTGGACACAACTGAGCAACTGAAAACAATGAGGACATCTGAGAATCAAAGCCTACTACTCAGTATTATTCTTGCCCAGCTCAGCCAGCTGTTTATAACCAAGAACTAGTGATGCTTCAAGATACTAGTTAGGAAATTACCTAACATCTCCAAAAGGATTAATCTCAAGTTGCCATCACTTACTCATAAATATAATTATTATATGAAAATACATTATCCTCAAATCTGTTTAGCAGTTATTCTGTGAGCTTTTGGGGATCAAAAAGTATACTGTTTTATCTTATCTCTGCTTTAAAATTTTTATATTCTCATCACCTAACATATCATTTTTCATTTAACAGGCATTAACAAATATTAGGTAAAGTACATGGATAATGCAAAAAATCAATCAACTAGAAAGAGCCTAGATTTTTTAGAACTCAGATGCTTTGGACCTCTAATTATATGATACAGTCTTCTTCTCTGTTTCTGTTTTATTTGTTAATGAATTTTTCTATCTGCAAGTCCCGAATACAGTTTGGTCCACTCTGTCTTCAGTCCACTCTGTCTTCAGTATAAATATCCAAATTAAATCTCAAGGGAATATCATGAAAATTAGCATATGTATTGAGAAGCGTGTCCTGTAAATTATTTTTGTATTTTATTTCAGTTGAAGGTAGACAACTGTAAATAGCTGTTGGAAAGGATTTTGATAAGCTTTAGGGCAGATACTATGTGGAGATGTCATTGTAGACATTTTCATATATATTATTTAATCACTCGTAACTCTGCATGTAATGTCAATTTTATTCTATCTCCTGACGTCTTACTCTAGAATGAGGGGCCATTTCCAAGGTCATTTAGAGAATGGTGGAGCTGGAATTTGAATCCATGAGTTTCATTCTTTGCAACCCATATCAATATAAAAATGAAATATTCTTTTTAAAATAACTCAAGATTCTGGAGGATCAATCACGAATGCACCATATTTACCCAGACACTCCATCAAAGAATGCCATTTATCAGGAAACTACTTCACAAGAACTTTAACAATTTAGCTTCTTGAGTGATTGATTTCAGAGTTGACTCTCATTAGACTCTTGCAGGCTATGTTTAGCAAAATGGATTATGTAATCCATTTTTTGAACTGAATTTTTATTATCAGATATATTTTCTAGTCAACTAGTCATGATTGAACTTTTTGATGGCTCCAACTTCAAAACTACATCTTACATAATTTTAAAATCTGGCACTAAAAATATGTTGAGAAACATAAATTAGCATTTCTGGGGGATGAATGATGTGTATTATTCAAGTTTCTTTGGAAAAGTGGTAAAGGGTAAGGACAAATGTAGTGTAATCACTTTTACACTTAGCAATGTATGATTGTAAATGATTCATTTCTTTAAGTCTTGGTTTTCTCATCTGTAAATTGGGGATAACAAAAACATGCATCTTTTCAAAATACTTTTACATTTCCTTGAGGGCACAGAGGAAATGACTATTAAAGGGATTTGTAAAACTCTAAAGTAAAGATAAGCTCTAGAAAGAATTTATGATGCAAAGTAGAAGAGTCACCAGGACTTACTAAAGAATTGATACATACCTGTCAGTCATTTTGAAAGAGTTGATCAAGTTATTACCACTGGTGGATCATTTGTTGCGAATCTATTGTTTTCAGTCCTCCTGACCACTGATTTGCATTCTCAACCTTGGAAAGTGAAAGAAGTTTTCTTGAAAAACATTATAGTTATTAACATCGTCATAATTACCTTATAGTCATTAAGATGATCATAATTATATTCTCATTCTGTCTTCTGCTTAAAGCACAATCTACATGGGAGAGGGTCCCATGATGCCTTTGCAACAGTCAGACATGTAGCATCCTCGCCTGGCACATTTCCAGCCAGGGTAATTGCATTCTGCTCACCAAAACTCCCTGTAGTTTTCCCCAGAGAAGGGTTCCCTCATTTCCTGCTCAAAACCAGCTGTGCTGTGGGGCTGGCAAACAGCTGCCTTGCGGCTACCCAGAGGTGGCCGTGTTTCAACACAGACCGGAACAAGGTTTGGATATTTCTGTGGCCAAGGCTCCCGCGAAAACCAGCAAAGCATCCAGGCATTTTCTTTTGCTATTAAAAAAAAAAAAAAAAAAGGCTTCTCAGTAATATCTATCAGTAGATGTTACAATTTGGGGGCGAGGAGAATGGGAAATAGGCTTTATTTTGAAGTTAAAAAAAAAGGCTCATCATTCTATAAGATCGTGTACTCCAGCTGCCACATCTCCAATCAGGGAACTAATAGTCTATTTTATTTTAATTGTTCATAGTTAAAGATGACCTCTTGTACCTCCTAATTAATTACTGAGTTTCTCATACGATTCTCCAGTTAGAGCTAAAGTTGATAGAAAACCTGGAGTTCTTTCTGAATTGTGATCTTGCGGATGTATTTTTGAATGAGAACATGATTCTGTTTACATGATCTTTAGTGAAAGAGATGATGTAGAAGCCTGTGGCTTCGTGCGGGCCTCCCATAAAACCCCATGCAGAAGATGAAAGATGACACCCGCTTTGTAATCCGTCCAGGACTCCTACCCCCAGTCCATACGTTTCATATGTATGTAATCAACTTTTATTGGTTCTTGAATTACATTCTGTGAGCACAGAACTCCCCCTTGCCAGTTTGAGCACAAGAATGGAGCTTGGAAGTGTCATTAATAAACGGCCGTGTGGCTTGAGCACAGCAAAATGTTTATAAAAACTCTTTCTTATACCAATGTTTATTTTGGTGGGAATGAAGCTTTAGAGAAAATATTTCACACATGAAAAATAGGCCATCAGAATTGGAACCTTGATAGACTAAAGTGAGCAAACTTCCTTTCATTCATTCATTCACTGCTGAGTGCTTCCTATGAAAAAGGTTTAGCTTAAACATACATGTCCTTGATCTGGCCATAAGGATTCACACAGAGCTGAACCAGCCCTCAGTCAAGATTGTGGCGTGCTGTCATTTGAGAGCAAAGCACATAATTATAGAAAGACATTTCTAAAATAAGCTAATTAGGACTGCATTATGGTCCAGAACCAGAAATCGCCATTCACCTTGGCACATTAAGCAACTAGATCAGGTTGGAAGAAATACGTCATGCTTGGGCTCACAATAACCAGCTCAAAAAGACATATATTACTACCAAAATTGTTCATTGACTCACTTTAGATAAGAAATTGACCTGCCAGTGACAAAATGCCCAAGCTGACCAAACTATTCCCTCACTGAATGGGCTGCCATTTCCTCCTCCAGAAGATCTTTCCGACCCAGGGACCGAGTCCAGGTCTCCTGCACTGCAGGCAGATTCTTTACCATCTGAGCCACCAGGGAAGCCCACCAAGAAAATTACGGAAGCTCAAAGCTCCGTGAAAAAGAACGGCCACTGGGTCCAGACAGGGTGGCTCTGACATCCAGCTGGGACAGCCTGATACCTCTTTTCTGGGAGATACCATGGACAGAGGAGCCTGGTGGGCTACACTCTACAGGGTCACAAAGTGTCGTAATTGACTTAGCGACTAAACAACAACAAACATAACAAAGCCTACAGGCACCCACTTCCTAAAGGATAAGTTTATTCCAACCGTGACTCTTAGATACTATTGCTGAAGCTTTGATCTGGATTGAGTGGTATCCAAGCTCCAGTGAAAATTTATGGTTTGCTGGGTTTGTGCCCACAGGTGGTTTAACCCACCCATTGTGTTGTGGATGTGATGATTTTCATCCTTAGAGGCAAATACTGATTCTGGGCTTAGGGAGCACTTGGAATCTCCAAGAGGAACCAAATTTATGTGCAGCCCAAATCATAACTCACAAGCACACGTCCTCATTTTCTTCATTATGTCCTATTGGGTCTGGCTCTTCCTTCTCGGTCCTGCATGTGGAATCTCTTGGTTATTCACGGCTTCACAGCCCAGTGTTTGCCTTGCTCCAGATGTCCTTGTGCTGGTTCTTCCTGATGACAATGACTGCTCTACTTGTGAATCGGGTCCTGGCTACTTTGGGACTGATTTCACTTCATCAGCACAGCAAGTTGATTCAGTTACACTTGAGCCTACTTATTCAAAAAGAACCTGATGCTTTTTGAAGAAGAAGAAGGTAGCAGAAGATGAAATGGCTAGATAGCATCACTGACTCAATGGACATGAATTTGAGCAAATTCTGGGAGAGAGTGAAGGACAGGGGACCCTGGTGTGCTGCTGTCCGTGGCTATAAAAAGAGTCAGATATGACTTTGTGACTGAACAACAACATATATGTATATGTATATATTTATTCATATTCTTTTCCCTTATGGCTTATTATAGGATATTGAATCTAATTCCCTGTGCTACATAGTAGGACTTTGTTATTTGTTTATCCATTCTCTAAACTGCTTGCCTCTGCTAACCCCAAACTGCCATCCTTATATCTATTTCTGTTTCATACATACATTGATTTGTATCACATTTTGGAATTCACATGTAAATGATTTCATATGATATTTGTCTTTCTCTCTCTAACTTACTTCACTTTGTGTGATAATCTCTAGGTTCATCCATGTTGCTGCAAATGACATCATTTCATTCTTTTTGATGGCAGAGTAATATTCCATTGTATATATGCAGTTAGATTGTTTCCATATCTTGGCTATTGTAAAGAATGCTGCCCTGAACATGGGGGTACATGTGTCTTATTGAATTGGAGATTTTCAACATCTCTTCTGCATTGAGGTGAGCTAGAGTGAATCCCATGTCTTTAAGAAGGATCAGAAAAAGCAAAATCTTTTTAGTTAGGGGGATTAATGACAAACCATGGAAGAAATCTGGCCATTATGACTAATGTCAATAAAATATGCTTCCTTCTGAGGATTAATTATCCCTTAAAACTGGAGACCAAAGGGACAGTGAATAGATCCAAGGGGCATGAGAAGCTGTGGGAATTGTATGGAACATGCTGGAGAAAGGGTCCTACCTACTGCGCTAAAATCCTCTAAGTCTGACCATATTCTAACTGGGATTAAAATGTGTGAAAGTAAGTTCTTTCCATCAACACCCCTCCTTCCTCTTCTATTTTTTTTTAATCCTTTTTTCCTTCCTTTTTAAATTCTTCCTCATATTTGCCAGTGTTTTGCTGTTAACAGAGCAATTTTATTTACATGTGTTTTCATTCACTTTTCACTCTATGAAGTAAATTGGACAGGTGTAATGCCCCTAATTTATACTCTTAAGTCAGAGTTCAGACTAGCCTAGTAACTTGACTAAGGTCGCACAGCTAGTAAAGGAAGAGCTGTAGCCTGAATCTTGTCTTCTAACCGTAAGATCAATGGTCTTTCAACAGAAGCCCTTTTATTACCACAAACTCAGCTACTAACAAATGTTCCAAATTGTAAGCATTCTTGCAACTGACAGTTTTAGGACAAATCTCCAAAACATTTTTTTTTAAGTAATATTTTTTATGTGCCTGATGGCCATCTGTACGGGTTCTTTGGAGAAATGTTCAACATAGCTAATTGTTAGAGAAATGCAAATCAAAACTATAAAGAGGTATCACCTCATATTAGTCACAATAGCCTTCATCAAAAACTCTAAAAATAATAAATTCTGGAGAGGATGTGAAGAAAAGGAACCCACCTAAATGGCTGGCAGTAATGTAAACTGATGCAGCCACTATGGAAAACAGCATGGAGGGTTCTTAAAGCGCTGAAAATAGAGACATCATAGGATCCAGCAATCACACTCCTGGGCATATATATGGAAAAGATAAAAACTCTTATTCAAAAAGACACCTGTACCCCTATGTTCATAGCAGCACTGTTTACAACAGCCAAGACAAGGAAGCAACCTAAAAGTCCATCCACAGATGAAAAGATAATGATGTGGCATGTCTATAAAATGGGGTAGGACTCAGCTGTAAAAAAGAAGGAAATAATGTCCCTTGCCACAACATGGATGGACCTAGAGAATATCATACTAAGTGAAATAAGTCAGAAAGAGAAAGACAATGTCATATGATATTACTTCTATGTGGAATCTAAAAAAATAACACAAAGGAACTTATTTGCAAGACATAATAAGCTCACAGACATAGAATACAAATGTATGGCTATCAGGAAAGATCCCCTGGAGGAGGGCATGGCAGCCCACTCCAGTATTCTTGCCTGGAGAGGCCTGTGGATGGAGGAACCCGGTGGGCTACAATCCATAGGATTGCAAAGAGTCAGATGACTGAAGCAACTGAGCTCACAAAGGGGAACAGGGGAGGGAGGTATAAATTAGAAATTTGGAATTAACAGATACACACAACTGTATATAAAACAAATAAGGATCTGTTGTATAGCACAGGGAATTGTATTCAATATCTTATAATAATCTATAATGGAAAATAATCTTAAAAAGAATATATATCTGAATCACTTTCTGTATGCCTAAAACTAACACAACATTGTAAATCACCTACATTTCAACTTTTTTAAAAAGCAATATTTTATTTAATAGACTTAATAGATACTATAATGTATTACTGAATAACTCACAAATTTATTTTGTTTTTCTTTTCAAAAGAAGTAGAAGCTTTTTTTTTTCTGAAACAATTCTTGAATTTCTGATCTTTTATACCCATATCTTCTATATATTTATAAAACAAGAATACAGGTATTCTCTCCTAAACATTCTGGCTTGAAGAGTTAATATGAATCTTTATTTCCAACATGGTGTCTAAATTAAATAAGTCCCTGATTGTCTAGTAGTTAGGATTCAGAGCTCTCTCAGCTGAACTTGGACCAGAAGTTGGCAGGGGAGCTTTCCCACCACATGAACTGTCTTTTTCAGAATAATCACTATCCATTTATTACATTAAGAGACTTTTTATGATGTTTCCCTGTCATTACATGACATTCTGGTCTTATTCTGAAGAGTAATTTTCTATCTGTGCTAAGGATACTTCATCAAGAATACACAGTGTGTCTCTTCATTATTTACATTTGGAATCTCCGAAAACACCATTGGAGCCCAAGACTGGAACCCAAGGGGACTCACCATAGTTTTCTAACATGAATAGAAAATAGGGTTAGGAAAAATGAAAAAAAAAAAAAAGAAGAAGAAGAAGAAGGGTTATCAAGTTGTTAGGGTCATCCTCACCTGGAATCAGAATTTTTAGTCAAAGTGACCCAGAAGTTTTCAGTTCATCCCTTTATTTCCAAGACTGGGAAACAATATAAGAAGAAGCAGTTTTTCCAAATCATGAGGCTGGTCAGTGGCAGCTGAGGATGTTTTCCAGTAGTCATGTACAGATGTGAGAGCTGGACCATAAAGAAAACTGAACACCAAAGAACTGATGCTTTTGAAATGTGGTGCTGGAGAAGACTCTTGAGAATCCCTTGGACTGCAAGAAGATCAAACCAGTCAATCCTAAAGGAAGTCAATCCTGAATATTCATTGGAAGTGCTATTGATGAAACTAAAGCTCCAATACTTTGGCTACCTGATCTGAAGAGATGACTCACTGGAAAAGACCCTGATGCTGGGAAAGATTGAAGGCAAAAGGGGAAGGGGGGCAACAGAAGATAAGATAGTTAGCTAACATTAGAGACTTGATGAACATGAATTTGAGTAAAGTCCGGGAGATGGTGGAGGACAGGAGACTGATGTGATGCAGTTCATGGGTTGCCAAGAGTTGGGCATGATGTAGCTACTGAACAACAACATTCATGGATGCATGCCCTCTGGCTCAGAGGTCACAGAGCGCTTTCTTGTTGGTCATCTTACTATGCTTCATGGTCATGTACCCTGTACCCCTAAAATTCTCTTACCTTCTCATGCCCTGCTCCTGGAATGTTCTTTCCCCAGTCCTTTACATAGTTCACTCTTTCTGTTCATGTCACTGCTCAGAGGCTCCCCCTCTGTGACATCTTTGCTGATCCTCTGCTCACTGTCTCTTTCCTTACCCTGCTTTACATTTCCCTATAGAAACTATCAACAGCTGAAAGTGCATTTCAAACATGTTTGCCATTTCTTATCTCCATCCATAAGGAATCTCCAAAAGTAAGCCCAAAAATCAGTAGGCAAGATTTTTACATAAAGTAGGTACTCAGTATTAGACCAACAAAGGTTGCGTGAGTGGATGACTTGATAGCTGGTTTCATGTTGTGGAATTGGCAGCATTTCATGAGCTTACTTGATTCATGGAAGGCATTTAAAGATGTAAACTCTCAGTTTGACTTAGGTTGATTTCCCCACAGAACTCCTAAACAGCGGGCACTTAAAAATAATGGTCTACATTTAGGAGCAATAGTTTGGGTTTTTCAGACACATGTATTATGGAGTCTGTCTATGGTCCCTCCAGAAACTTTGCTGCCTTGCAAAAGCTAAACATCTCAACACCTACAACTGTGACTCTCAAGATGCCGAGGTCCCTCCAAAAAGCTGTTTCCTCCAGGCCCTGAGAATTTACTCTGGTCCCTCTTAATGAGCAGGGGAATAGTACTGTGTTGGTAGTGAGGGCTGTTGAGTATGAAAAGGAGTCAGACCCTGGATTAACAGTGTCGACATAGGAACAAACAAGGTGAATATACGTGGGCTTCCTTTGTGACTCAGCTGGTAAAGAATCCTCCTGCAATGCCAGAGACCTGGGTTGGGAAGATCCCTTGGAGAAAGAAATGGCTTCCCACTCCAGTATTCTGGCCTAGAGAATTCCATGGACAACACAGTTTACGGGGTCGCAAAGAGTCAGACATGACTGAACGACTTTCTCTTTCACTTTCAGTGGAGGGATTGCCCTCAGGAAGTCAGTGGGAAGTAATCTTGAGGAAATAAACAAAAACAAAAACACTCTTGCAGACTTCTGACTATACTACAAAGCTTGCAGTAATCAAAACAGCACGATACTGGCTTAAAAAAAAAAAAAAAAGACACATAGATCAATGGTACAAAAAGGAGAGCCCAGAAATGAGTCCACCCACTTATGGTCCATTAATCTACGTCTACAGGGACACGAATAGACGCATTTCCAAAGAAGACATACAGTTGGCCAATAGATACATGAAAAGACGCTCAATATTGTGAATTGTTAGGAAATGCAAATCAAAACTACAAGGTACAAATGCACACCAGTCTAAATGGCCCTCATCAAAAAGTCTACAAATAATAAAGACTGGAAAGGGTGTGGAGAAAAAGGAACACTCCACCCTGTTGGAGGAAATGTAGATGTATACTGATGCTATGGAAAAAAGCATAGAGGTTCCTCAAAAAACTGAAAATGAAACTACCATATGATCCAGCAAGTTCAAAACAAGTATGGAAGAAACAAAAATTCAAGAAGATACAAGCACCCCAATGTTCCTAGCATCATCATTTACAATAGCCAAGATGTGGACACAGCCCAAGTATCCATCAGCAGATGAATGAGTATAGATGTGTGGTGTGTGTGTGTGTGTGTGTGTGTGTGCGCGCACGTGTGCTTGCTCTTTTGTGTTCGACTCTTTGAAACCCACGACTGTAGGGCCTAACTCCTCTATCCATGGGATTTCCCAGGCAAAAATACTGGAGTGGGTTACCATTTCCTGCTCCCACCCAGGGGTCAGAGCTGTGTCTCTTGTGCCTCCTGCATTGGCAGGCAGACTCTTTACCGCTGGCACCACTTGAGCAGACCCAATATGCAATGAAGGCCAGTGGAGTCCCAGCAAAGCCCCAGGGATGGAGTCTGGATCTCCCACATTCCAGGCGGACGCGTTAACCTCTGCGCCACCAGGGAAGCCCATGGGATACTACTCAGCTCTAAAAGCAAATAATAGATTGCCATTTGCAGTAACACGGATGGTCTTGGAGAATATCATGCTTAGTGTCTAAAATAAGTCAGACAAAGAAAGACAAATACTATTTTTTATCATTTACATGTAGAATCTAAAAAATAAAAATGAATGAGTGTAGCAAATAAAAACAGAGTCACAGATACAGAAATCAAACTAGTGATTACCAGTTAGGAGAGGAAGAATGGAGGGGAAAAAAGGGATAAGGGACTAAGAAATTCGCTGGTGGCTCAGATGGTAAAGAATCCCCCTGTAATACTGGAGACCTGATTTGATCCCTGGGCTGGAAGATCCCCTGGAGAAGGGAATGGCTACCCACTCCAATATTCTGGCCTGGAGAATTCCATGTACTGAGGAGCCTGTCAGGCTATAGTTCATGAGATGGTTGGATGGCATCACCAGCTTGACGGACATCAGTTTGAGTAAGCTCTGGGAATTGGAGATGGACAGAGAAGCCTTGTGTGCTACAGTCTATGGGGTTGCAAAGAGTCAGACATGACTGAACGATTGAACTGAACTGATACTGTATACCTGAAACTAATATAATACTGTAAAGCAACCATAGTTCAGTAAATAAATAAGTAATCACAACCCACTCCAATACTCTTGCCTGGAAAATCCCATGGATGGAAGAGCTTGGGAGGCTGCAGTCCATGGGGTCGCTGAGTCGGACACTGAGCGACTTCACTTTCACTTTTCACTTTTATGCATTGGAGAAGGAAATGGCAATCCACTCCAGTGTTCTTGACTGGAGAATCCCAGGAACGGCGGAGCCTGGTAGGCTGCCGTCTATGGGGTTGCACAGAGTTGGACACGACTGAAGCGACTTAGCAGCAGCAATGAACAAATTAAATAAAAACCAGCTAGTTTTAATTTTTATTTAACTTAAAAATTAAATTAAAAAATTCAGCTTAGTGGGCTGGTTGGTTTTTTAAAAAATGAAAGATGGAAGACACTGGGAATGGCTCACAAACAGCATGATGCAGGCTTCATCTCTTCTCTCTTTTGTCTATTTCCTCATTTTATCTTTTCCCTAAGTCTTGTAAATCACCCTAAAATGTCGGGGAGCCTGCTATTAAATGGCAACAGCTGTGAGAAGACCTATATTTTGACCCTGGGTCTGCCTTGAGAGGTCATGCCTACTTATTGAACCCATTTCCTCATCTGCAAAATGGCCTGAATTATTCTCATCCCCTCTGAATGAGAAGTCAGGGAGCTGGTAAGCTGATTTTCTAAACACTTCTTAAACCGTAAGTCCAGCACAAATGCACAGTCTCACTTATCTATCATAAAATCTTATTAAATGGTACTTGCTTTGTTTGGTTTAGTTGTTCAGGATGGAATGTTTATCCTGATCTTGCATTCTGAGAGCTCACAGGAATTTTAAATCTAATTTGATTTCTCTGATTCTGGCTTTCCCTTGACTTCTATTTCAAGAGTGAAACTAAAGGAGGGTCTATTTCTCTTTGGTTTTAGGCTCTAACAGTGGGGCTTTTTTTGCATTCTGATTGCAAGTACAGCCTAACAAAGCCATATTTTAACGCAGGGAAATGTCACTTACATGTTAAAAAGCTCACAGAAGCAAGTCTGTCTCTGCTGAATCTTTGAAGACGCTGCTTAATAAAAACGAGAGATCTTTCTGACGCTGTCCAACAGAACCTCCAGTAAATTTGTTCCGTGCATATTTTTGACGGTAGAGATAAAAAGAGGGAAAAAGGCAGAGTGCATCACAACAATCATTTTTCATTACAGTCAGATATCTTCAAGCTTTAGTGCAATGGAGTCAACCAGAAAAGATTGGGTATTAATTATGAAGGTTCACTTCAATTTATCAGCAAAGGGTATCAAACAGGCCAAACACCACAGTCTCTCATATAATTTATCTCTTCCTTGTAGGGAGGCATAGAGCAACGACTTGCAAATTGCCTCCTCTGCAAAAAGAAGGGAGAAAAACATACACGCACAACACACAATTAAAAGCAGATAAGCATCAGGCAATGTGTCACATTTTCAGCAGAAAGCCAAAAGTGGAGGTCTTAATCTTCGGGGCTGGTTTGCTGAGAGTACTCACTGATTCCTCCCTTGATGTGACTACTTAACTCCTATTAAAATTAATAGGGGTCAGGCTTGATCATCAAGGGAGAAAGGGCCTCCTGGCGCGTATAGGCTTCAAGTAATAAGGATTTGGTGATTACTATATTATTTGGCCATTCATTTTCAGATTATCTTGTAAGTGTATGCTCTTTGTGATCTCGTCCAATTATGAAGAATAACACGCCGTGTAGGATCTATTTTTATTAAAGCAATCTTCTTTTCTTAAGCATATAATTTAGGGGGCATATTGACAGGATCTTAATGCAGAGACCTTGAAACTACGCCCCCCTACACACATATACCAAATAAATCATGTTAGTTACCATTTCTAACCTAGGTGTACTTTTGTGGGACTCTGACCCAAAGATTTGGAGAATATCAACTCATAAAAAAAATCCAATTCAAATAGGTCTTAGATAATGGAAGAGGAGGGTAAATTTGCTTGAAAAAGTGGCATGAACATGTTGCTGAATGATAAATATGAAAAATCTGAGACAGCAACAGTTCCCCCCAAATGTCTGAGACACAGTTTCTGTTAAATGGGTGTAGTAGAATTACCAGCCTCAAGGTTATTTGAAAGAAGACCACATTTGTAAAAGTATTTGGAACAAATTGCCATGGTATATAACACAAAAAACGCCCAGTGTCACAGACTCTGATCTGTGTAGTGAGGAGGATAAGTAAAAACAAGAGTCAGAATTCATTCAGGTTCTAACAGCGGGGCTTTTTTTTTGCATTCTGATTGCAAGCGCAATCTGCAACTTTTAAAGTATACTTTTATACACTTGGAATTTCATCCATTAAGAATCTGAAAAACAACAATAAACATAAAAACACTAACAGCATCATTTTGTAGGAGAGAGGACATTTTTAAAGGTACAGGACTGAAAAGGGCATTTCTTTGAAACAAAGAAAGTTACCACCATGAAGGCGTACTGCATCTCGCTCTCTGATTTTTCTTGTTTGCTGCAGACTGGTGAAAATGACCTTGCAAACTACCTCTAACCTACAGGGAAGCATTCAGGAGCCTCTGAAATAGACCATCATGGCAGCTCAGTACCATGGATAGGATCAGTAAGTAATTCACAGGGACATTAACAATTAAGCAAGCAGGTATGGTTGAATCTTTCTCATCAAAATGTTGTGCTATGACCTTAGAATGAAAGAAAATGTTTGCAAAACGCATATCTGAAAAGGGGTTAATATCCAAATATCCAAAATATAAAAGTGACTCATACAACTCAATAGCAGAAATCATCTCACCATCATCAAAGTTCCATCTAGTCAAAGCTATGGTTTTTTCCCAGGAGTCAGGTATGGATGTGAGAGTTGGACCATAAAGAAGGCTGAGCGCCAAAGAATGGATGCTTTTGAACTGTGGTGTTGGGGAAGACTTTAGAGTCCCTTGGACTGCAAGGAGATCCAACCAGTCCATCCTAAAAGATATCAGTCCTGAATATTCATTGGAAAGACTGATGCTGAAGCTGAAGCTTCAACACTTTGACCACCAGATAAGAGGAACTGATTCATTAGAAAAGACTCTGATGCTGGGAAAGATTGAAGGCAAGAGGAGAAGGTGACAACAGAAGATGAGATGGCTGGAGGGCATCACTGACTCAATGGACATGAGTTTGAGCAAGCTCCGGGAGATGGTGAAGGACAGGGAAGCCTGGTGTGCTGTAGTCCATGGAGTTGCAAAGAGTCAGACAGGACTGAGTGACTCAAGGACAGTGACCATCATCTGATTAAAAAATGGGCAGAGGCTTTGAACAGACACTCCTCCAAAGATGACATACAAATGGCCCGCAGACACATGAGAAGGTGAATCACATCACCAGTCATCAAGGGAATGTGAATCAAAATCACAATGAGATACCACCTAGCACCTCTTAAGGGGACATACATATTCCTATTGATGACTCATGTTGATACATGGCAGAAACCAACTCAGTCTTGTAATGCAACTATCCTCCCATTATAAATAAATAAATGAATAAATGTAAGTGAAACTGCTCTCTCAAAAAGGTACTTGCATTTCATGTTCATTGCAGCACAATGAACAGTTTCTAAGCCATGGAGACAACCTAAAATGACCACTGATTGATGAGTAGATAACGAAAATATAGTGTATATATCCTTCTCTATAGTTTGAAAATACATGGCTAGGTATATATCCAGGTTTAGGATTGTTATATCTTCCTAAAGACTCATTGTCATTTTAAACATTATCTGATAAAATTATTTTTCCCTAATGCTTTTTTTGCCTCAAAGTCTGTTTTTTCTGATATTGATATTGCTATTCCAGCTTTCCCTTGCATTGTGCTTTTCACTGAGTTTTTAAAAGCCTTTTTATTCTCAATGTTTCTGTATCACTCTCTTTATGTATGTCCCTTGAAAACAGAACATATGTGCAAGTTGTCTGCTTGTTTGTTTTATTAGCTTTTCATTTTAAGATACTTGGAGGTTTACATCAGGCAGAAATAAGAGACAGCTAAGACCGAAACCAGGAACCCTTCGCTCAGTTTCACGCAATGTTGACATTTTGTAAAGCTATAGGCCAACATCACCACTCAGATACTGACATGGGTTCAGTCGAGATACAGAAAATTCCTATCACCCCAAGGGTGATAAGTGGTTAATATCCAAAATACAAAAGGAACTCATCCAACTCACTCTGCATAATTCCTTAGAGATGCGTCCAGTTTGCTCTTTGTACCAAAAGTTCAGTTCAGTTCAGTTCAGTCGCGCAGTCATGTCTAACTCTTTGCGACCCCATGAATCACAGTACACCAGGTCTCCCTGTCCATCATCAACTCCCGGAGTTCACTCAGACTCACGTCCATTGAGTCCATGATGCCATCCAGTCATCTCATCCTCGGTCATCCCTTTCTCCTCCTGCCCCCAATCCCTCCCAGCATCACGGTCTTTTCCAATGAGTCAACTCTTCGCATAAGGTGGCCAAAGTACTGGAGCTTTAGTTTGAGCATCATTCCTTCCAAAGAAATCCCAGGGTTGATCTCCCTCAGAATGGACTGGTTCGATCTCCTTGCAGTCCAAGGGACTCTCAAGAGTCTTCTCCAACACCACAGTTTCAAAAGCATCAATTCTTCGGCGCTCAGCCTTCTTCACAGTCCAACTCTCACATCCATACATGACCACGGGAAAAACCATAGCCTTGACTAGATGGACCTTAGTCGGCAAAGTAATGTCTCTGCTTTTGAATATACTATCTAGGTTGGTCATAACTTTTCTTCCAAGGAGTAAGTGCCTTTTAATTTCATAGCTGCAGTCACCATCTGCAGTGATTTTGGAGCCCAAAAAAACAAAGTCTGACACTGTTTCTACTGTTTCCCCATCTATTTCCCATGAAGTGATGGGGCCAGATGCCATGATCTTCGTTTTCTGAATGTTGAGCTTTAAGCCAACTTTTTCACTCTCCTCTTTCACTTTCAACAAGAGGCTTTTTAGCTCCTCCTCACTTTCTGCCATAAGGGTGGTGTCATCTGCATATCTGAGATTATTGATATTTCTCCCAGCAATCTTGATTCCAGCTTGTGTTTCTTCCAGTCCAGCATTTCTCATGATGTACTCTGCATATAAGTTAAATAAGCAGGGTGACAATATACAGCCTTGACGTACTCCTTTTCCTATTTGGAACCAGTCTGTTGTTCCATGTCCAGTTCTAACTGTTGCTTCCTGACCTGCATACAGATTTCTCAAGAGGCAGGTCAGGTGGTCTGGTATTCCCATCTCTTTCAGAATTTTCCACAGTTTACTGTGATCCACACAGTCAAAGGCTTTGGCATAGTCAATGAAGCAGAAATAGATGTTTTTCTGGAACTCTCTTGCTTTTTCCATGATCCAGCGGATGTTGGCAATTTGATCTCTGGTTCCTCTGCCTTTTCTAAAACCAGCTTGAACATCAGGGAGTTCACGGCTCACGTATTGCTGAAGTCTGGCTTGGAGAATTTTGAGCATTACTTTACTAGCATGTGAGATGAGTGCAATTGTGCGGTAGTTTGAGCATTATTTGGCATTGCCTTTCTTTGGAATTGGGATGAAAACTGACCTTTTCCAGTCCTGTGGCCACTGCTGAGTTTTCCAAATTTGCTGGCAAATTGAGTGCAGCACTTTCACAGCACCAAAAGTTAGTTCTTTTTTTTTTTTTTTCTTTCACTGAGCAGTATTACATAGAATATACATGAAGTGAAGTGAAAGTCGCTCAGTCATGTCCGACTCTTTGACTGTATAGTCCATAGAATTCTCCAGGCAAGAATACTGGAGTGGGTAGCCTTTCCCTTCTCCAAGGGATCTTCCCAACGCAGGGATGGAACCTAGGTCTCCCACATTGCAGGCGGATTCTTTACCAGCTGAGCCCCAAGGGAAGCCCTAGCATATACAGACTAAAGTTGAACCATTCACACATTGCAGGACATCTGGGTAATTTCCAGTTCTTAGCTACTATGAATGAACTGCTCTAAACACTTGTGTACAGACTTGCATGTGAGCCTCAGTCATCTTCTCTCTGGGCTAAATTGCCCAGGCATGTGTTTGCCGGGTCACATGGTAGTTGGATGTTTAGTTTTTAAGAAACTGCCAAACTGTTTTCTAGGGTGGCTGTACTGTTTTACATTCCCGTTTAAATGGGACATTTAAGCAGCGTTTAAGTGACCAGTCTCCACCTCCTCATCACCATTTGGTGTTGTCACTATATTTTTTCTGTTTTATTTTATTCTATTCTTAAGTTTCTACTAAAGTATAGTTGATTCACAATGTTGTACTAGTCTCGGGTGTACAGCAAAGCGATTCATACATTTTTTTTTCTTTTTCATTATACATTCTTTTACATTATCGGTTGTTAAAATATATTGAATATAATTCATTGTGCTATACAGTAGGACCTTCGTTATCTATAACAGAGTGGAGGAATGAGTCAGGAGTTTGGGATTAACAGATACACACTGTCTTTTATTTTAGCCACTCTGATAGGTGTGTAGTGATATTTCATTAGGGTTTTAATTTGCATTTTCCTGATGGTTATTTAATGATTCTGACATATTTTGATGTGCTTATTTGCTATATGTGTCTCTTTTTTGATGAAGCACTCTTTATGTCTTCAAAGTTGTCCAATTGGTTTGTTCACTGTTGAATTTTAAGAGTTCTTTATACATTCCAGAAAACAGTCCTTTATCAGATATGATTTGCAAATATTTTCTCCCACTGCGTAGCTTGTCTTTTCATTCACTTAGCAGTGTCTTTGGCAGAAAACGCTTTTTCTAATTTTGATGAAGTCCTACTTATCAGTTTTTTTTCTTTTGGTAATTTTACAGTTGATCTTAAGTCTAGGAACTCTCTGCCTGCCCTATACCCTGCAGATTTCTTTTCTCTTTTATTTTTCTAAAGCTGTTATGGTTGTACATGTAAATCTTTTAACCATTTTAATTTAATTTTTAGAAAGCATGAAACTTAGGTCAAGGGGTTCTTTCTTTAGTTTTTGTTTTTGCTGTCCTCTGTCTTTGGGTGCCAAATTGCTCCAATCCTGTTTTTTAAAAGGCTGTACTTCCCTCATTTAACTGGTTTTACATGTTTATCAGACATCATTGAACATATTTGTGTGGGTCCATATCTGAATCCTCTACTCTGTTCCATTTATCTATGAGTCTATTTCTCTATTTCCATTGATCTATGTGCCACACCACAACATTCTGATTACTATAGTTATGGAATAAGTCCTGAAATTGGGTAGAATGATTATTTGCAATTTATTACCCTTTAAAAAATTGTTTCAGTTATTCTAGTCCCTTTTCCATATAGATTTCAGAATAATCTTGTCTATATCTACCCAAAAAATCTTGCTTGGATTTTGATAAAAATTATATTAAATGTACACATCAATATGTGGATAACTGATACCATTACTTTGTTGAGTCTTCCAATCCATGAACATAGTGTGTCTCTCCATTTATTTAAATTTCCTTTATTTTTTCAGTGTTATGTAGCTTTTAGCATACAAGTCCTGTTCATGTTTTATTAGTTTTACACCTCAGTATTTCATTTTTCTGAGGGATTATAAATGGCATTATGTTTTAAATTTTGCTCTCCATACATTCATTTCTAGTATATAGATATAGAATTAATTTGTCTATGTTTGTCTTATATCCTGTAACCTTGTTGAACCGACTATTTCTAGAAATATTTTGTAGATCCTTGGGATTTTCTACTTAAATTCTTTATTTTTACATCTTTTTCCCTAATTCTTTTACTTTCAACAAATCCATGTTGTTATCTTTATGTATAACTCTGGAAGATATAACTCAGAAGTATTTGTTTTTACTCAATACATATCTTTCTTATAACTAGAAAATTTAGTTCACTTATATTTACTGGGACTAATGACAAATTAAAGCTTAACCAATAACTTTATTATTTTAATGTAGAGAAGGTTTTTTTTTAATTCTTTATTTTACCTTCTAATGTATTCATTGGGTTGTCTTTATTTTTTAATTCTCCCTTCTTTGATGGTTTACTCACATTTAAAATGCATATTTCATTTAACAAAATCTAATCAACATGACTATTCTTCTGAATATTACAAGAACTATAGAATATCTAATTCCCTCTTTCATGACATTATGGTCTAACATTTTAGTAACCTCTTATTTCTGGTGAAGGTGAAGGTGAAGTCACTCAGTCATGTCCGACTCTTTGCGACCCCTGGACTGTAACCTACTAGGCTTCTCCATCCATGGGATTCTCCAGGCAAGAATATTGGAGTGGATTGCCATTTTCTTCTCCAGAGGATCTTCCTGACCCAGGGATCAAACCCGGGTCTCCCGCATTGGAGGCAGACGTTTTAACCTCTGAGCCACCATTCAAATACATCCTTATGATAATTATTGTTTGCTATAAATCTATATACAGAATAAATCTTTTTGCCTAGTATTGTTTTTTACATTCCTATACATCTTGAATTTCAACATCCTTCACCCATGTGTATACCCTCAGATAGCTCTTTTAGCAGGAGTCTCTGAGTGATACCTCTCGCGAACATTGCTTGCCTAACCTGTCTTACTTCACTCTTAAATCAGCATTTGACTATGTCTAGAACTAAGTTGTGGAGAAGGTGATGGCTCCTGACTCCAGTACTCTTGCCTGGAAAATCCCATGGATGGAGGAGCCTGGTGAGCTGCAGTCCATGGGGTCGCTAAGAGTCGGACATGACTGAGCGACTTCACTTTCACTTTTCACTTTCATGCATTGGAGAAGGAAATGGCAACCCACTCCAGTGTTCTTGCCTGGAGAATCCCAGGGACGGGGGAGCCTGGTGGGCTGCCATCTATGGGGTCACACAGAGTCGGACACAACTGAAGCGACTTAGCAGAACTAGGTTGAGGAGAAGGCAGTGGCACCCCACTCCAGTACTCTTGCCTGGAAAATCCCATGGGTGGAGGAGCCTGGTGGGCTGCAGTCCATGGGGTTGCTAAGAGTCGGACATGACTGAGCGACTTCACTTTCACTTTTCACTTTCATGCATTGGAGAAGGAAATGGCAACCCACTCCAGTGTTCTTGCCTGGAGAATCCCAGGGACGGGGGAGCCTGGTGGGCTGCCATCTATGGGGTCACACAGAGTCGGACACAACTGAAGCGACTTAGCAGAACTAGGTTGAGGAGAAGGCAGTGGCACCCCACTCCAGTACTCTTGCCTGGAAAATCCCATGGGTGGAGGAGCCTGGTGGGCTGCAGTCCATGGGGTTGCTAAGAGTCGGACATGACTGAGCGACTTCACTTTCACTTTTCACTTTCATGCATTGGAGAAGGAAATGGCAACCCACTCCAGTGTTCTTGCCTGGAGAATCCCAGGGACGGGGGAGCCTGGTGGGCTGCCATCTATGGGGTCACACAGAGTCGGACACAACTGAAGCGACTTAGCAGAACTAGGTTGAGGAGAAGGCAGTGGCACCCCACTCCAGTACTCTTGCCTGGAAAATCCCATGGGTGGAGGAGCCTGGTGGGCTGCAGTCCATGGGGTTGCTAAGAGTCGGACATGACTGAGCGACTTCACTTTCACATTTCACTTTCACGCATTGGAGAAGGACATGGCAACCCACTCCAGTGTTCTTGCCTGGAGAATCCCAGAGACCAGGGAGCCTGGTGGGCTGCCATCTATGGGGTCGCACTGAGTCAGACACGACTGAAGCGACTTAGCAGCAGCAGCAGCAGCATTAGGTTGAGATTTATGTTCCCTCAGTGCTTTGAGGATATTCTGTTCTCTTCTGGCTTTTGGTGTGGGAGACAAGAAGTCTGTTGTCAACCTAACTGTTCATTCTTTCCAGATAATCTCACTTTTCTCACTGGTTGCTTTAGAGATTGTCCTTGCCCCTTTCCAGTGTCACCATATGTGCCTGGCTGTGGATTTATTTTCATTTCTACTTCCTGCTCAGACTCAGTGTGCTGTCATCCAAGAACGACAAGTGGCTGGCCACTGCAAGAGCTTCATCTTCTTCTCTCAGTACCCTGAGTTTGACGCTTTAGTGAATTAACAGCATCGAGGACCTTTCTTTGAACCTGCCTTACATAAAGCACACTTGGAACTCACGTCAAGAGCAACTGGGCACAGAAGATGAAGCAATAGCCACAGAGAGGGCTTAGAAACAGAAGTAAACCTGCAGACGAGGGAGGCATTTTTTGGCAAAATATACCCTGGTACTTTAACAGGACCCGCATCATTCGGGGGGACACACCACTAAGAGGTCTTCCTTTGATCTTGCTTAGACCCTTTTCTGTTTGACTACGTACAGAAAGAAAGGCAAACAAAATCATCTTCAAGCACCCTTGCACTGCTAACTTTCTAGGGTGTATGTGGTCCCTCTAATTTCCTTCCAGGACTGAACAGATCATTCTGTCTCTTCCAAGCTCACCTGGTGCCGAGAACATGTAAGGCAGCCACTGTGTCTGTCTTACCATCAGATGCTCGGATTCTGGCACGCCTGCTGCCTTGCCTCCTCCCCCTGACTTCCATCTAAAGTGAGGCTAAGGGTCCACATCTCATTTCCTTGACAAAAATGTCAACAGCATTATCGTATGCATGTGCTGTGCAGATAAGGGAAAGTCACTTTAAACAATCTGTTCCATTCACTTTGGGTTTACCAGCTTTAGTCTTTATTTTGAATTCAGCAATGCTGTGGTCTTTGTACTGGAGATGACATAGCCAGTTCCAGTTACCAGCTAGGTGAGTGAGTCACCTTCCACCATGTAAGACTTTATCATTTTCTCAAGGAATTTCACCGTCAATCAGAAGAAATGAGATTCTCCAGTCTTCCAGGGAAAACATTTCTCGCATACTTTTGTATAAAAATCCCTTGCAAAATAATGAATTTTCATCACCCAGCCTGGTTGGTCATATGTGAAATGTAAACGAGAGGTGGCTTTATTTGTGGAATGCCTCAAGTTCTAGGGCTTCCCAGGTGGTTCAGGGAAGAATCTGTCTGCCAATGCAGGAGACACAAGAGACTCAAGTTTCATCCCTGGGTCAGGAAGATCCCCCGGGTGAGGAAATGGCAACCCACTCCAGTATTCCTGTCTGAGAAATCTCATGGATGGAGGAGCCTATCAGACTACGGTCTATGGAGTCAGAAAGGGTCAGACACGACTTAGCAACTGAGCATGGCACAACCTCAGCTTCCATCTCCCATCCCAAGTGTGACAATAAGACTTTTTTGTCCCCATATTTTGACAATAAGAATAAGTGAAGCTAACAGTTACTGAGTGCTCACTACCTGCCAGGCACAAGCAATCCATATATCACATTTTTTCCAGCTTTTATAAAATCTCTGTAATATATGTACTGTTATATTTTCTATTTGTGGATTAGATATCTGAGAATTATTAATTTACCAGATGGTGCTATTGGTAAAGAACCTGCCTGTGATTGTAGGAGACGTAAGAGACTCGGGCTTGATCCCTGAGTCAGGAAGATCCCCGGGAGGAGGGCTTGGCAATCCCCTCTAGTATTCTTGCCTGGAGAATCCCACGCACAGAGGAGCCTGGCAGGCCACAGTCCACAGGGTCGCAAAGAGTCAGACATGACTGAAGCTACTTAACACGCAAAATTGTCTATATGGGAAGTGACTGAGCAGAATCTGGACAGCAGTTTGCCTGAATCCAGAATCAGATTTTCAACCTCTGCGTGAAGAACCACTGTCTGTGTCCTGGTACCAATCTGATTTCTTGTGAGGCAGCAATTCTAGAAGTGACAACAGAGAGACATAAAGGCTGCGTCACCTGCCCGTTTGACTCCTAAGTTTAAACTTCCGACCACTGCGCCTGACAGCTTGGAGGGCCATCTCCCTTAATAGATGCATCAGGAAAGATCGACTTCTGTTCGCTTTTATAATTTTTCAAAAGAAGGAGAATGCCCCTAGATTAACAAAAATGGATATTTTTACCACTTTAAAGCAGAACAAGGTAAAATGAAAATTAGCTGTTTATTCTGCTTTTGAGGTGGATGTACAGCAGAGTTAACTAGGGTTCAAAAAGAAGGTTTATTATTTTCTTAGGCAGCCAGGGGAAAACAGGGGAACTTTGCAAATACATTGTGTATCACATAGGAGGCTCAGAGAAGAGTTCTTCACAGCATTTCTGTGGTGTGTGCACCAACCTCAGGCCATGTGGAGTGTGCACACCTTCAAAGTAAAGTGAATAACTGTAACAGACAACCTACATGTGTGTGTAACAAATAAAAATGAGATTTGGGCAGGCAGAGCAATGTACCTGGGAATTCCACTTTTAGGAATTTTTCCTCGGTATTATATACCTACGCACAAGGCTGCTTGTTGTAGCTTTTTATGTGTCTGCGTAATAGTGAAAAATTGCTATCAAGCTAAATGAAGTTCATTAAATTAATCACAGTGTAATGTAATAAAGGGCTTCCCAGGTGGCTCAGTGGTAAAGAATCCGTTTACCTGTGCAGGAGAAGTGGGTTCGATCCCTGGGTCAGGAAGATGCCCTGAAGAAGGAAATGGCAACCCACTCCAGTATTCTTGCCTGGGAAACCCCATGGACAGAAGAGCCTGGCAGGCTACAGTCCATGGGGGTCACAAAAGAGTCGGACATGACTTAACAACTCAACAACAGCAGTAACACCTAATATGAAATACCAGACAGCTTACAAAGATAGCGCCGACACGGAAAGGTTTCGGAAATCTATTGGTGAAAGTCAATTGTGGAATAAAATGCCTACTTGAATTCCAGTTATGTAAAAAATTAAAATAAATCAGATACGTGTATATGTGTATATGTGTATACACGTATCTGATTTATTTTGATCGCTGGTTCAAGGGCAAACTGTGTTTCTGACATGATTTGGCCATTGGAGACAGAGACCCTTTCTTATCGTAGCAACGGTTGGAAAACTTCAGCTGAAAACTATTTTACGTCTCAATTACTCATGATTAATGGAATCAGATGGAATCAATTAATAAAGTCAAAATATACAGAGCAGATTAAAATAGCATAAGCAGCACACACAGTTACTCAGATATAAACAGAAGGGGAAGGGACAGTGCACATCTGTAGCAAGGAACACGCAGGAGTGATGCAGAAAGTAACTTTGCAGGTTAATGACTGGTACAGCGTGCAGAACACAGTCATTTTGTTGGGTGGACAGTATATTACTTTAATAAGCATGTGGAACAACACGGACAAGGAGATAAGGGGAAACCACCAGAGATCTGGCAAACCCTGCTCTCAGAACCTCGCAATTAGAGAGAGAAGGAAGCAAGCATCCATCCAGCAGTCCAGCAGTGGCTTCACTTCTGCAGACCTTCAAAAAGCCGAGGAATCTCATGCAATTGGAAATTTACCCTGCTGTATTTTGAGGGTTTTCTCTATAGTTGGCTCAGGAATATAATGGTGAGCATACACCATCAACGGTCCCTGCTTTCATGGGTGCAAAGACTGGTGGGCTGGCGTGGTGGGGTCACATGTTAATTAAATAGGTACCAGAGTCTGTGTATGACCACAGACTGCGATCAAGAGGACAAAGAAATTTGTTTGGAATGACAGTGGCTAAAAAATAAGAGATAGCATCCTTCCAAAATCATGTTTGAACTCAGACCTAAGAATGGATAGGAAAAAATGCAATTAACAACAATAAACAAAGATGGGAAAAATAAAGTGAGAGTGGGGGAAAAGTGGAAATGTAAATGGGGGAAGAACATTCCAGGCACATAAAATAATGTTCAAAGGTCTATGAGACCTTTAGGCTTACCTTTATCAACTCAGGGGTTCATACCACTCTCTAAGAGGGGTCATTGTTGCTGTTTGATTGCTAAGTTGTGGCCAATGGGTAGATAACTCTTCATTTTCTCATTTTACAGGTACAAAGACTGAGGCACAGAGAGATTAAGTAATTTGTCAGAGATGCACAGGGGAGATCCTGGCAGTTGCTCTGTAGGAGCTTAGCCTCGCCATCTGCTGTGTGACCCCGGCAAGTCATTTGCCCTCTCTGAGCCTCACTTCTCACCTCCGTGAAAGGGAGCTGGCAGCGGAGATCACTAGTTTGCAGGAAGTCTTGCTCTTGCACTTGGAGGCTCTGGCAGGAAAGCATACCACTGTCTGGTGCTGTGGTCATGGAAGAAGGTTCCAGTTATTTCATCAGGAGCCTGCACTCATAGGACCAGTGCTGAGGAGTACAGCATGGTGTCTTACGCAGCCCTTGAGACGAGTATGTGATTTCATTCTCAGCAAGGCTGCACAGGCTCACTTATAGACACAGAGATGAGGAAAGGCCACAGCTACTCCAGGATCGTGCTGCTAGTATTCTGTGTGTGCACGCGTGTGCGTAGTCGTTCAGTCCACCTGGCTCCTTTTGACCCTAGGGACTGTAGCCTGCTAGGCTTCTCAGTCCATGGGATTCTCCAGGCAAAAATGCAGGAGCGGAAGGCCATGCCCTCCTCCAGGGATCTTTCCCACCCAGGGATCGAACCCATGTCTTCTGTGGACCAGATCTGAGTAGTTCTGCAGGCCACCATGGCCAGCACATCCCTTCGTGCAGCGTCAGTGGGGACAAGGTACTTCCTGGGACTTCGCCCAGAGCACTGCCTCCCGGGCCAACCACCTGGGGCAGGGCTGTGTCTGCCAGAAGAAGGGGCATCTTGCTACTCATCCAGACAAGCTACGGTCCCGCCACATGTTCTTTTTCTCCCAGCAAAGCCACCTGAGGGCCCACTTTGCTGGAGCAAGCTAAGTATCCCCAAAAGTCACTGTATTTGGATGAAAAGTGGAGACTGTCTTTGGTTTTCCCTTGGCCAGCGTTCGTGCCAAGTACATGTGGCGCGAGTCTTTCAAGAAAATGAATGACATTCCATCCCTCTCACTTTATCACCAGTGGGTGGCAAGGCCTGGGAGTTCCAAGTGGAGGAATAACCCTCCAGACACAGTGAGGAAATGGATCCAGGAGTCTCTGAGCCATAGAGGGAGGATCCAGGTGGAAATGCACATGCCCGGGGCAATATTCACACCTGCGGTGCCAGTGTCCAACACTGTACCCAGTGCATCTCCATCCAAGGTGCAAAAGGAGGAGGTAAATGCAGTGATGTCCACCATCAGATAGAAATGTACACCCATTCATCCTCTCTGGATGAGAAGATAAAGGAACGGGAATCAGAATCCCTCGCGAAAGGAGGTATGACCAATGCCCTGGGCGCGTCAGCAGAGGGAACGGTGGTTAACTGTGTGGACCCAGACTGCAGGGTTCAGATCATCGAAGCTCCCATCTCTCTCTCACTCAGCTAGCCCTGTGACCGGTCAAGTCACCCACAACCATCAGCTTCTGTTGCCTTGCACATGCCCGGGGCAATATTCACACCTGCGGTGCCAGTGTCCAACACTGTACCCAGTGCATCTCCATCCAAGGTGCAAAAGGAGGAGGTAAATGCAGTGATGTCCACCATCAGATAGAAATGTACACCCATTCATCCTCTCTGGATGAGAAGATAAAGAAACGGGAATCAGAATCCCTCGCGAAAGGAGGTATGACCAATGCCCTGGGCGCGTCAGCAGAGGGAACGGTGGTTAACTGTGTGGACCCAGACTGCAGGGTTCAGATCATCGAAGCTCCCATCTCTCTCTCACTCAGCTAGCCCTGTGACTGGTCAAGTCACCCACAACCATCAGCTTCTGTTGCCTAAACTTCAAAAGGCATTCTAGTGACTACTTTATAGAATTGCTCTTCAGCTGCAGGGGTGGAAGTCAGGCAGTCTTGGTACCCATCTAGTATGTTACCCAGCATGGTTATTACCTCTTGCCATTTGCCATGGTGTACGGATGAGACAGTTCAGTTCAGTTCATTTCCTCAGTCGTGTCCAACTCTTTGTGACCCCATGGACTACAGCACGCCAGGCTTCCCTGTCCATGGATATGACAGTTGGACCATAACAAAGGCTAAGCACCAAAGAATTGATGCTTTTGAACTGTGGTGCTGGAGAAGACTCTTGAGAATCCCTTGAACAGCAAGGAGATCAGACCAGTCAATCCCAGAGGAAATCAACCCTGAATATCCATTAGAAGGTGAAGCTCCAACATTTTGGCCACCTGATGCAAAGAGCTGATTCATCGGGAAAGATTCTGATGCTGGGAAAGATTGAGGGCAGAAAGAGAAGGGGGTGACAGAGGATGAGATGGTTGGATGGCATCACCAAATCAATGGACATGAGTCTGAGCAAACTCGGGGAGATAGTGAAGGAAGGGAAGCCTGGCATGCTGCAGTCCATGGGGTCACAAAGAGTCAGACTCAGCTGAGCGACTGAACAACAACCCTTTCCCCACCAAAGTGAATGACCAACTGGAACATGCTTTATTGTTGTTCACTCAGTCATGTCTGACTGTCTCAAAGCCAAATGACCACTCACCAGAACATCCTTCTTTTTCTTTCAAATTATGAAAGCCAGATTTGTGAATCAGTGTCCATGTTGCTTCTTCCAGGAAGCTTTCCTTGGATGTCTTACCCTGGTCTTAAGGACTCCTCTCTGGAATCCTCTGGGATCTCTATTGTAGCATTTATCACTGGGTATCATAGCTAGCTTACAACTTACCTGCTCTTTTATGGAGAGGGAGAATTTTGCATTCAGAAATTACATTTGATTAAGTTCTGTCTTTTTAGTGTTCAGACCAGGCCTGAATGCAGTAGTAATGCTGTAAATAGCGATTTGATGACTGTGTAATGAAGGAAATAGCCCCCAAAGATACATTATTGAAGTAGGAGGAAAACAGGCCCAACGCACGAACTCTGAGCTCTAGGTTCGCAGCTGCAGGAGCTCTTGGGCAAGTCATTTTAGGAAATGCAAAGTGCTAAGAAAATTGAAAGACCACAGAACTGCCCCACTCCCCAAAATGGTAATAATTCACAGTCGCAGATGTTCTTGTCATAGAAATAACCAGCACAAGTGAGGCACTGTGAGTTAGCCAGGTCAGACTTGGGTCCAAATCTGAAAGACTGCGGGTATGGGCACTGCCCCTTTGGCTTCACAGACGGGCAGGACCCTTGAGGGCAGCGCTGGGCCCCATGGTCACCTCACTGGTCACAGCTTCCACAAATAACAAGCCAGCATCTGTTGCGTTTTCTTCTGTACCTTTAAGTCAACCTTGGGGGAGCCGATTGAAAAGTTGGAAGTAGGTTTCAGGGTCACTAGATATTCATGGCAATGAATTCTCATAAAAGAGAAAGAAAGAAATAGTTGCAGATCCTTTTAATTTGCCTCTCACCAGCATTGCTTTGCTGAAAAGTTCTGCAGGTAGAGGCTGGGGCACTGGAATTTAGGTCAATGACATTCATGCTGCCTCTTAGAATCTTTCTGCAGCAAGCACATGATTTCCTGTTATGACTGTGGATCTCACCAGCAGTGAAGTGACTGTAAAGGCTTCCATCCTGTTTGTTTATAATTCTTAACAATGGGCTTTTGGGGAAGGAGGGACCGACGTTGCAAACGCTCTGACGAGCGGCGCAGAGCAGGCGCGCGATG
Source organism: Aepyceros melampus (assembly GCA_006408695.1). Lineage (NCBI taxonomy): Eukaryota > Metazoa > Chordata > Mammalia > Artiodactyla > Bovidae > Aepyceros > Aepyceros melampus. The sequence continues at coordinate 258,878 of SJXQ01005317.1, read as the reverse complement.
CCACCTGAATAATGCATGCCCACTTTGTGTGTGTACCCGCCACGGGCCCGAATGCAGGATCATGCCGCAGAAGGCTTTGAAACACCTGCTCTGAACAGCTCCGATGACAGCCAAGAGTCCAGATAAGATCTGAGCTCTGCCTCCTCCCCACCACCAAGCTCGCCGGGCCGCCCCATTTCCCTTTTTGCATTTAAAATAAGCTCTGAGACTAAGCCACGGAGAGATGCTGTCAAAGACGCCGCCGGCTTGCATGTGGCTCTCCGTCCTTTCTTGTGGAGCCGCACCCAGTTCTCATACCTGCACAGCCAAGGCAAGGACAGCCTCCCGAGATCCTGCCCCGTCCGTGTCCCCCGAGTCACCCTTCACGCAGAGGCACCTGGTAGCATCTTTCTAACAAAAGAAGGCCACCCGGGGCTGACGCAGCCGCAAAGGCACAGGGCTTTGATTTCAGACACATCGCACTCCCTCCAGGAGCTTGCTCCAAACCAGCTTGATACCTTTTAGCGGCTTCCCTTGACCATTTGTCTCCATAGTATATTGAACCTTCTTAGCTTGACAGGAAAGACCTCTCATGACCTGTATCCACAGCCTTGCAACCCCCTGGTCTCACCCAGGCACTGGGCTTCAGCCACCCAACCCTCTGAGTTTCTCTCTTGTCCTATCTGCATCCTCATACCTGCTCCTCCTTTATCTGTTCTTCTTCTGATCCATCAACCCTCGCAGCAGCCGCCACCACTACAATAAAACAGTGGTCAATACTCACGATTAATTAGTCAACATACACGTTCCTTTATTGAGCCCTCAAAACCACACTTAGAGGCATGTAGATTTCTTAACTTCATCACGAGGAAGTCCAGTAAGCCTCAGGGTGAGACATTTCTCCTCCAAGGTCACACAGCCGGACAGTCAGCAGATGCAAGGGGCAAAGCCAACTTTTGTGGCCATTTACTTGACCTTGAGCTTTTTCAGATCTTTACCTTGGCTTAAAAATTGTCCAAGTTCCAGCAACTCTAAAATGCCAAATCTATGTTAGGTCCCTCCCCACTTAAAATTCCACCTCTGCCTCCTTTTTGTACAAGCTGAGATGGTCTCCCTCACCATGAACCTCCCTTAAATCGCCCCCTTCCAGAATCGCAAGATAGAAGTCTATCTGCCTCCCACTTCTGCAGTGTACTCATCAAAATTGGAGTAATTCCATCATCATATGCCCACCTTATACTACATTATGACTATATATGAATAATTGGTTCAATCCCTGGGCCAGGAAGATCCCCTGGAGGAGGAAATGGCAACCCACTCCAGTATTCTTGCCCAGAGAATCCCACGGACAGAGGAGCCTGGTGGGCTACAGTCCATAGGATCACAAAGTCAGACACAACTGAAGCAACTGAGCAAGCATGCACACATGAATGATTACTGGATTGGCCAAAACACTCATTCGGGTTTTTCTGCAAGATGGCAGAAAAACTAGATTGAAGTTTAGCCAGCCCAATACTTTTTCCCAAAGTGTATATAAACTATAAAAAGTAAAAATACAACAGAACACCTGTACAGCCCACCCAATTTGACACCTTATCCTGACACCTCCGGTCATCAGCTGGAACAACTCATCTGTCTTTTTTTATTATTATTTATTTTTTATTGAAGGATAATTGCTTTACAGAATTTTGTTGTTTTCAGTCAAAGCTCAACATGAATCAGCCATAGGTATACAAATATCACCTCCCTTTTGAACCTCCCTTTCATCTCCCGCCTCATCCCCTCTCAGAATGGGAGGAAATAATAGCAAATGAAACAACTGACAAAGGATTAATTTCCAAAACATGCAAGCAGCTCATACAAGTCAATGCCAGAAAAGCAAACAACCAAATAAAGAAGTGGGAAAAAGACCTAAACAGACATTTCTCCAAAGACATACAGATGGCTAACAGACACATGAAAAGATGCTCAACATTGCTCATTATTAGAGAAATGCAAATCAAAACCACAATGAGATGTCACCCCACACCAGTCAGAATGGCCATCATCAAAATGTCTACAAACAATAAACGTTGGAGAGGGTGTGGAGAAAAGGGAATGTTCTTGCACTGTTGGTGAGAATGTAAACGGCTACAGCCTCTATGGAAGAGGGTATGGAGAGTCCTTAAAAACCTAGGAATAAAAGCACCATATGACCCAGCAATCCCACTCCTAGGCATATACCCTGAGGAAACCAAATCGAAAGAGACACATGTATCCCATGGTTCGTTGCAGCACTATTTACAATAGCTAGAAGATGGAAGCAACCTAGATGTCCATCAACAGATGAATGGATAAAGAAGTGGCGGTACACATACACAATGGAATATTACTCAATCATAAAAAGACCACATTTGAGTCAGTTCTGATCAGGTAGATGAACTTCATCTGTCCTTGTATCACTTCCTTATTTCCTTTCGGGCTTTACCACTTGCCTGCAGATTAAGGTTCACTGTTACATGTTTTTGAGTTTCCTATGAGTCGAATCGTCCTGAATGGGCTCTCTGGACAATATGGTATTTGCAGTGGTCGTGGCCAGTCTGTTGTGCATTTTTAGCTCCTTATTGTTTCTGAGGTTCATCCTTGTTGTTGTGGTTCCCTGTGCTTTATATTCGCTGTTGAACAAGCTTCTGTTGTGTGACCAGGACATGATGTCCTTATATAGTCTGCTCCGAGCGTGTATCTGGGTTCTTGCCAGTGTTTTGGTAGGTCAAGTTTCTATGGACTGATTATTCCAGCTCCTCATATATAGAGAGCTCTAGGGTGTATCCCAAGAAGAAAGTGTTGGGTTTATGGTGTGTACTTTTTCTTTCTATTTATTTACTTTTTTATTTTATATTGGAGTATAGTTGATTGGGGCTTCCCTGGTGGCTCAGTCCATAAAGAATCTGCCCGCAATGCAGGAGGCCTGGGCTCGATCTCTGGGTTGGGAACATCCCCTGGAGGAGGGCATGGCAACCCACTCCATTATTCTTGCCTGGAGAGTCCCAAGGACAGAGGAGCCTGGTGGGTTCCAGTCCATGTGGTCTCAGTGTCAGACATGACTAAGCGACTAAGCAAGCACAGCACCACCCACAGCTGACTGACAATGTTGTGTTGGTTTCAGATGTACAGCAAAGTAATTTAATTATACGTCTACAAGTATCTATTCTTTTTCAATGCTTTTCCCAGTTAGGTTATTACAGAACATTGAGCAGAGATGTTAATAGATAATGGTAATTGCTTTGCAAAGCAGTCTTACCAATTTTCACCCTCTTGAAAAATGTAAGAGTCTCCTTTGCTCCCTGTCATTTTGAAAATTTATTATTATCAGTTATTTGAATTTTTGCCCTTCTGGTGGGTATGAAATAGGATCTCATTATTATTCTAATTTTTATTCCCCTGTTTACCAGTGCACCTCTCCTCCTATGTCACTGGCCATTTGAAGTTCTGGTTTGGGGAAGTGTCTGTGTAAATCTTTTGACCATTTTTCCATTAGGTCACTTGTGTTTTATTTATTATACTTTTTTTACTGATTTGTGGAGTTTATCCTGTTTAGTAATCATTTTCAATTATATATGTTATAAACATCTTTTCCATTTTTAAAGATTTCCCTTTATTTTTCTGTTTTCTGTAGTCATTCCTTTTCTTTCATGGATTTTGCATTTCATGACTTATTTAAGAACACTCTTCACAGGAATTCATTTAATTCATTATCCTGTTTTCTTTTACATTTATAATTTTGCCTTTCACATGTAAGTATTTTTTAACCTGAAGTTCACTTTTATCCATTAATATATTGTGATATAGAGTTCACATTTTTCTTGCAGATGATAAATTTTCCTCCATTGTGTATTTAAAATGTGTTATTTTCCACTGATCTGTTATGCTGCTTCTGTACATAAACACATATACACAAGCACACACACACATATTCCCATATTTCTGACTCTTAATCTGTTTCCTTGGTTAGTTTGGATAACCTAAGAACAATATAATCCTGCTTTAATTACTATCATTAAAGTAATTACTGATATAAGCAAAAACCAGCCAACCAACTTTGTTCTTCTCATTCAAGAGGATCCTCCTTTACCTGCCATTTGCAATTTCATATAGACTTTAGAGTAAGCCTGTCAAATCCTATACATATATACACATATCCACAAAACCTGGTCTTCAAATTATAGTGACTTTATAGACCAATTTGGAGAAGTTATCATATGTATCACACTGAATCTTCCAATCCGTAGATCCATTATTTAATTTCTATAGATTTTTTTCATATAATTGCTTTTCTAATTTCCTTAAAAAGTTTAAATATATTTTGCTAGATATATTCTTAAATTCCTTATATTCTTAATGTTATTAATAACAACATATCTATAAAATTACATTATCTACTTATTGTCTGTGCCTAAACATATCATTGAGTTTTGTAGATTGAATTTGGAAAATTTACTAATTTTTTTTACTAATTTCATTCCTGAAAGTGATCCTACTTGGACATAATAAATGATCCTTGTGATATAAGGTGGTATTTTATTTAGGATTTTTTCACATATCTTCACATGGAAATTGGTCTATAATTTTATTTTCATAAAATGTGGGATTTGGGTATTGAGGTTACTCTGGTTCCAAAATTAGTTGAGGTGCACTCTCTTCTACTCCCTAATCTGTAATAATTTATGTAAAATTGAGTTATTTGTTACTTGACTCTTTAGTAAAGCTTGTTAATGAAGACTTCTAGGCCTGGAGTGTTTAGAGTGAGAGGGAAGATGTTTTTCATTTGAACAAATTTCCTTACTCATTATAGAGCTATTCATATTTTGTTTAATTCTTTTTGAGTCAGTTTTAGTAAATCATATTTTTCTAAGAATGTCTTCATTGTACTTGAAATTTAAAATTTATCGCTGTGAAATTGTTTATCTTTATATCATTTCAATGTCTTCAGCTTAGTAGTAATATATCCTTTCTTTTTCACTCTTACTTCTCTTCACTCTCTTCTTTCTGTATCACTTTTATTTTCTTTTTCTCCTCAAATATCAGGCTTTTACTCTATCAACTCTCTCTATTCCATCCATTTTACATTTTACCTTTTTATACTCTTTTTTTCAAATATAATTTCCTTTTTGTAATTTCTTCTCTCTATTATGGTGTTTTTTAACCTCCTAAATTGGTGAATAATTTCATTAGCTTGTAAACTTTTTATCTTTGTAGAATAACCTTCTATATATAAATGAAATATAAAATTTTCCTGTACATACTGCATTAGTTGTATCACACTATTTTGAACGTTTTAAAATTAATATTCAGTTCTAAATATTTCTAATTTTCATTATAATCACTCCTTTAATATATGATATTTTTAAAACTGTATCTCTAAATGTCCAAAGATACAGTGAATTTTTAGATGTATTTTTGATGTCGATACTAATTTATTTACATTGGGAGCAGAGACTGTAGGGTGAATGAGATTTACTTTTAGACTAGTATATGGTCGAGTTTTGTATATGTTCTCTGTGTGTTTGATATATGGATTCTACAATTGTTGGCTAGAGTAGCCTGTACACACCCATTGGTTCAATTAAAAAGTAATACTGACATGTAGAGCTATCTTTCATAAGATCTATTTACAAATGCTCTCTCTATATTAATATATGGTTTCCACAAAATCTTATAAGTGAATCTTTATCATTTATAGATTAGAAAACTTAGGAACACTCCCTAAGGTTCGTAGCCTATGGTTCACAGCTAAATAAATAAGTGCCTGTGTCAAGACTTGAACCCAGATTGTCTAGGCAATACCCATCAGCAATACCTATGTCTAGGCATATTTATCAGTTCCTAGGAGAAGCATGTTAAAAATTCCCTCCCATAATGTTGAGTCTGTCAATCTCTCCTTGAAGTTGGCATTTTTGGCTTTATTTATGTTGCTGTTGCTGCTGCTGCTGCTGCTAAGTCGCTTCAGTCGTATCCAACTCTGTGAGACCCCATAGATGGCAGCCCACCAGGCTCCCCCGTCCCTGGGATTCTCCAGGCAAGAACATTGGAGTGGGTTGCCATTTCCTTCTCCAATGCATGAATTATGTTGAGACTATCTTTATAGATCCATCCATTTAGGGAATTATTACTAGAACTTTTTAGCTTTACGAGGTGACACTTCTTTTTTCTTTTCTTTGTTTTTATTAATATAGCCACCCTTGTCTTTTTTCGACTAGTAGTTACCTTCTACAGGGCTTCCTCGGGGGCACTAGTGGTAAAGACCCCGACTGCCAATGCAGGGGACATAATGTAAACAACAGACAAGATATACTGTACAATAAGCTGATAGACACTTACATCTGTATCTGTGGTTTACACTATGTCCCCATAGGGCTGGAAATAGAACGTGACACTGCCCTCTTCATTTCTGTATTATTGTTCTTCATCCACCCTATCTCAGTCCTTAAAGCAGACTGCAGGTTACTTCTGACATGCAATTTTCAATAGTACTTTTCTGGAAATAGGTTTTCTAAAACTAGCATCCAGAAGAGGTTTACCATGGGAAAAACCAGTTCCACTGAGTTTGAAAAAATTTCTGCTCTGGCATTTGTGTTCTCTGCTCTTTGTTACTCTCTGTGTATTAATCCATGTGACAACATTTTATTCATGTTTTATTAGTTTTGCTGCCATACTTATATATGTGAATGATTCAAATATTTAAAGAGAAAGGCATCAACCTTCTCCCTTGAGCAGTAACTCTCCATTTCTTGGATTAAATCTACTAGTGATATGCCTTCTATGCCTTATCCTTACTCTCTACAGTTGCAAATATGGCCATAATTTCTGTCAGTAACAGGACTGTGGAGCTTGAGTGTCTGTGCTTAACTAGCCATCAAGAAGTCTTGATTTCACTGTGATACCAAAAAGGCCTTTGTTGAAATTCTGTTAGTCATAGTTAGCAATAGCGATAGTTCACGGTTAGTGAGGATTCCCCAAGAGCCAGAGGCTACGCTAAGAGGTAAAAGTGTGCTAACGCATTTCATCACCACAGCAGCACTAATGCTATCTCCATCTTCAGATGAAGAAACTGAGGCACCGAGAGGACAGTTTCTTTTTTTAACTGAAGTCATACAGTCTAGTAAATGGTGACTCTAAAATTCACACCCAAGCCAACTAGTCCCCAAAGTCCACGCTTTGAACCTCTATATAATTTTTACTGTTTTCCTGATCTGATTTCAAGAGTTTAGTTTTCATTTAAATGTACAGTGTTATTTAAGGTGAACGTGTCTGTGATTCTAAAAATATTTTAATACATGCAATTCTATTTGTGTTAACTATAAGGCTTACATATAATGAATATTTTTTTTTTACATAACCTATTTGAAATCTTGCTACAGTTTCTAAGGTGGTGTAACAGCCTTGTTTACAAGGATAGAGACTGAGATTTAACAAGGTCAGGTAACTTGCCTAGGTTACAGAATGGTAATTTAGCAACAGCTCAACAAATTTCTGTTTTACACCTACGTCAGGCACACAGTAGATTTAGTCACCATGGAGATAAAAGAAAGGTCAAGGTATTGTAGAAGCACAGGGATCCACTGGCAGAGGCGTGAGGGACCCAAAAGCTACCCAAGCAGTTTGCACTTGAGCTGAGTCTTATAGAAGAGGAGGAATTACCCAATAGAAGCTGTGGTTGGATTTATGTTGGCATACGTTAATAAGAGATGGAAAGATGTTGCCATCTAAAGGACCAGCATAATACATAGAGGCTGAAATAGCATGTTAGTCGCTCAGTCATGACTGATTCTCTGCGGCCCCATGGACTGTAGCCTGCCAGGGTCCTCTGCCCATGGGATTCTCCAGACAAGAATACTGGAGAGGAGTGGGGAGCCGTTCCCTTCTCCAGAGGATCTTCTCAACTCAGCATGGTATTTAGTAAAAAATTAAATTTGTTGCACTTAAGATAAAATATGAGACAAGGAGTGTCAGATAAGCTTGATGAACCAGGTCACATTATCCAGGTCACACTAAGGAGTTTAACCTTAATCACGGGGGTAATCCAGAACCAAAGACATTTTATAAGCAGTATTTTTAAGGACTTTAAGAAAAAATGTATATAATCATGAATATACAGCTGGATATAAAAATCAATATTTATTTAACATGAGAAAGAAGGGACATTGGAAGGAGCCCTGCAAGCAAGACGCTGTGAACATCGTCAGCTTCATGGTCAGTGGTTCCTGTGATAAAATATGAAAGAGGCAGAGTTTTAGGTTTTAGAGTGCTCTTTGATGAATTTTTCTAGGCTTCTCTTCTTTGGCTACATTATGGCAGCAATATATGGAGTGACTTAAGGAAAACAAGTTGAAAGACTGCCTAGAGAAGTTTTCCATAGTTCCTTTGAATCCACGTAAATCTAACCAAGTCATCATGGGCTAGATGGGAAAGGAGTGTAGGTTGAGAATTATTTCAGAGATTAACAGGATTTAGTCAGTGGTTCTTTCAAGGAGAAGGAAAGTTAATATGATAGCTATCATATTCTGGCCCAAATGGTTGAATGGATGGATAGAAAATGGTAGGTATTACTCACTGAGATAAGGGATTTGGGAGGACAGTGGAGTTTGCAGTATCTGCAGGACATCCAAACAGAGAAACCCAGGAGGTACTGGAGTCAGGAACTCAAGGGAAATCCTGGGGCTAGAGGAATGGATCTGGGGCTGGACAGCGTGCATACAGCACTGAACGCCATGAGCGTTTGGTGTGAGAAGAGAAACAGAGCCGGCACCAAATCTTCAGAGACGATCTGTGTGAGAGTTTGAAAGAGAAAGCAAGTCACAACCGAAGCTGAAGAGGGATAGTCAGAGAAGTTAAAGTGGTGAGGACCATCAAAGAAGAAAATGAAGATATTTCAACAGAGGGATCAACAGCATCGAAGGCCCACCATCCGCCAGAGGCCACCAAAGCTGGATACTGGAATGTGTCCACTGGGCTTGTGTGAATTCAGTGAGAGTCATTTCACACACAGGTCTACTGGCCTTCTCATAAGATCACCATGATTTCCAAAGAATTGTACATTTCACGGCGTGGTTTCAAAAGACGTACGGTTAGTTATCTACAGCTACATTAAAAATTACTACAAATTGAACTACCTAAAGCAGCACACATTTATCATCTCAGTTTCAGTAAGTCAGAAGTCTAGGTCTATATCAGCTGGGGCTTCTGCTGCAAGGTCTCACAAGACTGCACTCAAGCTTTCCTTCAAGGCTGTGGTCTCATTCATCAAAGCTCGTCTAGAGAAGGATCTGCCTGCAAGCTCCCATGGCATGTTGGCAGCATCCAGTTTCTTACAGGCTGTCAGACTATCAGTCCTGGTTTCTTGCTGGATGTTGCTAGAGGCTGCCCACAACACCGTAAGCCAGCTTACCATATGGCAACTTGCTTCTTCAAAGCCAGCAAATGGACTGTCTCCCAGAAAGACAGCCATTTCAGTCTTTTAATGAAATCACAGGAGTGATGTCCCACCACCTTTGTGGTTTTCTTTTGGTTTGAAGCAAGTCATAGGTTCTGCCCACAGTCAAAAATGGGGATCACTCGAGAATGTAAATGCCAAGAGGTGGGAATCATGGATGTTGCCTCAGATCCTGTTTGTCACAGATATCCTCATAATATTTACCCTACCTTCTTACATAACCTCCGGTCAGCTGTCAGTCTTTAAGACCAATCACTGCCATTATAAGTTTGTACCTGGAGAATTGGGTTACTGGCCAAACTTGCCTCTAATGCAAAACTCAAATTTTATCTGGATTTTTAAAAAAATATTTATTTATTTATTTATTTATTTATTTGGCAGTGTTGTGTCTCAGTTGTGACACAGGGATCTTTGGTCTTCTTGCAGCATGCGGGTTCTTTGGCCGTGGCATGCAGGATATTTTCTGTGGCATTTTTAAATGGCTCCAATTCTTCACACATGGCCACTGGCAGTACACACTCCTATTTCTTATCTGAGTTTCTCTGGACATATCTCTCTCCTCTTCTGAACTCCAGTTTCCTTCTCTCAATTAGGGAATAACCGTGCTTCATCCCCAAGATGTTGTCAGGTTCCAGAATCAAACACTGTGATTCACATAAATTGCTTAGCACAGTGCCCTACACACAGAACTTGGTCCTTGGTAGCCATTTCCTTCTTCTGCTAAGAAAAGAACAAAAATGAATGGAAGGCAAAACGGGTGTCATGTTTATCCCTGTGAAGCACTCTTTCAGGGAAGGGGAAACGCTATGAGCATGGAAGATTAATGGTGATTACTCACTGCCATGTGACTTAGGGGGAAAAAAATGCAATGCAATCTAAGAATTTAAATGTTAACAAATGCTGCAGGCTTAACCACAAAGTCCTTCAACTGGTTTTTCCCCTCAACTCTGTGTATTATTAAATACTCTTTTTTAAGTTGAGTTCCTCCAGGCGGACATACAAATGGAAAGTTTTGGCCATTTCTAAATTAAACCTCTGTTTTTCATAACTAAGTTCAAGGTGGAAATGCTGAAGAAGAGAGCATCTTGGGTTGTCTCCATTTCAGAAGTCCCAACCAAGCTGGCTGGGTAACAGAAACACTCATCAAGAGGGGGATTATATTCACTACATACACACATCCGTTACATGTGTACACACACTTGTATACATGTGTACATTACATATGTACATACATACATTACATATGGAGAATGTATGGACCCAATTTCATTTGTATTCTTATAAGTATATAGATTCTTAAGAGTGGGCCTGGAGAATATACTTTCAGATGAGATGAAACCAGTCTTTGAATATTCATGTAATATTGACTAGATAATTGGAGACATTTTAAAATCCAAATAAAAATTGAGTTTTCCATTAGAGACAAGGTTGACCCTGGAGGTGGTTCAACAATCCAGTCTTCACATACTCATAATCTTCGGAGTGTAAGTAGAATTATCTTGATTTTTTTAATTGATGACTTATAATTAATGTTAGCAAGACACATTAAGACCTGGATTCTCAATTATAGCTGGCTGGATGCCTAAAGAGGAGCGAATAAAAGAGTCTTTTTAAGGGGGTCTTCAAATCCATATGCACAAAAATCATTGTCTTGTTTTTATTTAGTTCCAATGAAATTGTGCACAGAACATCATTTGTCACCTCTACAACTAAGTATTTATTCATCACCCCCTGTGTCTCAGTCCCAGGGGAAAGTGTTTAAATCTACTACCTTACTCAGTATACACAACAGCCCAGGAGGCACTGGGCCCACTAATAACAGCCCACTCTCCTTATTCTCATTTTATTAACAAGGACACTAAAGCCGTGAGAACACAAGCAGCCGCTTTAGGGTCACCTTCCTACAAAGAGGCAAATCTGAAGCCTCTCCCCAATTCCAAAGCACTTAGTATTTCTAGGAAATTAGACTAGCCTCATTACATCATTTGAGAAGTGCTTCTTAAAGGTGTAACTCACTATTACGTGGGGATCCATAGACCGTTTCCATACTGTGTGAGATGATTATCATCAAAATAATTAGGGACATTAGTTGAGGGCATTACTCTGCTAATTATGTACCCTAAGGTTGAAATATAGTCTGTATTTTTAACAAATGACCTTTCCAAGAGTTGTCCAATTTCAGCAATAATTCTGTATACAGTAAGTCCCCTACATATGGACTTTCAAGCTGCAAACTTTCAAAGGTGCGACCGTAAGCTTGCGTGTTCAGTCATGTAAGTTCACTTGTCTGGCCTGGCATACGTTGTCATGTGTGTGCGTCCTCTACAAGCGGTGGTGCTTTTGAGTACTTTACTCTACAGAACTGTATAGAGTGCAGTAATACGGTGTCTTTATTTCAAGCCCAGGATGTCCAGAACCAAGCGTGAAAGCCGTGGTGATCCAGCTGGCACTGCTCTACTTCTCATGGTATAGTACAGTGAGATTCAAAATGTTGATTTGTTGTGTTTATTTTTTGTGCATTACTTGTTCAAAAAGTATTATAAATCTATTACAGTACAGTGCTATGTAGCCAATTGCACTGATTGGATACTTGGGCTAACTTTGTTGAACTTACACACAAATTGGACTTACGAATGTGCTCTCAGAACAGAATATGTTCGTATGTAGGAGAATGACTATGCTTCCATTTTACAATCTATTTCAGATCATCAAGAGGTTCTAGGTTCATTTGAGATAGTTAAGAGATATCCAGATTAGAATACGCCTGGCCCTTCTATGAGGAGCCTTAGGAAAGTACAGGCTGACTTGGGACAGTCTAGCCATGAGACACTCATATGTTCCGCCAGTGACATTGGGAACAGAGCTCACATTTCGTGTCTAGATTGATGTTACTCTCCTTTTTACACAGACCTGAGAAGGAAGATGAGTTAACGGTGATGACATCATCTGTTAGGTATTTCTATTCTCTTCCCCATGCTTCCCACATTGGTAGGTCAGTAAATCTCATCAAGTCACCCACCCCCAGGTATATGCCAGTGCATCCCTCTGCAATGACTTTCACTCAGAGTTTCGTCATCACTAAGCCATGATCACCATTATATCCTTCAATGGGAGGCCCCTATACCTCCCAGCCCATTGTCAGGGTCGTCCTTCCAAACCATCTATAAAGTCAGTCTCACTTCAAGTTCCCTTCACTGCAGGGAACCATCAGCAATTCCAAATAATTCAAAGTGGTTCAAATTCTTACTTCAGCCTATGAAAGACATAACTACTATTATAAATTCAGTCTTACTGAGAAAATGCAAAATGTAGGCAGGTTAGAATGTTCCCCTTTAAGTATATGGAAAATTCCAAATATTGATACGAAACAATTTTCTTTTTCAGCCTCTCCCATTCTTAAAACCACGTGGTGACACCTTCCACTCGCCTAAACCACTCCAGCATCTCCCCCCTCTTTATGCTGCTGCTGCTGCTGCTGCGTCGCTTCAGTCGTGTCCGACCCTGTGCGACCCCAGAGACGGCAGCCCACCAGGCTCCCCGTCCCTGGGATTCTCCAGGCAAGAACACTGCAGTGGGCTGCCATGTCCTTCTCCAATGCATGAAAGTGAGAAGTGAAAGGGAAGTCGCTTCAGTCGTGTCCGACTCTGTGCGACCCCAGAGACGGCAGCCCACCAGGCTCCCCCGTCCCTGGGATTCTCCAGGCAAGAACACTGCAGTGGGTTGCCATGTCCTTCTCCAATGCATGAAAGTGAGAAGTGAAAGGGAAGTCGCTTCAGTTGTGTCCGACTCTTAGCAACCCCATAGACTGCAGCCCACCAGGCTCCTCCGACCATGGGATTTTCCAGGCAAGAGTATTGGAGTGGGGTGCCATTGCCTTCTCCGCCCTCTTCATGAGTCAAATGAAAAACAAGACAAGCAAGACTTCAGTTTCTTGACACATTTGTTCAGTATTTATTTACCTTTCCACTGACTCATTTCGTTCATTAATTGACTGTCTCACCTATGCATCTCTGACACATGAACTCATTCACCTGTTTCACTTTTAAACATTTCATAAAGACCTATAATACTGTAAATAGGGCAGTGAGTTCTAGGTTCTCAGGGTGTCCATAAACTGGTGTAAAGTCCTTTGCTGTTTGGCGGAGCTTGACTTGGTTCACCAACCTGCCAAGTTTCCTTAGGCATCCAGAATGCCATGTGGGAATAAAGTGCAAGTTGATGGTTTCTTAAGTAGTTTCTGGACAATTCCCTCATGTCCAGGGAGGGAACTGCTGTAATCATGTCAGGTTCCTCAAGATCTCATGCCTCAAACCCTCTTCTTCTTTGTTGTTAGAATGCATGAGTTCCTCCCTCCCTCAGGTTCTGAGCTAAAGTGGATGGAATGAATGTAATTAATCTGATCTGCTTGACCAAGATGTGGTGGCTGACAAAAGCCAGTTATAAGGGGGACTTCAGAGAGGATGAACTCTTTTTTTTAAGTTAGCTAATTAATTAATTTGGCTGTGTCAGGGTCTTGCAGCATTCAGGATCTATTTTTCTTGCAACATGAGGTATCCTTTAGTTGCAGCATGCAGGATCTTCAGCTACAACATTCGAACTCTTAGTCACAGCAGGTGGGATTTATTTCCCTGACCAGGGGTTGAACCTGTGCCCCCTACATAGGGAGTGCAGAGTCTTAGCCACTGGACCGCCAGGGAAATCTCAAGGATGAATACTTTAATATATCATTTCATCACTCACTCTTTCATGGACCCCCTTGACATATATCCAGCCACACACATGTTCACCTAACCACTTACTCTTTCATCCACTCATGTATCCACTGATGTAACATTGATTGACTCATTCATTCCCTCTTGCATCACATTTGTTTTCATCCATCACTCACTCATCAAACCAATATTTTCTGAACGTCTGGCCTGGTTAAGCTATGAGGAATTTGTCTTCTAGGGACTGAGGGGACAGAGTGGCAAGAGGGTAGAAGGTGGACTCCAACACTCAAGGAAATCCTGTGAGCCAATATTTAAAAGCGTGATAAAGAGCAGTACAAAGTGCCCTGGGAGCTTATCACCCTTTTCTGCATTTAATGTAGTACTTTTTCAGAGAGTTCTAAAAAATTCAATACTTATAAATTCAAGATCCTCAGGGGAGGAAAAGATCAGAGGGGGGAAATAAATCTTAGTAAATGAAGAGATCTAGAGAAAATCTCTTCCTTCCCAGTCTGATTGAACACAGAAGGGAAAGCATTAGCAGCCAATAGGTATTTCCCAGTTCCATCTAATAGGTCAGGCTGCTGAGCCTATGAGCAGGCAGAGCAGAGCGAAGATCTGCTCTGCCTGAAGGTGCGGTCCCCTGATCCTGAAGACGGTACACATGGACCTCGGTGCAAGGTAGCTGTTGCTGTATTTATCTTCCTGCTCTTGTTCTCTGGTGTGGATCTCTGTCCTTCTAGGTTTACACTCTAAATTCTCAAGGTCTGAGATTTGTCTTCCTAAATAGGGCCAACTCAGATATTTGTAAAGCATGCCTTGTTCTTTGGGGGTCGGGGGTCCTTAAAAATCTATTCCTAGTGCCAGACAGGTCTGTGTGCTTGTACGCTCAGCTGTTCAGCTGTGTCCAACTCTGTTGGTTCCCATGGACTGTAGCCCACCAGGCAACTCTGTCCATGGGATTTTCCAGGCAAGGATACTGGAGTGGGTTACCCTTTCCTCCTCCAGTAAGGTCCATATGTTTCCATTAAGAAGAAAGAGACTTGGAAAATCTGAGTTTGAATTATGGCACTTTGCTTAGCACTATGTGACCCCAGATGAGTTACCTAATCTCTCTGAGCCTCAACTGGATCATCCATAAAATAAATAAAAGAATTATCCGTGGTCAATTGTCTACTTTCATCAATCCTTCACTGCGTACTAAAGTTTGTATTAAGTGTGTTACTTAGCTTTTTGCATATAATTCTCAAATTTATAGATAGCTTGGTAGACTCAATTATTGCTCAGAACTATGTGCCCCAGTGCCATGTCCAAGAGACAATGTCCCCTTTCTCACTGAATGACGCTGCATGGTCATGAGGCTCGATTTGACAAAGGGATTGTCAACCATTGTGATGTGATTGAAGCCGTCATAAACGCTTGTAAGACAAAGTCTCTTCTTGTATATATCTCTGCCATTGCCAGAAGAACCAGCCTTAGCAAGACCATTTGCCCAAGGAAGATGAAAGACATGTGGATCAGAGCCATCCTACCTGACCACAGACCCACAATGAGAATGAGGCATGGAGCCGATGCTGCAGCTGAAGTTGGACCACTCAGCTGAGCCCAACCTAGATCAGCCAGATCTTAGCCGAACCACAGATGCACAAGCCATAATAACCAGTTGTGATTTGAGCTACTGAGTTCGGTGGTGGATGGTTATGCAACAAAACTAATGACCACTATAGCTTTATTGCAAGCTCTAAATCATAAACAAGCACACTGGAGAACAATAAGATTAAGTAAAATGACCAAGGTAGTAAGTGGCTGAGCTGGGCTTTGATCTTTTAATCACTCTGCAATATCGTCTCTTGCTAGGCCTTGCCTCCTTTATAATACAGTCTAATCTGAGGCTGTTATGAGAATAAGAAACATTTGTGCAAAACACCTTGCCCTGTGCCTATTAACTCATCGTGTGTGCTGCTATGAGCCAGATCCTGCTCGAACAGCTTTGCATGAATTAGAATAATAAAAATGCCGGCCACTCTAGCTACTTCTGGAATTGCACGGCAGTTCCCTATCGATCTGCAGGACTGTCTCCTGTGGAGTGTGGGGTCCTGGAGCACAAGTCAGGGCTACCACAGTGCCAGCACAGAGCAGGTTCCAGAGATATTTGCTGGATGAACATTTTATGAATCAACTGGAAATTTGGATGTCTCTTCACAAATAAACTTCCCTGGAGACTTGTGACAATGGTAGAACTTCAACAGCTTCTTTCTAATCTGAAATTCCTGTCCCTTGTTTATTGCATTCATTTCCTTTAAAAAAAAAAATATATATATATATAGCTATATATTTTTTTGCTTGTCTCCTTTATACTCGCAGACGCAACCACACATACATACTATTTTGTCAAAACAGTAGCTCAACAATAACATGGAGAACAATAAGATTAAGTAAAATGACCAAGGTAGTAAGTGGCTGAGCTGGGCTTTGATCTTTTAATCACTCTGCAATATCGTCTCTTGCTAGGCCTTGCCTCCTTTATAATACAGTCTAATCTGAGGCTGTTATGAGAATAAGAAACATTTGTGCAAAACACCTTGCCCTGTGCCTATTAACTCATCGTGTGTGCTGCTATGAGCCAGATCCTGCTCGAACAGCTTTGCATGAATTAGAATAATAAAAATGCCGGCCACTCTAGCTACTTCTGGAATTGCACGGCAGTTCCCTATCGATCTGCAGGACTGTCTCCTGTGGAGTGTGGGGTCCTGGAGCACAAGTCAGGGCTACCACAGTGCCAGCACAGAGCAGGTTCCAGAGATATTTGCTGGATGAACATTTTATGAATCAACTGGAAATTTGGATGTCTCTTCACAAATAAACTTCCCTGGAGACTTGTGACAATGGTAGAACTTCAACAGCTTCTTTCTAATCTGAAATTCCTGTCCCTTGTTTATTGCATTCATTTCCTTTAAAAAAAAAAATATATATATATAGCTATATATTTTTTTGCTTGTCTCCTTTATACTCGCAGACGCAACCACACATGCATACTATTTTGTCAAAACAGTAGCTCAACAATAACATACTGCACCTTGGCAAACTCACATCCCTGCTAAATTTACACCAAGCAAAGTTTGTTGTTGGTTACATTAAAAAAAAAAAAGACATAATATCCCATCTCATCGACTTCAAGTCAGAAATCACTCTGAAACTTGGGCAGCAGCATACATCCGCACCACACACGCACACGCACACATGCACACACACACACACACTCGCACAGAGCCTGTATTTTGCACCTCATGTAGTCCTGTCATATCAGTTGCCAACACAGAAGGGGCACATGTCTGAGT
Organism: Aepyceros melampus; assembly: GCA_006408695.1. NCBI lineage: Eukaryota > Metazoa > Chordata > Mammalia > Artiodactyla > Bovidae > Aepyceros > Aepyceros melampus. Next base: position 241,383 of record SJXQ01005317.1, on the reverse strand, counting down.
TTCTTTGCTGCTCCTAATTACACAGAGATGAGAACTTCCATATCGTCTGCCTGGGAGAACTGTGCTCTCCCCCCACCCCGCAGGTCCAGGGAGAGTCTTGCTCCTTTGTCCTTTGGTTTGGCTGAACGTGGGCAGTTAGACATGTTCCTTATTTGCTTGTGAAGTGCCAAACAGGCACTGGAGAAATGCACGTCCTTGGCAACACTAGGGCTTTGTCTGTAGCACAAAGAGCAGGGGCTGAAATGCTGAGTGAGATCCTGCAGTATGGACCTACAGCCCAGAGTCCCCAGAAGCAGAGGTTGTACTCCCGCTGTCCCAGGTGCTGAATTCAGCCCTTGGATGTGACTTGTTCAACCTTACTCATTACCCACCGCCCCCCCGACCTTTTGATCCAATATTTAAAACTGGAATTGTGCATTTAGACTCACAGCTTCCCTTGGGAAACTTGGGGATATGGCAACAAAGGGCCTATTTCAGCTTGTGGAAATAGCGGCTGGAGCTGTGGAAGACCGAGCCTTCCACCACTCACTCTGCATACCCCAAGCACTCTGCTGTCCCCCTTGGTGGGGCTAGTATAGGAGCTTCAGACTGCCATTGTGGTGTCCTGTTTATTATTTTCCCTTATAGTAGGAAAACATTTCTCTTACTCATGTCCCAAGCAAAGGTATTTTTTAATATCGACTAGAAAAGCTACATATTTTGAGAACACTGGAAACGAACACATTTCAGGTTAGAAATGAAGACTTTCTCATGCACTGAATATGGAAAAATTCAACATGACTCATGTACAGACCTCCCCAGTGTCCTTGCTCCTCAGGAAACTTCATGGCCTCTTACTGATGAAGACCCTTCTGGATCCCATCAGGGGGCAGGTCATGGGGTGAGTAGGGCAGACTTTGGTTTCAGGCAAACTTAGACTCAAGTCCTCTGTTTGCAACCCCACTGCTCTGAGACCTTGGAAATGTTAAATAACTTCGTAGGTCTCAATGATCTTATCTATGAAGGACACGTACAGAACAGATTTTATGGAGTTACTGTGAGGAACATGAAATGACTGTATGTTAATTGCGGAGCAAAATTTAGGTTCACTAATAAGACGCTTAATCCTTAGAAGAAAAGTTATGCCAACCTAGATAGCATTTTCAAAAGCAGAGATGTTACTTTGCCGACTAAGGTCCATCTAGTCAAGGCTATGGTTTCTCCTGTGGTCATGTATGGATGTGAGAGTTGGACTGTGAAGAAGGCTGAGCACCAAAGAATTGATGCTTTTGAACTGTGGTGTTGGAGAAGACTCTTGAGAATAACTTGGACTGCAAAGAGATCCAACCAGTCCATCCTAAAGGAGATCAGTCCTGGGTGTTCATTGGAAAGACTGATGTTGAAGCTGAAACTTCAGTACTTTGGCCACCTCATCCGAAGAGTTGACTCATTGGAAAAGACTAATGCTGGGAGGGATTGGGGGCAGGAGGAGAAGGGGACGACGGAGGATGAGATGGCTGGATGGCATCATGGACTCGATAGACATGAGTCTGAGTGAACTCCAGGAGATGGTGATGGACAGGGAGGTCTGGCATGCTTGTGATTCATGGGATTGCGAAGAGTCAGACATGACTGCGCAACTGAATTGAACTGACTAAGTCCTGAGCTTCCCTGGTGGTAGAGTGGATAAGAATCCACCTGACAGTGCAGGGGACATGGGTGCTACCCCTGGTTCTGGAAGACTGCACATGCCATGGGCACCTAAAGCCCATGCCCCACACATACTGAGCCCTTGTGCTGCAGATACTGAAGCCCGTGTGCCTAGAGTCTCTGCTCCGCACAAGAAAAGCCAGTGCGATGAGAGGCTTGCACACTGCAATGAAGAGCAGCCCCCACTCATTGCAACTGGGGAAAGCCTGGACACAGTAACAAAGACCCAGTGCACCCAAGATAAATACATACACTATAAAAAATAATAAACTCTCAAAAATATGATTTCCTTCTCCTATCAGGAAGGAAAAATACACATAATGGACACCTAAACTGAAAAACAGCCAGGAGATCTTGTGACACTCCAGGAAATGTAATAACTATCATTAAAATTATTTTTTAAATGCTTGTCATCTCTGAAATTTTAAACCAATACACACCCACTGTGGAACAGAGAACAGCAGGTCATGAAAAGTCAGTTTCATTTGCACTTAGCTCTTCCATATCTCCTTTTCTGAGGTGTAACCATGAGGCTAGCTCTTACCAATGGAATAAACCAAAGTGATGGGGGTCACCGCTTCCATGGATATTTTTTTAAGAAATATTGGGTTTACCTCATTCTCCTGGTTTCTAGATGCAGATGGCAGCAAGACACTAGTATATAAGTGACACTACAAGATAAAACGGACGCAAGTTCCTGAGTCACAACGTGGAGGAAAGTTGCTTGCCAGCCACACAGATAGACCTACCATGGAGGTGATCATATGTGAGCCATTATATTTTGGGTCTTGTTTGTTTAGGTATTTTAATTTGTTCTAACTGACATCCACAAAATTTAAACAAGAACACAACTTATGAGGTTTGGGGCTCTTTATAGAACACCATAGCCATTAAAGGACATTTATAATGTGGTTGTTCAGTCATTTAGTAGTATCTGACTCTGTACCCCATGGACTGCAGCACGCCAGGCTTCCCTGTTCTTCACTATCTCCGGGAGCTTGCTCAAGCTCATGTTTATAGAGTCGATGCCATCCAACCATCTCATCCTCTGTCATCCCCTTCTCCCCTTGCCTTCAATCTTTCCCAGCATCAGGGTCTTTTCTAATGAGTCAGTTCTTTGCATCAGGTGGCCAAAGTATCAGAGCTTCAGCTTTAGCATCAGTCCTTCCAGTGAATATTCAGGACTGACTCCTTTTAGAATTGACTGGTTTGATTTCCTTGCAGTCCAAGGGATTCTCAAGAGTCTTCTGAACCACAGTTCAGAAACATCAATCCTTCAGCACTCAGCAGCCTTCTTTACAGTCCAACTCTCACATCCATATATGATGACTGGAAAAACCATAGCTTTGACTAGATGGGTCTCTGTTGGCAAAGTACTGTTTCTACTTTTTAACATGCTGTCTAGGTTTGTCATAGCTTTTCTTCCAAGGGGCAAGCGTCTTTTTATTTGATGGCTGCAGTCACCATGTGCAGTGATTTGGAAACCCCCAAAATAAAGTCTGACACTGTTTCCCCATCTGTTTCCCATGTAGTGATGGGACTGGATGCCATGATCTTTGTCTTTGAATGTAGGAAGGTCTTCAAAATCACATATAAGAATTAATAATGAAAAGGTTTTCTAACTTCCAGCTATATATTGGGGAAAAAAATGTGACTGTTAGCCAGTCAGTCAACAAATATCAATGATTGAGAACTTATTTTAGGACCTTGGGAGTCATATGGGAGGGATGAGTAACACTGAGAGAATCATTGCACTCAGAGAACTTATATTCCAGTGATAAGCGTCGGACTAGTTCTGAGCATCTGGCTCTGCACTTCATTGGTTTCGGTCCAGACTGTTAACAGTTAACACTGTGACTCCTCCAGTTACAAGTCTACATTGTAACACCTCTGTGGGAAAGTGACCGGGGTGATGTGCCATGTATTTCTGTGTTGCCTATCTGTGCCATGCTTGTCCTTCCATATTCTTCTTTATTACAGGGATCTGGAAACCCCAAAACTACATTTCTCACTCTCTTTTATCACCTGGATCCAGCTATTTTCTGTCAAGGGGAGGGTCTTGCACAAGGTTGAAAGGCAGGGTGGGAGCCTGGGGATGACAGCAGGTAGCAGCAACAGTGTCATTGAGTCCAGAAGATCAGCATGGTGCCAAGCTCCTGGGCTGCTGTAGCTGTGATTGGAATTCATGGACCCTCCTCTGGATCTAGGCAGTAAGAGCTAACAGGGTATCCCAACTCTTCCAAAACAATGGATCAACATCGGCCTCCTCATTCTCGATGGCTCAACTCCTTAGGAGGTGCAAAGTCCATGGACACTGTACCAATTGGCTAAGCTCACAGTACAGCCCGTATTTGGATACAGGAGGTCCAAGTATCCTCAACAAGAGACCTACCAGCTTCAGTTTAACGGAGGGACTGTATTATCTGCAAATGCAAACCAGGATGTTAATAGCAGAAGATATAGGAGAGCCTCAGCAGTGATCTAAGACATAAATCCAGCCATTTACTTCTCTGCTCAAAATCTTGCATTGACTCTCCAGACCATCCAGGGTAAGAACTAAGTCTTTGCTTGTCTACCGTAAATAGTGTCTGCCACCCTCTCTAGCTGCACCTTCAGCTGCTTCTCACGATCCTGCATTTAAAATTCAGGAATATTGGTAGCTTGCCAAACATCTCTGTCACACAACTGTGACTTTGTCCATGCTGGGATCTCTGCCTGGAACATGCTCACCTTTTTCTGTCTTCCACCCCAACTCTCTTGCTTATGGCTATTAACTTTTTAACCCCTAGCTCAGGTACCTCCTTCTCCATAATGCATCCCTTGACATCTTCAGGTGACCTTAAGTGTTCTCCTTAGAGTCCAGAGAGTATCTTACGCTTGTCCTCTGTCATTTCCAGCTCTTTGCAACTCTTTGGACTACAGCCTATCAGGCTCCTCTGTCCATGGGATTTTTGAGGCAAGAATACTGGAGTAGGCTGCCATTTCCTTCTCCAGGGGATCTTCCTGACCTAGGGATCGAACCTATGTGTCCTGTGTCTCTTGCATTACAGGCAGATTATTTATCCACTGAGTCACTGGGGCTTCCCTTGTCTATACCATAATACATGTTAAACCTTATCATAAAAATGATATCAGGACCCAGGACAGTACCTGTCCCATTGCAGACAATTATAACAATAGCTGCAAACTTTTACTTATTCACTCTCTCAGCAAATGCTTACTAACCATCCTCTTCATGCCAAATGCTGATCTAAATAATAAAAAAAAAGTATATGTTGCATGCTAACATTGCACGATGCTATGTAAAGTTTTACATTTTTTGTCTTTAATAGTATCCATTAGCATCCAGAGCAATCCTATGAAAGTGAAATCAGTATCAGTCCCAATTTAGAAATGCATAAACTGAGGCTTTGAGAGGATAAGTAAATATTTAGCAAATTAATAAACAGAAGAATAAATATGCCTGTCTCTCCAACTGTACTGCAGGCTCTGAGAGAAGAAATGGAACCTTCTTTCTCAGCTCATTTTTAAGTATTCAGTGTGGCATGTAACTAGGATTATCCCATGTTCTAGTTTGCCCAGGACAGCCCTTCTTTTCAACTGGAATCTGTTATGTGAACATAATTGTGAGTAGCATGACTTTTCACTCCCAGATGTATCCAGGTTACCCAAAGCCTGGTTCCCAATGAGTGCCATATTTATGTTGTTTGAGCTTAACAGAACCAGCCAAAAGTAAGGAAAGAAAAGTCAGAATTAGAAAGTAGCCACAGCCCCAACTCCAAAGCTCTTTTCACTATACCACAAAGTGTCTGGAGGAAATTAATCTGTTCTCATCAGACCTCAAGATCAAACCATCCAAGAAAGACAACCCATGAATCATGTGACTCAATAAACTGGGAAGACATTCTTCACTTTCCTACTTGGCCACCTTCATTGTACAGATAAAGAATCTGAAGGCAGATAGCCCAAGTGAGCTGCACTGAACAAGGGACAAAGCCACAACTGGAATGCCTGTCTTCTAGCATCAAGCCCGATGTTCACTCTGGCACCTCCGAGTCTTTGCTTACATATTCTTTCTTCCTAGAAGATTCTTACTCCCTTGAGGCCAAAATTAATCCCATTCATCCTTTATGCATCCACTTCTGTGGCTCAAGCCTCAATTCCTTAGTCTTCCATCCTTCGATTCCTCACTTCATCCTCTCCTTTGAATTTTTCAGGGATAACAGATAGAGTAACCCTACAGGGCTACATTTCTCTAGAAGGAAGATTCCTCTGGTCTGAACTCATATCCTCCCACATCTTCTCATCCCACTCTTTTCCACACCCACCACTCTAGTGCCTAACATGGCTTATGCATGTGTTATAATATAAAAAACATAAGTGTAAGATCTTAAGCTGTTTTTCCAAAATTAATTTCTCAAATTTTAATCTCTTCTCTCTGTTGATATGACTCTTTCATCCCAACGGTTTAGGATTCATAGTCAGTGTATTTGGAATTCATAGATTGTTTATTTTCCATGGTTCTGTTCAAAAATGCCATCTCAAGTCAGACAAAGCCCTGGGTTCTGCAGAGTCCCCAATGGTCCAGGATGAGAATAAAGGATACAAGACACACAGATCAATGAATACATGGCTCCGCTGTGCCATGACACCTATGCTGGAGACATTCTCCTATGCTGGGAGCATTAAGGAAGACATCATTCAGAAGGTGCTTTTAGCTTGTTGCTTGAAGAATGAGCAAGAGACTTCTGTAAGCCCTACAGGAAGCACTTAATCTCTCTTACGGGATCCTTCACACGTGATCCTTCAGTTCTTTTGGATTCCCTTTCTCATCCAGTAGCTGCTATGTCCACAAGGGCTGAAATGGTTTCTACCAATATGACTGACTCACCCCATGGCTTTGTCCCCAGTGAGCCAAGAACTGCAGTCCTTCCCCTTTAGTTACATTTGATACCTCGATGCTAGAGTAAGCACACACTACTTAGATCCCTACTAACCCTGCTCAGACCATTCGGCCATTTGGTCATTGCTATTGATTCTTTAACCCTTTGCTTGGATACCTCCTCCACACAGTAGGATAAAAGACCTTCCACAACTCTCCGATGAACACCACTATCATCTTGGCCGGTCAAAGAGTCTCTTACTGATCATGGGACCCTGGACCAGCTTACCAACCTTTCTTAAGCATCAAGGTCCTCATCTTTAAAATGAGGATGATAACGATAACTACTCCTTAAGGTTGCTGGAGTATTAGATGAACTTAAGCAAGAATAGTGCCTGCCATAAGTTAAGAGCTGTGTACTTGATTATCAAAGAAACAACCATCTCTGCCATCATCATCATTTTCATTATCACCAATAGCAGCAATAACATTATGGCTATTGTAAACTGAGTATTTATTGTACTTTAGGGGGTATGCCAAGCAATGAAAATACTTTATTGAACGCAACTCTGTCTAGTATTATCATTTCCATTCTATACACAAGGACCCTAAAGCTAAAAGGGTCATGGTCTAAAGTAGTTAATGATACGGATAAAGCACAAGAGTCACCTCTTTTTATGGCAAATCTATTCCCAGATACTCAAGGCTGTTGGCTTTCCCAAGGATCCTATAGAGACCCTACAGAGATATATCACATCACTCACCTCTAGTTTAATCAAGTTTGTTTCCCCAGCCTTCACTGAAAACTGCAAAAGTTAAAACATTCCAGCAGTTCCCTGGTAATGATGAGATGTTCCAGCTGAGCCTTCACAGAGCCTCGGCCAGGCTTCTGGCTGTCAGGTGAAGGAGAGAAGAAATTCAGGGTCAGAACTCAGCTTACAAAGGGAGCTCAACTGCTCACCCGGCGGGGACAGAACTTTTCTAGCTTGTGACTGGACAACCACACGCCCAGACTCTCAGGAATGCGCAGGGGGGAACACCCGTCACAGGGCCATCCATCAGCAATGGTGACCAACCCTTATACCTGCATGGCCCTCCAGCCTAACTGAAAGTGAAACTCACTCAGTTGCTTTCGACTCTGCGCGAGCCCATGGACTACGCAGTTCATGGAATTCTGCAGGCCAGAACAGTGGAGTGGGTAGCCTTCCTCTTCTCCGGGGGATCTTCCCTACCCAGGAATCGAACCGGGGTCTCCTGCATTGCGGGCGGATTCTTTACCAACTGAGCTATCAGGGAAGCCTAAGTGAAGGTGTCTGCATATTCCTCATCTCATTCAGACCTCATTCGGTTTGGGCAGCAGCAGAAATGCCATCATTTCTACAGGAGAGGAAGCATAGGCACAGAGTCTCGCGTCACTGGTCCTGGGGCACTCAGCTGCCCAGACCGGGCACTGGGTGCATCGCCTCCCAGAGCCCGGTGTCAGCATCTCCTCTCACCTCGGCTGCTTCATCCGAAAGGCGGTGCTTTCCTCCGGAAGTCAGAGGCCAGCTTTCCGCCCCTCGGTGCCCAGATGCATCAGCACAGAGATCTGTAGAAACCCCCCTTACCTAAAAGAAAACATTTTCTTAAGGACACTAAAGACTGTATGGGCATCATGTCCTGCACAGATTCTGCCGCCTGAATCCACCAAAGCTAAAATAGAAGCAACACCGTACAGTTGTTATGGATTCAATTGTATATTGAACATGCACAATGTACTCAAATCTGTATATTGAAGTCCTGTTGTCATTTAGTCACTCAGTCCTGTCCGATTCTTTTCAACCCCATGGATTAGAGCCCACCAGGCTCCTCTGTCCATGGGATTTCCCAGGGAAGAGTACTGGGATGGGTTTCCATGCCCTCTTCCAGGGGGATCTTCCCGACCCAGGGATCGAACCTTAGTCTCCTGCATCGGCAGGCAGATTCTTTATCACTGAGCCAGCTGGGAAGCCCCATAAGTCTCACTATTTCAAAAGGTGACTAGATTTGGAGCCAGGGTCATTAAGGAGGAGATTAAGGCTAATGAGGTCGCAAAGAGTCAGACATGACTGAGCGACTGAACTGAACTGAACTGAACTGAAGGCTAATGAGGTTGTGAGAGTGGGGCCCTATCCAATAAGATGAGGGGAAGAGACATAGCGCGTGCACACACATGGAAAAGACAATGTGAACACACAGGGAGAAGGTGGCTGTCTGCAAGCCAAGGAGAAAGGCCTTCAGAGAAACCAACCCTGATGACACTTGGGTCTCAGACTTCCCAGAGCCGTGAGACAGTAAATAAAAACACACAGTAAGGCCGTTTCTCAAGGCTAGCAGCCTGTGCTCCTGTTACAGGAGCCTGAGCTGCCTCTTGAAGCTTACTTAGTCGCTCAGTCATGTATGACTCTTTGTGGTACTGGACTGTAGCCCGCCAGGCTCCTCTGGCCATGGGATTTCCAGACAAGAATACTGGAGTGGGTTGCCATACCCTCCTCCAGGGAATTTTCCCCACCCTGAAATCAAACCTGCGTCTCCTGTGTCTCCTGCTTTGCAGGCAGGTTCTTTACCTGCTGAGCCATCGGGGGAGATTCTTCATACATAGTTAATAGTCATGTGACTGGGAGAGGAACCATATAGATGAGTACCAGCGTGTATTTTTAGGAAGAGAATCCATACACAGACCCTCCATGCCAAAGTCCCATATTTACAAGCAGAGAGAGCCCCCTTCCAGGCTGAAAGCACTTTGAATTTGGCCTTTCTTTCCCTTCCCCATCCATCGTAGACTCATCCAACACACCCAACCAGACTCAGGGCCTTCAGCCTGTCCAGCCCGGGCCCCCCGGCCTGGCTGGTGTGTCTGTCAAACCAGCCCCCTTTCCTGAAAAGGACAAGTCGGAGCCATCTTTCAGGAGTTTTCTTCCCCTGACAGAAATCAGCAGGGTTAGAATAAACTGCATAAGTTATCAGCTCCTCAGGAAAGAACATGAAAAAGGCCCTTCTATCACTTAATGAAAAATAGCTTCTTTTTTGGACAGAACTTCATAGGCCTGCAATCAAGCCATGGCTCCCCTCTCCCTTCCCTGACGTGCCATGCAGGCAAAGCAAGTCGGCATCTATTAATAATATTTTCTCCTGCTCCTTTCATTTTTCTGCATGTCCTACCACTGTCAGGCCCCGTGATGGAGCGCAGCCTTTATCTCGTCCGAGTCTGGCCTGTCAGGGTGATAAACAATTCTAACAAGAATCAGAATAAAGATCTTCCCAGTAGACTCTGCAGAGAGATAGAGGCTTTTCTCATTTTCTCGACGGAAAAAAAAAAAAAAATTTAATCTATCGGCTCCGGCTTTTTTCAAGCGTCACATTCAAAGAGATGCAAATTTGTCAGAGCCGAGACCCCAGCTGACTCTGAGCACTGCGTGAATGTCAAAGGGGGTAGGCAGCGTCTTTGACATGGCTCCCTTTTTTGGGGGGTGGTGGGGAGAAGCTCTCCGCCAAATGTTAAAAAAAAAAAATAAGGTTTCGCTTTGTAGTGCACGTTTCAACAATTTTCATAAGTTTTCTTCTGAAATAAAAAAACTGCCGTCGGGAAGGAAAAGAGAGGAGGAAAGGGACAGATGGAGATTTAGGGGTGAAGGAGGAAAGAGCCCCAGAGAAACAGCTCCATTGAGATGTCAGGTCTGACTGAAATGCACAGGCTCTGAGTCGGCTTGCAGAGGGGAGGGGTGAGGACCGAGGAGTGAAGGAGTTATGATGAATGAATGAATGCATGTCTCAGAGAGTGTGGTGCTCAGCCTTTTGTTAGGCTGTGTGAAGGTTCGTAGTTGCTCAGTCATGTCCAACTCTGCAACCCCGTGGACTGTAGCCTGCCAGGCTCCTTGGTCCATGGGATTCTCCAAACAAGAACACTGGAGTAGGTAGCCATTCCCTCTTCCCTAAGTTTATGGAAATCATGTATGCCTTTTTCTGGATATTTCTTCTCCCAATTTACCATCAGCGTGAAAGCTTCTGTGTGTTCTTGTCTTCTGCTCTGTTGGATGCCTAGATTCAGAGACCACAACAGATTCAGCTGGAAAGGGTCTGGTGGGTGAGCAGAGAACCAAAGAGGAGAGGGTGGGTGGTCAGAGTGCTGATGGACTGGGAAGAGGCTGAGATATGGCCAGCACTGGCCTCCAGGGCGCCTTGGGGCTACAATGCAAGCAAGGACTCGCTGGTCAGCCCCCAATTCCTTTGCAGAATTGAGGCTCTGCTGAGCTGGTCCATGAAGAGCCATTTAGGTCAGTTTCCTGGAGGTGGGTTGCATGGCCCTCTCAGCCCTGCTCCTTTAGGCTACATGCCATCCTTGAGCCCGTAGACTCTATGAAGCCTTCCCATCTCCTCCAATCTTTCTATGTCTTTTTGAGTCAAGAGCACTGGAGGCCTACATTCCTATGATCTCTTTTTTCCCCTTCTTGTTTCCCCATCATTCCACTTACCTCTACCTCCTAATCACATCCTTTGGTCCCTCGCTCTGCAGTGCTGCACAGCTCTCATTCCCAAGAGAACAACTAGCAAAAAGCTATTGTGTGTTGTAATCTGGATGTCTAGATTAACACAGGGTTAGCAACAATGTAAGGAGGAGACAGTCACGCTAACAGAGGAGACAAATTCAATCTTAGCCATCACTCAAATAATCACATGGTCTGTCCTTCTTAACTCTTCCTGATGATACTTCTGTCTCCTGGCAAGTTTTCTGAGAACCTGGGACCCCAACACTCAGATCCTTCACTAGACAGAGAACCTTTCAAAGAGCCTGACCTTTTCTAATGCTGAGAAATGTAATTTTTCTTCTTAGCCTCTCAAACTCTCCTATCTCACTTGTACTTATTGGTCTTTCTGAAATTAATCTATTGGGTTATAAGTTAGCTACAGGTTATAGGACCTGTACAGCCTTGATGTCTCATATTTCCCTGCATCAGAAGTTCAGGGGGAAGTAGACATATGAGGTGGCTGGTTGGTTAGAGTAAGGATTAGGGTAACACATGGGATGGAGCTTATATATATATATTGTGCGGAGAAGGTCTCAGAGGCCCTTCTGATGTAGAATGGGCGTGAAATAGGGGTCCCTCTCATCTTTCCATTGGCACTGCCCTTTTGGTCACGTTGTTTTCAATATCGTCAACCATCTCCTAGTGCTAGCACCTTAGCTGTGGCCAGAAACACTGGCCCCAGGTCCAAGCAATGGCTGCTCTCAATCCTGAGTGCCTCCAGCCGTGAGCAGCCTTAGCCGTCACCCTTCGCCCACACCTCCTCTCTGGGAGCCCTGGGCATTGGTTAGATTGTGCTGTTGTTTTGCTAACACTTGCTTACCAACAAATCAAGAGACAGAGACCTTGTCCCCCCTGAAAAGATTCCATCCCAGAGGAAGGGTTGCCCCAGCATACAGAGATCTGGAAGGGAAGTAAGTAAGTAAAGTCACTCAGTCGTGTCCGATTGTTTGTGACCCCGTGGACTGCAGCCCACCAGGCTCCTCAGTCCATGGGATTCTCCAGGCAAGAATACTGGAGTAGGTTGCCATTTCCTTCTCCAGGGGATCTTCCTGACCCAGGGATCGAACCCGAGTCTCCCGCATTGGAGGCAGACACTTTAACCTTTGAGCCACCAGGGAAGCCCCGTGGAAGGGAAGGTGAGCATTTTTTATAAAGGTGAGCATTTTTATAAATAGCCAGTTGTCCCAGAAGGTCCACACTCCACTCCACAGCCTCAGTGAGCCCAGAAGGCAAAAAAAAAAAAAATTGTGACGTTTTTCCTGCTTTTAAGAATGTTTGGAAAGTTAAAACTTTTTCCCCTTAGGGTTTAGGGGACTCCTTGACAAATGACAGCTTTGGCTAGTCAGGACTAGCAGTCTTTCAGGAAATAAATCATCACAGAGTATTTCTCCACTTGTGATGAGTATAAGAATAAACAGGTATCTGTGACCCTACATTTAGCTCAAAATACATGTGACAGCCTTGTGTAATTAGTCACAGCCATGTCTGACTCTTTGCGACTCCATGGACTGTAGCCCGCCAGGCTCCTCTGTCCAGGGGGATTCTCCAGTCAAGAATACTAGAGTGGGTTGCCGTGCCCTTCTGTATGGGATCTTCCCAACCCAGGGATCGAACCCAGTTCTCCCACATTGCAGGCGGATTCTTTATCAACTGAGCTATAGGGAAGCCCATGTGACAGCCTAGCGTGGAGGTGAGCTCTAAATCCTGAATTCACAGGCTGTGGGGCCAGACTGCTCACTGCTATTAACCAAGTGTCCTTGGGAAAACCATGCCTAATCTCTGATGCTTCATTCCTTTGTTAAAAACGGGGAAACAGACAACAACGATAACAAAATTGTCTATAATCCCTGCCCCATTGGCTCCCAGGATTATTAAGTCAAACAAGATATGAAGTGTGCTTTTTGATCTGTAAAGCAGATGCCAGTGGAGGCTGCTTCTTGCTGTGGCCTGTTCTTCCCTTGTCTCATTCTGCTACTATTTTCACTCTGGGAGGCCAACAGAATGCTGCGGCCACCATGAGGTGGCACCATGAAGTCTCATCTTGCTTCCTAGGTGGCAGAGTGGTAAAGAATCTGCCTGCCAGTGCAAGAGATGCAAGAGACTTGGGTTTGATCCCTGGGGCAGGAAGATCCCCTGCGAAAGGAAATGGCAACCCTCTCCAGTATTCTTGCCTGGGAAATCTCATGGACAGAGGATCTGACAGGCTACAGTCCACGGGGTCACAAAAGAGTCGGACATGACTAGAACATACACACACGTTGCCTTTTCTCCCTTTTCTCATTCTACCACCGTTTTCACCCATTTTTATTTCATCCCAGCAAAATACCACCACCATGAAGTCTCTTCTCATCTTAAGCAGGAAATTTACCTTTTCTTCTGTATATTCAAAAAATATACATTTTTCTCTATCTTTCCTAAATGCTACCACATCCTTATTGTCTTCTTGAGTTGAGCCTGGAATTATCTATTTTTGCAGATGGTTGCTCTTCCAAGACCTACATGTCTCCCTTTTCCCATGGAGTCTGGCCAGAGGAAGGGTTCAGAAAGAATCGGTGGCTAAGATGAACTCAAGTTTGCATAAGCAAGGATAAATGTCATCAAATATAAACACAGAAACCATATAAAACATCTCCCTAAACTTTGCTTCATGCAACCCTGTGGTTTAGAAGTAGAATAGCATTGATATTTTATTGTCTGGATACTTAGATGAAATCTATTCTATATTTAACTTGCATTATTTCATTAGCATTAACAGTGACACTAAGTTATCATCCATGTTTTTATTTGGAGAAAAATAACAACATGCTTGGATATATTCAATTGAATTTTAGCAAAAGTCTCTTTTGCCTATCTTCACATGGCAAAATAATCATTCATTCAATCAATAAATATTTACTGTGAGCCTGCTGTATTCCAGGCACTGGATTAACCACTAAAGACAAGGCTGTTGAATAAGATCAGATGGTGTCTACCTTCACTGGGCTTATATATAGTGGAAAGGAATGAAGAAAATTGGCAAAAAAAAGTCAATAAAATTATTACAGATTGTGAAAAGTTCTACAAAGAATGTCATACTCTGGCAGACTGTAAAAAGTATAATCAAAGTTCTCTCTGAGGAGATAAAAAGTTAAGCTTGCAAATTTTAGAGGGAACCAGGCAATAAATAGAAGAAGGAAGAACATTCTAGGAAGAGGACATGGTATATGAGAAGCCTGCAAGGTGTGAAAGAGCGTTAGTATATTCAAGGGCCAGCACGTGGATTAATGCGGTTGCAGATGAAAAAGGAATAACATGAGCAAGTTTGAAGAAAAGTTTAGGGATCACATTACATAGAAGACTCCATGTAAATACACTGAATAATTTTATTCCAAGGGCAATAGAAAGACACCAATCGCTATCATCAGAGAGTGACATGGTCTGATGATATTTCAAGGTCACCCTTGCTATGCTGTGGAGAATGGACCAAAGAGTCTAAGAGAGGAAGCTGGGAGTCTACCGTGGTCCTCTGGCCAAGAGACGGTGGTGATCTTCCTGGACTAGTTATGGTTATGAGGGACATGGAGAGAAGTACATGAAATTGACAGAAGTTTGTGAAATAGGATTGACAGAATTTGTAGGTGAACTGGATTTGAGAAGTGAGAGAAATGAAGGAATCATGACAAGTCCTTGGTCTTTATCCAGGATAATTGGATAGTAGGTGGTTCATTTATTAGGACAAACTGGAGAAACGTTTTCATAGATAAAGATTCAAGTTCCACCTTAATAAGTCATGGATGGATGAGTTATGTAAATCCTTTATTTGTTATTTTCTCGGTGTCTAAAAGAACATAATGAATAAATAAATAAGCCTTTGTTGAATCAGAAAAGAAGTTCTGTGATATACCAAATAGACGCTTGAGTGAGTCTAAAGTTCAGATTAGAGATAAAGGTCAGAGATAAAAATTGGGAACTCATGAGCATTTAGATATTAACAGACCACGGTCAGTAGAATAAATCAAATGGGGAAAGGGTGTAGAAGCAGAAGCACTTCCCTGGTGACTGAGTGATAAAGAATCTTCTTGCCAGTGATGGAGATACGGACTCGACCTCTGGGTTGGGAAGATGCCCTGGAGAAGGAAATGGCAGCCCTCCCTGGGAAATCCCATGGACAGAGGAGCCTAGTGGCCTACAGTCCATGGGGCCACAAAACAGCTGGACAGAACTTAGGGACTAAACAACAGCAATAGAAGTAGAAAGAGCTGAGGACAGAGGCCTGAGCAACATCACCTTTTAAACAGAAAGAGAATGACTCAGAGAAGAAGCTGCAGGCAGAAGCCAGATGAGAGAGGGATGGAAACAGAAGCACATGCTAATCATGAGAGGTAGTCAAGAAAAGAGTCTTATATGATCAGCTGTGTCTACTGGCTCTGAAAGCTTCAGTAAAACAAAGACAGAATCCTCCACCAAATATCATTCCTTAAAGCAAACACTAGACTCAAGCGAACTCACTTTAACTCAACATGCTTTTGGTTTTACCATTTGCTGATTATCACAAATGATTTTTTTTTAAAAAAGACTAATAATCCATGAATTGCAACTTGGGAAAAGGTAACTAATCCCCCAAAAACATCTCAGTTATATCGTAATCTCTAATATCTTCAGACATTACAGAGTGATCAGTGTGAGATGAAAACACAGGCAGATCAAGAACCAAGTCCCAGCCTCTCCACGTTCAGGTGTATGTTCTTGGGCTAGTTAAAGCCTCAGTAAATACTAAACTCCTAATCCTTCCAGTTTGAGTGATATAAATAATAGTCAGGCATGACTGAGCAACTAACATGTCCACACACTTTCACACAATCATAGCTGATTCACTTTGCTGTACAGTGTAAACAAACATGATGTTATAAAGCAACTATAGCCCCCAAAACATTAATTTAAACAATAAAATTAAAAGGTAATATGAGAGAGGATGTAGCATGGTGACTGTCGACTATTTAAAGGACCCACATGTGTGGTGGGTTCAAGATGGGAGGCTGAACTGGTCACTGCTCTCAGTTCAGTTCAGTCGCTGAGTCATGTTCGACTCTGTGGCCCCATGGACTGCAGCACACCAGGCATCCCTGCCTGTTGCCGACTCCTGGAGCCTGCTCAAACTCATGTCCACCGAGTCGGTGATGCCATCCAACCATCTCATCCTCTGTCGTCCCCTTCTCCTCCTGTCTTCAATCCCTCCCAGCATCATGGTCTTTTCCAATGAGTCAGTTCTTCCCATCACGTGGTCAAAGTATTGGAGCTTCAGCTTCAGCATCAGTCATTCCAATGAAGATTCAGGACTGATTTCCTTTAGGATGGACTTGTGGATCTCCTTGCAGTCCAAGAGACTCTCAAGAGTCTTCTCCAACACCACAGTTCAAAAGTATCAATTCTTTGGCACTCAGCTTTCTTTATAGTTCCACTGTTCATGAAAAAGCTCACAAGAGGCCAGAAAATATATTTCAAACAAGAAACCAAAACAAAGCCATAAGAATAAGCCAGAGGGCCATTAGCAGACTAAAAATGGTGAAGAATCTCAAAGACTGAAGGCAGATATAGGAAGTAAAAGGCTGAACATGCACACAGGTACATATACTCACACGCATGCATGCAGAAGCACTTTAGGGGAGCTCTAAGTAAAGAGCCTCTTGCTGAAAGTGAAAGAGGAGAGTGAAAAAGTTGGCTTAAAGCTCAACATTCAGAAAACGAAGATCATGACATCTGGTCTCATCACTACATGGGAAATAGATGGAGAAACAGTGGAAACAGTGTCAGACTTTATTTTTTGGGCTCCAAAATCACTGCAGATGGGGATTGCAGCCATGAAATTAAAAGACGCTTACTCCTTGGAAGAAAAGTTATGACCAACCTAGATAGCATATTCAAAAGCAGAGACATTACTTTGCCAATAAAGGTCCGTCTAGTCAAGGCTATGGTTTTTCCAGTGGTCATGTATGGATGTGAGAGTTGGACTGTGAAGAAAGCTGAGCCCCGAAGAATTGATGCTTTTGAACTGTGGTGTTGGAGAAGACTCTTAAAAGTCCTTGGACTGCAAGGAGATCCAACCAGTCCATTCCGAAGGAGATCAGCCCTGGGATTTCTTTGGAAGGAATGATGCTAAAGCTGAAACTCCAGTACTTTGGCCACCTCATGCGAAGAGTTGATTCATTGGAAAAGATTCTGATGCTGGGAGGGATTGGGGGCAGGAGGAAAAGGGGACAACAAAGGATGAGATGGCTGGATGGCATCACCAACTCAATGGACGTGAGTCTGAGTGAACTCCGAGAGATGGTGATGGACAGGGAGGCCTGGTATGCTGCGATTCATGGGGTTGCAAAGAGTCAGAACGACTGAGTGACTGAACTGAACTGAAGTGTGGAGTCAGGAGATACAGGAATGTAGGAAATTCATGAGCAGAAATGCAAAAGTGTGCTTCCATCAAAGGAAAGCATACCTGAATCCCTGGCATAGACAAGGACAGGCAGGTTTGAAAAAATAGCAAGGTGTCTAAATGGATCAGTGTGTAAGACACTCTGAAATTAAGTACAGTCACCCCTCTGTATCAGTGAAACCACACTCTGAGTCCCCTATTTGGCATTTACGGCCACCCACAGTCTGTCCCTAGGATTTCCTTCACATCTGATTTGTCAGTGTAATTCAACTACCCTTGATGTCCCATGTAGACCAACCCATTGGTTACTATTTTTTAAAAATCCATACACTCTAGATTCATACAGTACCCTCTTTGGGATGATACTGCTCATACCTCTGTCTTTGAAAGGCTAGATCTTCAAGTCCCATCCATATGTTACCCCTTCAGGAAGTCAGCTTCAAAGGACCCACTTTGTGAAGGAATCATTTCTTTCCTATACCAACCTAGCACTTTGGATCCTAACGCAAAAAGATTCATGTACCTGAAGGTTCATAGCAGCAGTAGTTACAATAGCCAAGACATGGAAGCAACCTAAATGTCCATCAACAGATGAATGGATAAAGATATTGTACATATATACAATGGAATATTATTCAGCCATAAAAAGAATTAAATAATGCCATTTTCAGCAACATGGATGGACCCAGAAATTATAATACTAAGTGAAGTAAGTCAGATGAAAAAGACAAGTATTACATGATAATCACTTATATAATGAATCTAAAAAATAATACCAATAAATCTGTATAAAAATAGAAACTAACTTATAGACATAGAAAGCAAACTTATGGTTGCCAAAAGGGAAATTGAGGCTGGGAAGGATAAATTCAAGTATGGGATTAATAGACACAATAAAATAGACAAACAACAAGGATTTACTATATAACACAGGGAACTATAATCAATATCTTGTAATAACCTATAATGGAATATAACTGAAATAAGCACACGTACACGTGTGTGCATACACACAGACACACACACACACACACACACACACACATATGTATTTGTTGCTCAGTTGCTAAGTCGTGGCCAAGTCTTTGTGATCCCATGGACTGCAACACACAAGGCTTCCCTGACCTTCACTGTCTCCCAGAGTTTGCTCAGACTCATCTCCACTGAGTCAGTGATGCCATACCACCGTCTCATCCTCTGTCACCCACTTCTCTTCCCAGCATCAAGGTCTTTTCCAATGAGTCGGCTCTTTGCATCAGGTGGCCAAAGTGTGGGAGCTTCAGCTTCAGCACCAATCTTTCCAATGAATATAATTAAATCACTTTGCTATACATCTGAAACTAACACAACATTGTAAATCAACTATACTTCAATTAAAACAAAATAAAGTTTAAAAAAAGAAGGCCTATCTCTCAGCATTTTGCACACAGCAACTGAAGCGACTTAGCAGCAGCAACAGGAGCGTATAAAACAGTATCTAGAATGGAGTAGCTATGTGGTAGTTACTCATGAAGCAGATGAATAAGCTTTAGTAGGCTGTATGTGACATGTTTCTTGGAATGCAAAGGCTAGAGTCTCGTGGAGAAGGCCTTGAAAGCATGGAGGGAAGTGTTGGATGAATTCAACAGGCCAGGGGGATCCATAGCAATTCTGCCTAACATTTGGAAAATCTAAGAGCAGTCAAGGCAGAAATGGTGGAGCCAGTGGACTAAGTGCCGTGCAAAAGTCTGCCCACACGGTGAATTTACGATGAGAATGCTGTCTTAAAAAGTGGGCCAGAATTAAATATTTGGTCCCAAATAAAACTTAAAGGAAACAAACAAACAAATCCCTGCAAATAAGAATACAAAATATAGCCAAGCTGCCAAGGAAGACAACTTGAAACACAGATGTTTTGATGGCTGCATGCAATGCTCACCTCAGGAACAAATTCTTTTTGCAATATGGCCCTTGGTAGATACATGATTTTAATTAAGCAGGGAGACAAAGTACAACCCCACATGTGAGAGGTAGGCACACCATGCAAGAGGCATCTGATCCAGAGCTGGGCT
The DNA here is from genome assembly GCA_006408695.1 of Aepyceros melampus. NCBI lineage: Eukaryota > Metazoa > Chordata > Mammalia > Artiodactyla > Bovidae > Aepyceros > Aepyceros melampus. The sequence goes on along the minus strand of SJXQ01005317.1, from coordinate 221,811 downwards.
TGTTTATGGTATTCCTGTCAATACCACTGTCATCTCAGCGCTCTGTTTATTTTTAAACTCAGGCTTTGTTTTGCTTTATCGGCAAGGAAAGTCTTCATTTCCAGCCAGGTTTTGATGTGAGAGGTTTATTCAAAATTCGAAATATATGAAGCAAATTGCATTTTTCCTGAGAATTTGCACAACTTGAGATTTGGAAGGATAGTTCACAAGAAACAGTAAAACAAAAAGAGAGAGAGAGAGAGATGCTAAAATCACCCATTTATTAATACATTTGGGTGTCCCCTAAGATAAAACCCTGGGGTTAATGAGAAGTGGGGATTGCCTTCCTAGGAGTGACTTTTGAAGAAGCAACATCATACAAAGAAAGTGGAAGTTGTGAGTATGTGAATCCCAGCCCTGGCCCTGGTCTCTTGAGTGGGATATTGAGAAAGTCACTTCACACTTTGAGCCTCAGTGACACCATAATGATCCCATCTCGACATGGATATAATACTCCTCTCTAACCAAAGCCCAGCACTGTTGAAATGAGGGGCATAGAAATGTGTGTGGGAAAGCCCTGCGAACTCTGGAGAGAAGCTATACCTGGCCCCTGGGTCTCTAGAGGCCGTCTGACCCAGGTGCCTGGCCTCAGCCTCAGGGCCCTGCTGCCCATCCTCCACGGATGATGTGAGATCCCTGGCTCAGGTCTTGCTCACAGATGCATAGAAAGGAGAGGTCAGCTTAGCGAGGAGGTCCCTAACTCCTTTCTCTGGGTGTGCATTCCAGGATACGGTCCCTAAATCCATCTCCTCCTCCCGCCCTCGGGCAGAGGGGTGGGAGGCAAGGACTAGGACAGCTTGTAATGAGAAGTCATTTTGAGGACCACTGGCACGTGCTACCCCTTCCGTGGCAGGATTTTGTGTCTCTTGCCTCAAAACCCCCAAAATCTTTGTAACTTTTCTGGGAAATCAGATTTATAGATTCACTGGAAAGACCCTGAGGAAGCGTAAGATGGAGGGTAGGAGGAGAAGGGGGCAGCAGAGGATGAGATGGGTGGGTGGCATTATTGACTCAATGGACATGAGTTTGAGCCAACCCTGGGAGACAGTGAAGGGCAGGAAAGCCTGGCATGCTGCGGTCTGTGATATTGCAGAGTCGACACAGCAAAGCAACTGAATACCGACAGAGCTTCATGTTTCTGAAAACAGCCACTCTTACGTGGGCATGAGAGTGCTAAGTTGCTTCAGGCGTGCCCAAGTCTCTGTGACTCCATGGACTGTAGCCTCCAGGCTCCTCTGTCCACGGGATTCTCCAGGCAAGAATACTGGGGTGGGTTGCCTTGCCCTTCTCCAGAGGATCTTCCCGACCTAGGGATCGAACCCAGGTCTCCCACACGGCAGGCAGATTCTTTACCATCTGAGCCACCAGGGAAGCCCTAGAGGAAGATAAGAATGCTTTCTTTTTCCTTCCCTTTCCCTTCCTTTCATCTCCAACTCCCCTCAGAACACTCTTGCCTCCTGAGCTCTGGCTCTTTTCTCACCTCCTGCCCTGCTCTTCCTACTGCTGGGATCTGAGTGACACGATGTGTGAACCCTTTACACATTCTTCTTTTTACCCCAGGACTTTGCTTGGCCTGTCTCCTCCCCTATCTAGTCCTAATTCTACATCTCCAGACAGCTTGTCCTTGGAAAAGAGTCTTTGTCATACAAAGCCTACCAAAGCCCCCTCCTTTTGGCTTCAGGGAAGCACCTGCTTTATAGATCAGAAAACAGTCTCTAAATTCAGATCAAATTCCCACTGAGTCACTTACAAGCTGTGTGATGTAAGCCAGGTGGATCACCCAAAGTTCAAAAATGTCTTTGTAGGGTTGCTCTGATGATGAAACCAAATTGTTATACCCATCTGGTGGTGGTGGTTTAGCTGCTCAGTCTTGTCCGACTCTGCAACCCCAGGGACTGTGGCCCGCCAGGCTCCGCTATCCATGGGATTTTCCCCGGCAAGAACATCGGAGTGGTTGCCATTTCTTCTCCAGGGGATCTTCTCACCCAGGAATCGAACCTGAGTCTCCTGCATTGCAGGCGGACTCTACCAACTAGCTACAAGGGAAGCCTCATGACCAGCAGAGTCCCTAGCAGACAGAAGCAAAGAGCAAGTCATAGCAATAAGAGGGGTAGCAGGAAAGAAGGGGAGGTAGGGGAATTAGGAGCTCAAAGGCAGCACCAGCAAGAGCAGGAGCAGAGGAAGCAGCACCAGCGGCATGGAGGGAGGAGCAGAGAGAGGCGGGGACCGTGACGACACCAGGGCAGTGGGGCACAGGCCGTGGGGGGACCAGGAGCCCGATGCTTCCTCACCCCAGTCCTGTTTCAGGAGCCTGAATCCCAGGCTCAGACCTTCTACGAATTAAACACGTGGCCCACAGCAAGTCACATCACTTGCGTGCCTCGGATCCTCCTTCCTCAGCCCAGTCCTGTTGGCCCCATGGGGTGGGTGTGATGCTGGCCGGAAGTGGTGGGAGGAAGTGCATTCTGAGCTGTGCATCCATCCCACCACTTCCTTAGGTAATGGCTGCCTTTGCTTCCTTCCACTCTTGTCTCTCTCTTCCAAGAACTTTCCTTTTACCTCCTCCAGGGCAAGCTCCCGCTGGAAACTGCCTCCCGCTCAGCTTCTTCCAAGAGAGTTTGTTGACACATGACTGGCTAACCCAAAATACAAGAGCACGCAGTGTCTTCTTGAAAGTGAGCCTGGCCTGGGATTGGGTAAGCAGAACCGATGGGGAAGAGAATTCTGGATGTGTCATTATAAATCATGCTCCTCATACAAGCCTCTTTAGAGGGGCAAAGCAAAGGCTCCTGACACCTAAGATCCACCCTCCTTACCCTAACCCTGCGGACAAACTGCCATATTCCCTTTTCCAAATGTGGGCGAGACACAGAGCCTGCTAAGCCCAGATGAGGTGCTCCTCCCGTGGACAAGGAGGAAAGCTTTACCTCTGAATGCTTCAAGCAGTTGAGTTTTCCTACTATCATCAGCATGGTATGAGCAGTGTTATGTTTTATTTTCAAACTCGGCGTGCATTCGAGAATTGCTCTTACTTGATAACAGCTCTGCCTCTCTGGGGAAGTGCATTGCAATTAAACTTCATGAGAAGTTTTATGTGGTTTTGATACGGCATCCCCCTTCTGAATGTCCCTCTAAATGAATTTCTAAACCTGCAGTCAGTGCCCATTAACTCAGAGTGTGGGGAAGAGCTACCCGTGATTAATAAAAATAACAGCTTGCAGAGCAGCAGTGTTAATGTGCTGTGTTTTACAATATCTCAATTAATTACAGGTTAGTAGTTTTAGTGGAGAAGGCAATGGCACCCCACTCCAATACTCTTGCCTGGAAAATCCCATGGATGGAGGAGCCTGGTAGGCTGCAGTCCATGAGGTCGCTAAGAGTCGGACACAACTGAGTGACTTCACTTTCACTTTTCACTTTCATGCATTGGAGAAGGAAATGGCAACCCACTCCAGTATTCTTGCCTGGAGAATCCCAGGGACAGAGGAGACTGGTAGGAGGCCATCTATGGGGTCGCACAGAGTCAGACACGACTGAAGTGACTTAGCAACAGTAGTTTTAGAAGGGGAAGGAGCCTTATGGATGGATCACCCATGTCGCTGCTCCCTCCCCACTCAGGGATAAGGAAACCAACACCCAGAGAGGATGAAGAATAAATGGTCTTTGATGATGTAGGCCATTGGGAACAGAGACCCTACAGAAAGTGAAAGAAAGTGAAGGTGTTAGTCATGCCATCACGACCGACTCTTGGTGACCCCATGGACTGTAGCTCACCAGTTTCCTCTGTCCATGGAGTTCTCCAGGCAAGAATACTGGAGTGGGTTGCCATGCCCTTCTACAGGGGATTTTCCCCGACCCAGGGATTGCATCTGGGTCCTCCACATTGCAGGCAGATTCTTTACCATCTGAGTCACCATGACTTAAATGCCAGACCCATCATTTACTTGGATGATGAGACTGGAAATCTTTCCCAGGACACTTCAGCTGGATTCTCTCCTTACTCTTGGGGACTCTTCTCTGCTCAGAACCTGATCCAGTCCTGATCAAAGCAGGACCGATATCACCCCATGGTCCACCAGTGGGTGATGTCCAGAACTGGTTTTTCAGCACAAGACTCCATATTTGACATGGTTGGCATTATCCACAGGCACTGTTTGCAGTGAATTTGTTCCCCTAGGACAAATGGGCTCCTGCTTTGTCTCTGTGCCCAGCTCTCTGACTCCACAAAGACCCACCCCCGGCCCAACACACACCCCTCCCCAAGAAGCTTAGAGTCCTACTGTGATGGGTGGATAGAGGGATGCTGTTTCCTCGAGTCACTAGATGGAGGGAGCCCCTGCCAACTCTCCTCACATTCTGCACAAGGAAGGAACATGCTTCTGTTTTGCTAAGCCACTCAGGCAGCAGGCCTTACTTGTTACTGCAGCAGAGCTTAGCCCATCCTAACACACAGTGCAGCTTCTGCCCATCCCCTAAATGGTGTGTCCCTTGGGTCCCACACTCAGTCTCCTTATCTTCACACTCTTTCTGGATACTCTCATGTATCCCCACATCCTCACTCCACCCATGTGCTGAAAGCACCCACACAAAATGTATGCATCTGCTTTTGAGATTCAGACATCTACAGCCAACAAGTTGGTCAGTTCCATTTGGGTATCGATTAGGAAATTACTGCCAATATATGCAAAAGCATACAAGTTCTCTCTGGACCATTCCTCTGTTCTGTCTTGGTATACTAAGCTGTTGGTGTTACTGTGTCTAGGAATGCAGATATAAATCTGGACATGTCCTTTTTCTTCCCTTCCTATCTCTCACAGCACACCTATCCTGCAATACCTCTGACATAGTTCTTGACACCCTCCATTTCTTCCCAGTCCTAAGTCAGACTCTCATTTGTTTCATCATCTCTTGCCTCTCTTCCAATAACACTCTAATCTGGTTTTCCTTGCCTCACTCTTGTTCTTTTCCATGAGCTCTCAACTTGCTTAAAAAAAGTCGTATCCATCTCTAACTTAGAGTCTTCAGGTCTCCCCTTTACCCTTAAACTCTTTTGCAGAATTTTTTTTTCAAGGTAAAGTACCATATTTATTGGGCTTCCCTGATGGCTCAGAGGCAAAGAATTCACCTGCAATACAGGAGATGTGGGCTTGATCCCTGGGTTAGGAAGATCCACTGGAGAAGGGAATGGTAGAATTTTCAAGGCACTTTTGATAAGGTCCCGGTATAGCAAGGAGTATCAGAAATCAAACCCTCAGGGGACAACTCAGGCTTCACCCGGGAAAGTCAATTAACTTCTCTGAGTATCATTGTTCTCATCGATCACAATGGATAAATAAGGCCTCTTTTACTGGATTATTGTGAGGACTGAATCTGATTATTCATAGTCAAATAATTATCATTCAAAATCATTATTGTAAATTATTCTTAGTAATACTAAGAATTACTATATACTGTCCACTTTCAATGGATCAGCAACTAGGCTAAACCGTTTACATCCATGGCACCTTGTTTAATTTTTCTGACTCATCTACTTTGCCTTGGATGTAGGGGGGATAAGCAACTTGTCCAAGGAAACACTGGGAGTAGGTTGCAGAGATGAGAATCAAGCACAGGTCTGTCTGATAGATAGTTGGTGCTTTTTCCATGAAGAGTGGATCTGGGAGCAACATAATGGTACCACTTAATATCCAGAAATGGAGAAAAGGCTGTAAAGATAATAGATCATGTATGCAATGTTATAGCATAGAATTGCCACCAAGAGGGCATATCTATATAGAATGAAATATAAATATATGGCAAATAATATTTCCCGGTACATTATACCACCACTAAAAATTATATATGTGATTATTTTATGATAACATTGCAAAAGCTTCTCTCCCAGCATAGTGATTAAGAGCATAGGGTTCAGGAATCAGATTGCTTTGGTTTGAGTTACAGCTTTAGAACTTTCTGGTTGTATGGTCTTAGGCTAATTCCTTAAAATCTGTAAATAGGGAAAATAACAGAAATTATGTGATAGGGTTGTTTTAAGGTCCCAGAGGGCAATATATTCAGAGTGCTTGCAAAATTCCTGATGAATTCTGTTCAAACATCACCATCATTGTCATAATCATTGGTATCATTGCAAATGATAAAAATCAGGACACAGATTTGTATTTAATTTTATGTTAACCTGTAGAAAACAACACAGAGACACAGATAAGACTGGAAAAAATCCGACTACATGCTAGTAATGGATCTCTCCAGCCTATTTAATTGCAAGTGATTTTTCTCTCCTCTTTGTTTTTCAAATTTTTGATGATGAATATGTGTCATTTTATAAGAAAAGAATAGCCCTCTACTCTGGCTTTGGACAAGGAGTTTTGTTTCCTGATCTCACCGATTTTTTTTCCCCCTACAGGACCATCTTTGGTCATTAAATTCATTTAAAAGCTCTGATCCATTTTTGATCATCTGAAATATAGTGACAGGCACCAAAATCAATCCTGCATTCGAGGTTTGCAAGGAGCATAAATTATTTGAGAAGTCGTGTCAGGTAGAGTTTATTCCAAGGTTTGCCTGCACATTTTAATCAGAAAACACAGAAGGTATATGCAGCTCGGATTGAAATAGCCCTTCACCTTGCTCCAGAGCCAGGCTGACTTACTGTTTGCTGGTTGATAGGACTGGCAGAAGTTACAGCTTGTGTGATAGACGCAGCCTGGGCAGGAACTGAGGGAAACACATAAAGAAACATTTATTTAAAAAAAGTAAATCAACCATAAAGATCCTCCCAGCAGACCCAGGAGATGGAAGCCTCTCTCTCATTTTCTCCTTGGCAAAATTTAATCTATCGCTGGGGTTTTTCAAGCGTCATATTCAAAGAGATGCAAATTCGTCAAAGCTGAGACCCCAGCTGACTTTTAGCACCTTGTGAATGTCAAAGGGGTTTAGAGGTTGAAGTGACTTACCTCCTTCCATCCTAATTCAAATACATATGTGTGGCGGGGATGTGCAGGTCCATATGTGTGTGTATATTTATATATATACATATATTTTTTTTTAAGAAGACTAAAAGAGACACAAATCTACCTATGTGTTCAGCGCCCTCTTTGTGTGCATCTATCTGCAGCAAAACTGAAATTCAAACGAAAAATACCATACTGAGAAACAAAAGTGCACTTGAGAATATCCACAGTCTATCGCTAAACTACAGGACTAGCAAGAGAGGTTTTCTTGTTTTGTTATATTTCCCTTAAAACACAATCATTTTATCCATTGGCTGCTTCACAATCCACTCCAATTAACTGGTTTAGGGATAACGATTAACTCATGAGTGATCTCTGTCCTCCACACGGTTCACTGCCCACAATTCCCTTAAGTAATATAAGTCATGTATTTACAATAAAAATAAGAGGTGTTAATTAATATCTCCTACACAGTTCTGGTTGATGGGAGAGTCATGCTCTGTGTGGGGAGCAGCAAGACTGTCCTAGAGCTGGTTTCCCTTCTGTCTTTACACAAATGAAGGCTCAATCTACTGATGGAAATTCTGCAACTTGGAGTAAAATGATGCTAGCTTTCCCTCTGCATAATAAAAGCTCCAGCTTAAGTGTTAGCAATTTTGAGGTCCTCTTATATACATGAGAATTTGAAAATCTGTTTTACTTTCAATTCAACAATTATTGATTGAGTTTCTAATGAGTGTCAGGCCCTGAGGATGTAAATAGGACTTAGACACAATGTCTGCCCTTAGGGAGAGTGTAGATTTACAAGGGACTGGAAGGAAAGTTGTGAGAGACCTAGATAGCATATTAAAAAGCAAAGACATCACTTTGCAGACAAAGGTCCATCTAGTCAAAGCTGTGGTTTTTCCAGTAGTGGTGTATGGATGTGAGAGTTGGACTATACAGAAAGTGGAGTGATGAAGAACTGATGCCTTTGAATCTTTGAACTGTGGTCCTGGAGAAGACTCTTGACAATCCCTTGGACGGCAAGGAGATCAAATCAGTCAATCCTAAAGGAAATCAGCCCTGAATATTCTCTGGAAGGACTGATGCCGAAGCTGAAACTCCAATACTGTGGCCACCTGACCCGAAAGACGACTCACTGAAGAAGACCCTGATGCTGGGGAAAGATCGAGGGCAGGAGGAGAAGGGGATGACAGAGGATGAGACGGCTGGATGGTGTCACTGACTCAATGAACATAAGTCTAAGCAAACTCTGGGAGATAGAGGGAAGCCAGGCGTGCTGCAGTCCACAGGGTCACAAAGAGTCAAACTAGACTCAGCAACTCAACAACAAGAGGGAGTGTATCAGTCACCCACAGCTACAATATGCTGCTGAACAAACAAAATCTCAGTAGTATATAACAGGAAACATTTATTGCTCATGTGTTGGGAGCTCTGCTGATCTCATTTGGCCCTGCTCTCATGTCCAAAGTTTGGCTGGTTGCTGGCCAGGCAACTGGGATGTCAGGGCTCTGCTCTGTCTCCCATCCCCCAGTGGGCTACCTCAAGCAAGCTCTCATAGCAATGTCAGAGATGCAGGAGCAGGCAGGTCCAACCGCATCGGTACTTTGACAGACTCTGCTTACATCATGTTTGCTAATATCTCATTGGCCAAGATTATATGACTGAGTCTAAATTAGAGAGGAAGAACAAAGCTAAGTTACACCTCGAAGGGTAGGGGCACCAGCAGTGATGAAAACAAGGCTGCTTTTGCATTCTGCTTCCCAAAAATAGATAAGACATATACCATAGTTTTACAAATATGTACCACAGAGGAGCAGGCAAGGACCCCCAGGCTATCAAGGACAGAGGAATGCACTCCGGGAGATGAAGGAAGGGCTTTCTATGAAGGATAATGTCTAAACTGAGTTTGAAGGATAATTAGAACCTCATCCAGCAGATCAGGGAGACAGGTCTGATAAGCCATGATAAGACCACAGATCAAGACATGGAGGCAGAAAACAATGCTGACCAGCCTTTCAGGAGTGTGCGGAGTGAGGCGATGCGGGAGGTGAAAGCTACTAGAGGAGGCAGAGAGTTTCCTCAGCTCTGATTCTAGAGATGGAAGATATTACACGCTTATTTGCAGAGCTTGGACTTCATGTTTAAAAAAGAAACAGACTAGCCCACCAGGCTCTTCTGTGCATGGAATTCTCTAGGCAAGAATACTGGAGGGGGTTACCATTTTCTTCTCCAGGGGATCTTCCCAACCAAGGCATTGAACCCACGTCCCCTGCATTGGCAAGTGGATTCTTTACCACTGAGCCACTAGGAAAGCCCCAAAGGAAGAGAATATATGAGAATAAAGGGAAGAAGTCTGCTTCATCAACATGTACATAGGTTAGGGGAAAGGAAAGGACACCAACACATGTTATCTTCCTGTCGTCATCAGGAGGTCCTGTAACGGAGCTGGAAGACATGCAGGCGAATGGGAAATCTCCCCTGACGTCACTCAGAAAACACCCCCTAATGAGAAGCCGTTCTTTGCGTGCGCTGAAAAGAGATGGCGGTCTCTTTAAGAAAGTGGTCGGGGCAGTGCTTGGGGCTTTGAAAGTCTGGAAACAGCGGCTTTAGACTGATTAGGTGTGTGCACGTGGGCTGAGAAAGCTGAAGAAAGGCGAAGGGAAGTGCTTGACAAGATGAAAGACGATTCAACATGTTGGACAGCTGCGTGAGTGAAGAGATGTGTAACAGCACAGTGAACTACACTCACCCATGCACGATACCTTCACAGCAGAATCCACCACGAGCTAGGCCACAGGGTTTCTGTCTGGTGTGACAGGCTCCACCAAACAAAGTTGGAAAGCAGAGTTAAGCACGTGACTCGCAGCAGGTGGGTCGCGGCCTAAGAGTTTTGAGGGGCTGCTTTGCCTCCCCCACGTTTGGGGGTCAGGGGCGTTAAGGGTCTCTCTGTGGATCTCTGCAGAAAAATGAGGTTATCCATCAAAGCTGCATGGTGGGCTAAAAGAGGACCGACTCTGGAGTCAAGCAGCCACAGGTAGGAGCGCCGGCCCCAGGTTCTCTCTCGCGAGCCTTGGACAAAGTGCTTATGCTTCTTGACTCCCGTGTTTGCTCATCTGTAGAATGGGATCACAGCAGCTCCTTGCAAAGGGAAGCATGGCAGACATCACCACCTGACACGGGGTGTATGAGCTTTCTGGGGCTGCTGGCAGTCCCCAATACGGGGTCACTGGGTGAAAGTCAAGGTGCCAGCAGAGGCTTTCCAGAACCTCTAGGGGAGAACCCATCTCCTTGCCTTTTCCAGCTTCTAGCGAGTGTCTGCATTCCTTGGGTCATGGACCCTTTCCTCCATCTTCAAATCTAGAACCATATTTCTCTGACTCTTCTGTAGTCACATCTCACTCTATTGTCATTGTAGTTCAGTTGCTCAGCCATGTCCAGCTCTTTGTGATCCCATGGACTACAGCACGCTTGGCTTCCCTGTCCATCATCAACTCCTGGAGTTTGCTCCGTTGTCCATTGAGTTGGTGGTGCCATCCAACCATCTCATCCTCTGTCATGTGCTTCTCCCCTTGCCTTCAATCTTTCCCAGCATCAGGGTCTTTTCCAATGAGTCAGCTCTCTGCATCAGGTGGCCAAAGTATTAGAGCTTCAGCTTTAGCATCAACCTTTCCAAAGAATATTCAGGGTTGATTTCCTTTAAGACTGACTGATTTGATCTCCTCGTGGTCCATGGGACTCTCAAGTCTTCTCCAGCACTACAGTTTGAAAGTATCAGTTCTTCACCGCTCGCCTTCTTCAGCCCAAAAGGGTTCTCCAATTTTCAGGATTCATGTGACTAGGTTGGATTCACCCAGATAACCTAGGGTAATCCCTACCTTAAGAACCTTAACCACATCTGCAAAGTCCGTTCACCATGTAAGATACCATATTCATAGATTCTGGAGATTAAGACATAGGCATTTCAGGAGCAGGGTTATTAGGCCTGTGACAATGGGGAGGACAGCGCTCTCTAACACTGCAGATAAGAGCATTATGTAATTAGTCTATGATATCTGTCGACATTGAACTGACCATAAAATATAGCTAGATACAAGATGTCTTGGGGTAAAGTAAGGGGTATTTTCCATGAGTAAGAATCCAAATGCTAACCATAATGTAAATGTCATTTCCTTAAAGGATTCTTCTCTGGTTGAGTAGTTAGCATCACTGCAGTAGGTGCCCTCCATGATCCCCTGTGCTTTCCTTCTAGAAAAAGTAAAGTCATCACTGCTTTGCACATATAACTTTCCTGACACCTAGTTCAGTGTCTGGCACAGAGGGCCATTGACAAATATTTGTTGGATACATGAGTACGCCACTGATAAAAGACCCACCTTGTTCTAGGTACTTTACTGGTCACTTAGCAGACAGCATGTCTAATTTTCACCTTGAGCTTTAAGATCAATATAATCATTCCCAATTTACAGAGGGAGAAACTGAAGCTCAACTCAGAAAAGCTCAAGCCGCTTTCCCAAATCTCAGAGCTAGTGAATGGTGAAAGTGAAGATTAACATAGACTTGTGTGGCCCCAAAGCCCATATTCTTCCTCCACATAGCTTCCCCAAGTGGACTGGAGGCTGTAAATTCACCCAGTTCAGATAAAAAATGATTTTCCCATGATCAAGTAAAATTGCCATGGGCCAACTACCCATGTCATAGTCATAACAACAAAGCAGCAATAATCATAGATAATAATGGCTGAACACATACAGTTGAGTCAAACACTGCGAGTTCATGTCTAACCCACTCTAACAAATTCAATCCTAGTAACAACACTGTGCCATTTTCACAGATGCGAAATCAGAGAGGTCAAGTAACTTGCCCAAGGCCACATAGCTAACAGGATGCTTCCCCATGTCATTCCCCTGCTTCTCAAATCAGCACAGAGCTGATCCCAGTGGAATGATTTCTCTAGTCTCAATGCACAGTGCTCAGATGAATCCATCACATGATGTGCCCAACACTCACAAAACGCTGGAGAAACAGACAAAAACAAGGAAAAAATGTTGCCAACACAGGCTGTTCGATCTGAATGGGACCTAAGCTGTCCTTGAGTTCACCACTTTAGTTTGCAGACGTGGACCCTGAGACTTGCTCAGAGAAGGGATTCAGTGGCTAAAGTGAACTTGGAGAGCTTGTCCTGCCCCTCTTTCACCCCGCAGAGTACTTTCCTCAGAATAATTGGCCCCTGTGTTACAACTGCCGGTCATGCCCCGTCTCCTTTCCCAGATGCAAACGGTCTTCCCAGGTCCAGGTTGATTTTAGCAACTAGCACTAGCACGTGGAGCAAGGGTGACACAGGAGCTCTCAAGTCAGTCCGTTCTTAAAATAATGAAGAGCCTGTACGTCCTTTCTCCAGAATACATCCCTCATCCATTTTCTCCCCCGGCTGTGTCCAAACCATCGTCACCTTTCCTAGACCCAGACTCCAGCTTCCCATGTTACCTCTGTAGACCCCACCTCCACACAATAGCTGAAGAGCTCCCTGGAAAAGTCACTCCAGGAACACCATTGTCCCACTTACCGCATCCCACGGTTCTCCATGAAAGGTGGGCTGAGAGTCAAACTCCCTCCTGTAGTTTTCAGGGCCTGACCCACCCCAGTGCTCAAGTAGAGTCTCTGATCTCATTTCACACTGTTATCTTCCTCGCTTAACTCTGTCCACCCTGGACTTCTTTTCTTAAACACAACTCGCATGTCTCTACCTCAGGGAGTTTGCACTTGCCATTCCCTCGGTATGGAAAGCTCTTCTCTCCAGTTTCCCCTTTTCATATCCCTCTCAGAGCAACTGTCATCTCGTCAGGAAGAGAAACATCCCATGAACATCCCATGTTGTCAGCACTTCCATGTGCAGATTCTATTTCTCGTAGCGTGGGCTGCCCTATGAAAGGATCTCATTCAGCCTGTTTGCTTGTTTATTCTGTCTCCTAAACCAGAATGCTGAGTCCAAGAGAGTAGAAAAAGTGTTTGCCCCCGCTCCCCATCATTCCCTCCAGTATTGGACGACTGCCATCCACTGATCAGTGCTATTGGCTTCACCTCGGAGCTTGTTAGGAGTGTAAAGGACCTTAACCCCTACTTTATAAAATCTGCCTTTTCATATTATCCCTGGAGGCTCTTAGGTGCTTTATAATTTGCAAAGCAGTATTCTTTAAACACAGAGGTACCTTGAAAACAGAGATGTTTAGCACACTTAAAAATGAATGAATGAATGATGGTCTGTTATCTCAAAAATGGAGGCACTGGGTGTTTGGTGTCTCTAAACTTTAGGACAGGTCTTCTGGGAGTGCAGAAATTTCATTCATTTAATAAATAAAAGAGATTTTACAAATAATACAAAGGCATTTGTGGTTAATCATTAAGTGTGCTGAGAAACCAAACCACAGCCCCTCTGATGTGCCCGGAAGTCTGTGGTTTCAGAACAGACGTGCTCAGTGTCCTGTTTTAGTGAACAGACTTATCATTGCTTTAGGAAGGCATTCATTCTCTTGATACAATTTTAAAAATGAGGTCCACTGATCTCATTGGTAATTATCAGATGATAGTTAGAGCCATAAAGTAGTATAACTTTTTTTTTTAACAAATAGATCAGAACAGAGTTCAAAATCAGCCAAGTCCTTCAAATTAGCCACCTTGGATTCATATTAAAGAGCTTAATTAAACTTGGACCTTCGCTGCGACAATGACTACGCAACCAAGAGAGAAGTAGAAAGGAATGTAAAGAAAAGACAGACAATTTGTTTTCTAGAAAGAACTGTAGCTCAGTTTTTCAGTCTTCATTGCATGCTTTCCACTCTTATTATGAATACGCCCCAATCAATAAATATAGGAAGTTTATTATAGAAATTATAGATGAGATACAACTGATGCATTAAACAGTTATACAAATTCCTGCCTCCTGGTGTGAGAAAAGTCAAACCTCCTAGGGTTACCTGACTGGGTTCAAATCCCAATCTGCCTTCCCAGCTGGGTGACTTGAACCCTCCAAGACCTTGAAACCTTACAGAATGTGGATGGGAAAAAAATCTCACTTGCAACGTTATTTTACTTCAAGTTCCAGGACTTATTTGGGATTCCAAAGTTGAGAGTTCTTTTCTACCTTTTTTAATCTTTCACATACAAAAATCTAATAAGGCTGATACAAAATATCTAAAACACTAACAACAAATAAGACTGAATTTGCTGGCATTTTGCATAGGCAGCGATTGAGTGTAGCAAGTAACAATACCAATAAAATTGCTAGAAATGATGCAAGATGTTTCAAAATTACATTAAAGACCAAAAATTACCCCTGAAGGAGTTTATATATCCATATGCATTAGAGTGGATGGAAGAATATATGCTACTTACCATAGTTTCCCAGCCTTATTAATCTATTTTACCATATTGCTTTTATTTGACTTTATATTATTTTATTTGACTTGATTGTACTTGGCTTCATTTACTTGGATGAACTTTATTTTCTTTTACAAACACATATGTGTTGCCTATGCTGCCTTGGACACTGTTCTCAGTGTTTTATAAATACCAACCCATCCATCCTCCCAACAATCCCATGTGTTGGAGCGATCATCAGCCCCATTTTACAGATGAAGAAACTGAGGTACAAAGAAGTAAAATCTTTGACAAAGTCCCACTGGCAACTGGCTCAAGATGGTTTTAGTCACTATAACCATACAGCTGGAGCAATCTTTAAAAGTTCCATCCACTGAGTAAGAAAATGATGCCTGCTACAGAATTACGATGTTTCTGCAAAAAGCACCAGGCAGCGCAAGAGTGTTACTGTGAAACTGAGTTTCTTTTCCAACTCAAAAGAATGAGGGGGAATGGGGAAACTCTGAAGAAGGTGAGTAGCTGAAGGCATGTAAACACAGGAAGCGCTACAAGTTTCGGTATTCTGCTTAAGTAAAGTGAAGTACAGTGAAAGTTGCTGTTATGTCCGACTCTTTGCAACCCACAGACTATACAGTCCATGGAATTCTCCAGGCCAGAATAATGGAGTGGGTAGCCTTTCCCTTCTCCAGGGGATCTTCCCAACTCAGGGATCAAACTCAGGTCTCCTGCATTGCAGGCGGATTCCTTACCCGCTGAGCCACAAGGGAAGTAAGTTACACTCAAAGGCAGGCATCTGAGATAAATGAAAGGGCACTGAGCTTAGAGGCTGAAGGAACCAGCTGTGGGTCCTGGCTAATCTGCTGTCCATCTGGGTGACTGCGCCCAAGTCACTTACACGCTTTGACTTTCATGTCTTCCTCACGAAACTCAAGTGTATTACCTTTCTTGCCTAGAGGGCTAAAGCAACTCAGGCTCATAACAGCTCCTGACACACCATAGGTATATGTCAAAGACCTGGTTGAGCTCAGATTAAATGTTGAGATGGTCAATGCATACGCCCTGAGTCTCTGAAAAGATGTTACCCTTGCAATTACACACTGCTTCCAAATCTGAAAACACACCACCCACCTGAGACATGCATGATATTCATGCTCTTGTGCTGTCTGGTCCTGAATTTTTTATCTCCCAAGAATAATGACCTCAGCCCTGGGCATTTCTGGGGGATTAATGACCAGCAGAATTTAATGACCCTGGCTCCAGCCTAGCTCCATCCCCCATTCCCTGGGTACTCATTAATCCCAGGTAGACCAGCAGCCTTTCTTCTCACTGCAACAATCAGGCTCAAGTTGAGCCCTGATCCAAGTGGAGGGGCCAGCGGGACCCCATGCCTCTACTTCAGTCCCCAGTCAGATCCCAGCTCCAGCCACTGGCTCATTTATTTACAGGGGCAGCCACACAGTAATTAAAATATGCTAAGGAATTTCCCCCCTGCCTCACTTCCTATGGCAGTTCAAGTATACGCCTCCCACTTCAAGCCCTCCCTCAACTCCCCTTCAACACACATGTATTAACATTTAGGGAGGCAGCCCAGAATCACTTCACATTTTATGTAGAAGGATTTCATGAGATTTTAATGAGTTTCTACCACCAGAAAAGAAAGCTCACAAAGGATCCATACAAATTGCTTTGTCTTGTGCAGCAATCCTAGAATGATGACATGCTTCAATATTTGGTTTCTGTAAGGATATATAGATATGCTGATGTATGCACACCAACCCTTAAGCATTTCTGCTTGCAGTTGTGCATGGTGCAGTCCAGGGGATAAAAATCTCGGGCTGGATTTCCCCATTGGGCATCAGCTGGCTGGACCACAAGCTGAACTGTGTCCCCGGCTCCAGGGGCCTCCATTTGGATACACAGTTTTTTTTTATTGCCCAATGGGCAAACTTTGAGTGTCCAAACCATCCCATAAGGGAAAAAAAAATAATTCCCAATAACGAACTGACAGGTGGCTCAGATGTCACCATCTTTCTTCCCTAGGGATCAAATGAGAGGAAAAGGAAGTGCTTATGAAATGCCTGGCATATGTCAGGAGCTTACACTCTCCCCCAAAATAGCCTCTGAGTTGGTCCTTATTCTCCTTATTCCTCTGATGAGGAGACTACAGTTCAAAAAGAATGAGTACATGGCCTAAAAAACAAGTGCTCATGTAGGAACCTCAGGGACTATACTTCCTTTTCCTCCATATTGTCCGGAAGGACAAGCCACGGATGGACTTCTGGGCTGGAGTCACAAGTCACGTGGGCCCAAGGTCGGCCAGGGCTGAGCCAGAGCTGCAGGTCCTCCTGCACTAGGGGGTATCGTGGGTTGCTAGATGAAGGACCAGTGAGAGAGTGCCATGACCTCGGGACAGGTGTGATGCCAGGAAAGATGAATTCGAGCACGGAAATCCCATTGAATAGCCAGAGATAAAGACGGGCTCTTTAAAGGAGTCATCTGTGTTGATGTGTGTGTTAATACATAGCTTACGCACATACACATACCCGTGTACTAATAATGACCCACACATATGCTTGTTATCTAAAACCTCTCTAATTCAAAATCTGTGGACCAGGAATGGCCAGCTTCCCCCTTTGAACCATTTTCACTCTACTTTTTTCATTTCATAAGGAGATTAGCTTCTTTTTGTTTTTTCTTTTTTTTCAGTTTTATTGAGATATAGTTGACACACAGCAATGTGTGTGTTTAAGGTGTTTGACATAACGATTTGACTTATATATGTCACAAAATGATGAGCACAAGGTTACTGAACATCTATCATCTCCTACAGATACAAAATTAAATAAAGAGAAAAAAATTATTCCTGTGATGAGAACTCTTTAGGATTTACTTTCTCAACCACTTTCATATGTAACATACAGCAATGTTAATCCTATTTATCATCTTTTATGTTGATTTTATAAATAATAGCTCAGTTGGTAAAGATCCTGCCTGCAATGCAGGAGACCCTGGTTCAATTCCTGGGTGGGGAAGTTCTGCTGGAGAAAGAATAGGTTACCCACTCCAGTGTTCTGACCTAGAGAATTCCATGGGCTATATAGTCTATGGGGTCGCAAAGAATCAGACACTACCGAGTGACTTTCACTTTATAAACAATATATGGAGAAAGAAATGGCAACCCACGTCTGTGTTCTTGCCTGGGAAATGTCATGGACAGAGGAGCCTGGCCAGCTACAGGCCACGGGGTCTCAAAGAGTCAGACACAACTTAGCGACTAAACAAACAAAAAAATATATTCTTCATAAAGATTATGTTCATATATTTCACAGTTAAGGAAGAAAGTAAAAATTTTGCAATAAGTGCTCCGGACATGATTTGTAAAAAAGAGAGAAAGGAAATACAGCCTCTGGGAATATCCTTCCCTTCCAGTCAAATCCTGTGCTTCCTTATTAAAGCCTGAGCTCGCTGGAAGCAGGGACTGTGTCTTGCCCATCTCTGAACCCTCAGGACCTGCCCAGGACCGAGCATGGCTGAGTCTCACAAGTGTTGCTGGCTGAATACAAGATTGTGTGGCCCCAGGAAAGAAGTCATGAAACATCAATGACCCATTAGAGGTGGGGATTTTTTCAAGCCAGAAATTATAAACCTTTGGGTGGATGGTTTTAACATTACAGCAGGTGGCTTTAGAGTGACCTTATAATCTCAGTTCAGTGGTGCCCAGAAGCCTTAATTGTATCAATAACAAGCTAAATATCAACTTACAAAGTGTTTGGTGCCCATCACCTCACTGGTCTTCACGAGAACCCCATGAGACAACTGCTAACTGGCTCCCCTTGTTCAAATGAGTCAGTGGAAGTTTAGAAAGGGCAACTTATTTTCTGAAGGTCAGATACCTAGAAAGTTCTAAAGTTTGTGTTCAAGGACTAAATACAGTAAGATTCTAGACCCTTCCCAAGGTGGTACATATCAAGCCGTACCACCTCATCCTCTTCTCTCACTCTCCAGATTCCAAAAGAGCTAATTCTACACCAAGTTTCTTTGAACCTAATAAAGCAGCCCCTCTGACAGTTGACTAGAACAAGGAGAGAAAAAAGGTCACGAAAGAACATTTTTTTACCACTGAGGAGTCAGAAGCGCAGAGAGAGAGGGTGATCCCCCAGCAACACTCAGGGCCCAGGGCCTGGTCCTCTGCTCCTCTCTGCGCCCTCTCTTCCCACCTCTCGCTACAACCTTCTTGCTTTGCCCACCCCAAAGGCTTCCACTGCCACAAATTACATATATTGTTGAGCTGAATCCTTGGGTAAATTTAAGTCATTGTTTGAAACGCACGCCTTCTTCTGTTGTCTCTGCAAAAATTTTCGGTCGATTAAGCAACAATAACGTGGATTCTTCTACGAGTATCTCGGGATGCTGTCTAGAATACTGTCTATAAATTCCATTGTACGGTAGTCAATTAAACCCCATTGTCTATAAAAGTCACCTGTCTGACTTGGGGAAAAGCAGGTATGAATGCAAAAGACCCAACAACGTGTTGAAACTGAAATCTAACCAAGTAATTTATGCCACTCAGCTTGAAAGGAGAGCGCGTGAGCAGTATTTCTGGTGACTGGGAGCTGGGTGTTGATTTTACGAGCCCGTTCTGATTGCTCAGGGTGGCTGATGGGGGAAGGAGGCACCCGAAGTTTAACCGCCTCTGAAAACTAAGACAAGGCAGACAAAGAAGACTTTTCTTTGTCATTCTTGGCGCAAATGAAAGAACCTTGTCATTCCAACTTCACAAGACGGTGCTCAGAAATGAAATGTTCAACTCCACTGGGACAGCCATTTTTTTTTTTTTGCTGTTATTACAGAAGAAAATTATAACCATAAAAATGTCCAATTTAGAAAAAAAGGTGCCACTTTAGTGTCATTTGCATAAAAGCTGTTACACACAAATTGTTATAAAGACAAATGTGTAGTACTCTTGTTGAAAATTGCTTATACCTTTGGTGCTTCGCTCCAACGACATAAAGCCCTCTTCAAACTGAAATTCATTCTCAGGTAAATAAAGCTGAAAGCCAAATTTCACCTATTTGAAAGGACGTGAGTGGCTTTTCCTGTGGTCTTAAACAGGTGCTGAGAGGCTGGGCCCTCTGCTTCCATCCCGGCTGGGTGCCATCCTCCCTTTGATGAGTGGCCCCCATCACACTGGGCCCTATGAAAGCCGGTTCTGAAACTGGTGATGAGCCAGGTCCATGGATGCCCAAGACATCCCGTAGGTGCTAGTGGGAAGGATGCTTGCAGAGAAGGAGGCCCGAGCTGGGAAGAGAATGATGACTCTTCTCTGAAAATAAGCATTTGCAGAGTGGACTGCAGACCTGTCACAGCCCACCTGAGACTCAGAGCTTCCCCCTGGAGTAATCTCTTTCAAAGTCTATCTCACACAGTAAGCCTCACCAAAGGAATGGTGATGATTCCGCCAGCATAGGTCCTTTCATTCTTCCCATGCTGCCCTTTTGCCTGGAATGATCTTCTGATTTATCCTGAAGAATTTCAACTTATTCCTCAAGAGTCATCTTGAGTGACTGACCTTTTCCCCCTTACTGCCCATGGTCAGTTGCTCACACCCCCTGCTAGCCCTCCTTACAGAAGTATTAATATGCCTTCATTAATATTAAGTGGTTCATTGATTAATAACTTATCGCAACCCATGGTGACTCTCTTTCCTGCCACCTCTCCCACCCGAAGGCAGGACCTGTGTCTACTGCATTTATACACTTCCTTTCAGAGTCATGCCTGTCCTAGAAGACTGGCTCTGTTCAGTAAGTCTGAATCAGTGAATGGATGATGGCTGTTTACTCATATGACATGTTGCAATTTTAGTGAAGTTCCACTTTGGAAGCACTTCCACTAAAATACCCCCTCTGACTTATTTCAATCAAGCAATTTTAGAGCATTGCAAAAATAGTTGTATGCTGTAGTTTTCCTTTTTTTAGAACACTTTATTGAGGTATAATTGATACAGAAAATTCACACATTTATGCATACATCTTGATGAGTTTGGACATATATATATACCCACGATACCATCACCACCATCAAGGAACTAAACATATCTATCACCTCCAAACATTTCCTTTTTTCTTTCTGTTTCTGTGTGTGTGTTTGTGTGTGTGTGATAAGAAGACTTAACATGAAATCTAACCTCTTAACATACTTTGAAGTACATAGAACTGTATTATTATCTACAGGTTGTTGGTTGTACAGCTGATTGTTAGAATGCATTCTTCTTGCATGATTAAAACTGTATCCATTGATCAGTAACTCTCCAAGTCCCTATTCCCCTAGTCCCTAGAAAACCACCATTCTGTCTTCTGCGTTTGTGAGTTTGACTGCTATGGAATCATGCAGCTTCAATCTTTCTCTGTCTGGCTTATTTCATGTAGCATCATGCCTTCTGGATTTATCTACATTGTTGCAAATTGTCAGATTTATTTTTTTCAGGTTGACTAATATTCCATTGAATGTATATTCCAGACTTTTCCCCACTTTTATTGAGGCATAACTAGTGTACAAAAACTGCACAAAATTTATGTATATAATTTTATGAGTATCGATATTTGTACACTAGTGTTATCATTGCCATAGTCAGGGTGATAAACATATCCATCCCCTCCAAGTGCATTCTTGTTGTCCCTTTGTGTGTGTGTGAGCTAAAAACGTCTAAAAGCATAGCTAGCTTCTTAACGTAATTTATTATTTTTCTGGCTTTGAGCATTTGATAGCCACTCAGTCATGTCTGACTGAGTGACTCTTTGAGACCCATGGACCATAGCCTGCCAGGCTCCTCTGTCCATGGGATTCTCCAGGCAAGAATACTGGAGTGGGATTCCATTTCCTTGTCCAGCTTTCAGTTCAGCTTGATTGAGGTATAACTGACAAAATTGTAGTATATTTAAGGTGTACAAAGGAATGATTTCAATTTGATATGTGTATACATTGTGAAATGATTCTTAATGCCTCCATTACTTCTTTTAGTGAGGAGGCTTAAGATCTACTTTACAGCAAATTTCAAGTATTTAATGTAGTAGTATTAACTATAGTCATTAAGCTATACATTAGGTCCTCAGAACTTATTCATCTTATAAATGAAAGTAGGTATCTTTTTAGCTGCCTCTGCCCATTTTCCCCAATCTCCAGTCCCTGGCAGCTAACATTCTACTATTTCTATGAGATTAGTATTTTTCTTTTTTTAAAGATTTCACATATACATTGTTGTTTAGTCACTAAGTTGTGCCTGAGTCTTTGCGACCCCATGGGCTGAAGCACACCAGGCTTCCCTGTCCTTCACTGTCTCCTGGAGCTTGGTCAAACTCATGTTCATCGAGTCAGTGACACCATCCAACCTTCTCATCCTCTGTCATCCCCTTGTCCTCTTGCCCACAATCTTTCCCAGCATCAGGGTCTTTTCCAATGAATTGGTTCTTCATATCAGGTGGCCAAAGTATTGGAGCTTCAGCTTCAGCATCAGTTCTTCCAATGAATATTCAGGGTTGGTCTCCTTTAGGAGTGACTGGTTTGATCTCCATGCTGTCCAAGGGACTCTCAAGAGTCTTCTCCAGCACCACAAGTTCATAAGTATCAATTCTTCAACATTCAGCCTTCTTTACGGTCAAACTCTCACATCGATACATGACTACTGGAATCTATAACCTATAGCATATAGTATTTATCTCTCTCTGTCTGGCTCATTTTACTTAGTGTAATGACCTCATGTAAAATAATGAAATTAGATCTCAGGCTTAAATCAAGCACAAAGTCAACTCAGAATGAACTGAAGACTTAAAATGCAAGACCTTGAACAATAAAACCCCAAGAAGAAAATGCTGAGGAAAATCTCTTTGACATTATCTTGGCAAAGATATTTGGATTTGACAACAAAAACAACAAAAAAAAAAATAAACAAGTAGAACCACATTAACCTTAAAAGTTTCTGTGTAGCAAAGGAGCAATCAACAGAATGAAAAGACATCCTATGGCATAGGAGAAAATCTTTATAAGCCATATATTGGATAGCAAGTTAAATCCAAAATATATAACTTACTCCTACATATCAATATTGAAAATAGATAACTCAATTAAAAAATGAGCAAAGGACTTGCATAGACATTTTTCCAAAGAAGACATACAAATAGCCAATAGGTGTACGAAAAAGTTTTCAATACTAATCATAAATCAAAACCACCAGAAATATCACCTCACACCTGTTAGAATGGCTGTCATCAAAAAGAAGAGAAATAACCGAGACTGGTGACCCTATGGGTAAAGGGAACTTTACACTATTGGTAGGAGCTTAACTTGGTACAGCAACTTTGGAAAACAGTATGGAGGTTCCTCAGAAAATTAAAAATAGAACTGCCCTATGACCCAGCAATTCCACTTCTGAGTATTTATCTAAAGAAAATGAAATCACAGTCTTGGGCAGGTACCTGTATTCTAATGTTACCTGTAGCACTATTCATAACAATGGCACCCCACTCCAGTACTCTTGCCTGGAAAATCCCATGACGGAGGCACCTGGTAGGCTGCAGTCCATGGGGTCGCTAAGAGTCAGGCACCACTGAGCAACTTCACTTTCACTTGTCACTTTCATGCATTGGAGAAGGAAATGGCAACCCACTCCAGTGTTCTTGCCTGGAAAATCCCAGGGGCGGGGGAGCCTGGTGGGCTGCTGTCTATGGGGTCGCATAGAGTTGGACACGACTGAAGCGACTTAGCAGCAGCAGCAGCATTCATGACAAAGGTATAAAACAATCTACGTGTCCACTGATGGGCGACGGCAAAGCAAATGGCACGCACACACGTGCTTGCTAAGTTGCTTCAGTTGTGTCCAATCCTTTGTGACCCCATGGACTGTAGGTCACTGGGCTCCTCTGTCCATGGGACTCTTCAGGCAGGAATACTGGAGTGGGTTGTCGTTTCCTTTTCCAGGGGATCTTCCCAACCCAGGGATCGAACCCGCATCTCTTGTATCTCCTGCGTTGACAGGCTAGTTCTTCACCACTAGTGCCTCCTAGGAAGCACCCCCTTCTCCTCACACACACACCACACACACACACAGAGAAAAGTCATTCAGTGATTAAAACAAAATAAGGAAATCCTGCCATTTGCAATAATGTGGAAAAATTTAAGGGCTTTAAGTGAAACAAGTCAGACAGGGAAGACAAGCAACATATGATCTCTTTTACATCTGGAATCCAAATAAATAAATAAATAAACAAAAAACATTAAAAAAAATCAAGTGCATAGACAGAACAGATTGGTGGTTGTCAGAAGTAGGTGGTAGGGGATGGGCAGAAAAATGGGTGAAGAGGGTCAAAAGAGTTTTAAAAATTTTTAAATAATTTTTAAAAAGAAATTAAGTTTGCACTCTATCCGTTTACTGTGCTTGCTACATGGGCTGCTGAAATTTGCTTCCTGTGCTGTGCTATGTCACCTCAGTTGTGTCCATGCTACCCTATGGGCTGTAGCCCGCCAGGCTCCTCCATCCATGGGATTCTCTAGGCAGGAATACTGGAGTGGGTTGCCATGCTCTCCTCCAGGGGATCTTCCAGACCCAGGCATTGAACCCGAGTCTCTTACGTCTCCTGCATTGGCAGGTGGGTTCTTTACCACTAACGTGCCAGCTGGAAAGTTGCTTCAGGAAAATAGAAATTTCCAGTTCAAAATCTTCCCATCACAAATTTATGTTCTCTGACTTAAGGAGAGTAAACTATTCCCAGAACAAGATGAGCTATTTTATTTTGAAATTTTAAAATACTAGTGCTTCCATAGAGAACAAACCCCAAATACATAATTCCACATAATACCAGGGTTATTTTGTTTTGTTTTTTAGGTTCTAACTGTAAAGAGGATTCTGTATAATTTCCTGGAAAATGCCGGTTAAGAGAAAATTCTCTCCACCTTTAAAAATTTTGAAGGAGAAATAAGGGCAGAGAAATTAAAAGAGGTCGTTAGTTTTGCCACATTTGAATCAGCAATGATTGGTGTCTCTTGGTGTACAATATGAAAATCAATAGGAATTTATTTGAGTTTGGATCACAGGTAATAATAATATGTAATATTCTCGGTAAACAGAGATTAAGGAATTCATCTTTTTAGCTGAAAAAACTCAGTCTTGGTCTTGTCTTAAAATTTAAAATGTATTTGATGGAATAATCAGAAAGCAAATGTTAGGATACTTTGATTTATCTATAAGTGTGATTTGCTCAGATGCTCAGTCGTCTCTGACTCCCTGTGACCCTGCAAGAATACTGGAATAGGGTGCCACTTCCTCCTCCAAGGGATCTTCCCTGCCCAGGGATTTGAACCCGTTTCTCTTACATCTCCTGCATTGGCAGGTGGATTCTTTACCACTAGCATCACCTGGGAAACCCAAAAATATGATTTAAGAAAACAAAAAAGAGATTAAGTTTTTCATAAACATTAACGATATGCCAGGAACTCTGATATGTGTTTAATAAAAATATATAGGTGCATATTAAATCTAATTATGGATAAATTTAGATTGATGTATACACACTACTATATATGAAATAAAGGGTCTTCCCTGGTGATTCAGTGGCCAAGACTCTGCACTCCCAATGCAGGGGCCCAGGTTTGATCTCTGGTCAGGGAACTAGATCTTACATGCACAAGGAAGATTGAACACCCCATGTGCCACAACTAAAACCCAGTAGAGCCGAATAAATAAATAAATACATTTTAAAAAGAGCTATCTAATAAGGACCTACTGTATAGCCCAGGGAACTCTACTCAACTCAAAATAACCTATTTGTTGTTTAGTCACTAAGTCATGCCGGACCCTTTGTGACCCCATGGATGGCAGCATACCAGGCTTCCCTGTCCATCACCATCCCAGAGTCTGCTCACACTCTTGTCCACTGAGTCAGTGATGCCATCCAACCATCTCATCCTCTGTCTTCCCTTCTCCTCCTGCCTTCAATCTTTCCCAGCTTCAGGGTCTTTTCTAATGAGTCAGCTCTTTGCATCAGGTGACCAAAGAATTGGAACTTCAGCTTCACATCAGTCCTTCCAAACAATATTCAGGACTGATTTCCTTTAGGATGGACTGGTTTGATCTCCTTTCGGTCCAAGGGATTCCCTTGAGAGTCCAAGGGACTCTCAAGAATCTTCTCCAGCACCACAGTTGGAAAATATCAGTCCTTTGGCATTCAGCCTTCTTTATGGTCCAACTCTCACATCCATACATGACTACTGGAAAAACCACAGTTTTGACTATACAGACCTTTGTCAGCAAAGTAACGTCTTTGCTTTTTAATATGCTGTGTAGTTTTGTCATAGCTTTCCTCCCAAGCAGCAAGCATTTTTTAAATTTGTGGCTGCAGTAATGACCTAAATGGGAAAAGAATCTAATAAAGAGTGGATATATGTATATGTATAACTGATTCACTCTGCTTTACAGCAAAAAACTAGCACAATATTGTAAATGAATCATATGCCAATAAAAATTAATTTTGAAATGAAAAAATATATAGATAAGTTAATTCAAACTCAGAAGGGTCATTAGCTCCATGACACAGAGCCCAGAAGAAAGAAATCTAGGCTTCCAGCCTCTTAAACATTGATAATAACATACTTCATATTTATAACAATTGACCACTGGTAAACTGGGCTTTCTGTATCCCTCATTTTAAAATTTTTACTCTTTACTCCTACCTTGCGTGATAGGTCTAATTATTCCTGTTTTTGAGATGATGTGGAGGGTATAGCATAAAAGAAGCAATACTGGACTTACTGAAAAATCTCATTTTTAATCTCAAATGTGACATTTCCCAGCTTCTGGGAAGTCACTTTCTTCTCACTCTGAATCAACATCCTCTTCTTTGAAATACCAACTGGGAAGCCACATTCATTGTGTGGCAGAGAAGAAAAGCCTCTGGTCTGTTCCATGGAAGTTAGAAAAGGATTTGCAGTCAAGGCAGTAGCTTCGATGAGTTTCAAACAACAGGAAAGAATTAAATGAGTGAACAGATAGGATACACGATAGGGTGGGTGGGCAAGGTGGACAGTGCCAGGTCACAAATAAGGCTGAAAGTTTTCCTTATACTCGTGTTGGTGGAGAATTTAATGTTGCCTGTAATGAATCAGCGAAACAGTGGTTTCACTCTCCCTTGCTTCTCAAATGATTCACTTCTGTTTTAGCCGAGAGAGGTAGAATAAAGGCAAAACTGGGAATTTAAGGGTCCTGGAAGGTTGCTGAGTTTCCAGTAGGAATGGGAGGTGCTTCTGCATTGGCAAGAACTTTCCAGAAGCAATGGCAAGGACTCTGCACAGATGGTGGAGGCAGATGAGTCAGAGGAGAAAACCTTTTGGATATCCAAACAGAAGAAACCACACAAACGGACACTCTGGTCCTCTGAACCACAGACAGCAAGTAATTTCCTGAGTCAAATGCTTGTTTTCACGCGTACGTCATTCAGATAGGCTCACATCATCCTTCTCCCTCTACTAGAAGAATAATTCTTTAATACATTTTCCCAACTGGTGCATGGTGTGCTCAGCTGCTAAGTTGTGTCCGATCCTTTGCAATCCCATGGACTACAACCCCCCAGGCTTCTCTCCTCATGGGATTTTCCAGGTAAGAATACTGGAGTAGATTGCCAGTTCTTCCTCCAACAGATCTTCCAGACTTAGGGATCCAACCAGATCTCCTGCATTGCAAATGGATTCTTTACCACTGAGCCACCTGGGAAGCCATTCTCAACTGAGACTATTATGTATGTGCTTAGTTGCTTCAGTCATGTCTGACTCTCGCGATGCCATGGACTGTAGCCTGCCAGGCTACAGTCCTCTAACCATGAGGTTTCCCAGGCAAGAATACTGGAGTGGGTTGCCATTTCCTTCTGTCTCCAGGGGATCTTCCAGAACCAGGGACAGAACCTGCTTCTCTTACTTCTCCTGCATGTTCTTTACTACTGGGAACTAGTAACAGATGGGAAAATATTTGATTAAATAACTGTTAAGGGGACAGACACTTATATTTTCCACCCTGGAAGTTAAAAGAAAAAAAAATAAATTTAGGTCATGAAAATATTCCATATCTACATATTTTCAAAAGGGATGTTAAAAAAAGAAATAAAATAATGAATCTGGGCCTTTTTAGGATATGTGACTTTTATAATTTCAAAATGAGAGCTAAAGGATTTTTCAGTTACTGTAGTAAGAATAAGTACAGCTCAGACTTCATATTTTCAAAAGAAAAATAAAAGGGAGAATATTCAGCTTGAGTATGCATGAACATTTGCTGCCCAGTTTTTCAACATTTGCTTTTTTCTGACAAAGTATTGCTCGGGAGAGCACTGCTCTGGCCCTGTGGATGACTGAGACTATAAGGGACGTTGGATCTTTTGAAGGAAGAAGCACCAGAGTGTTGGGATGGGATGTCCCCTTCTATTAGTGAAGAACTTAAAGATGCATGGAGAGGAAAATGTGATTATTTTAAAGGTCACAGGTCCCAATGAGATAAGGCTAAAGAGGTGGCGATCTCACTGAGCCCGAATTGGATTATGAGACGATTTTGCTCAGGCCAATTCATCAAAGCTTGTCTAGATTAGACATTCATGAAACCGCTGCTGGTAAGCTTGAAAAGGAAACTGCGAAAACCAAGACATTTACGTAGCTCTTTCAGAACGTGTCATGCAGTCTAAAAACACTGGATATCCATTAAGATTTCATTATCCATGATTCTATGTAGTCTGAGAACACAGGTACAGCAATAAGCATAGAATGGCAGAAATATCAAAACAACCACATACAGGTTTGAGGGATGTAAGAGAGATATGATAAAGAACATTCCTTCTTCCGTATGATTTTTCAATATTTTTTATTGAAATACAGTTGATTAACAATGTTGTATTAGTTTCACGTGTAAAGCAAAGTGACTCAGTAATAAGTACATATATATGCATATAAACATATATTCTGTTTTTACATTCCCTTCCCTTATGAGTTATTACAAAATCTTGGGTATAGTTTCCTGTGCTATGCAGTAGGTCCTGGTTGCTTATCTATTTTATAGGTAGTGGTATATATCTGTTAACCCCAAACTCCTAATTTATCCCTCCCCCCTTTCCCCTTTGATAACCATAAATTTGTTTTCTATGTCTGTGAGTTTATTTATGTCTAGTAAACAATTCATTTGTGTTATTTTTTTAGATTCCACACATAAGTGATATCATATGAAATTTGTCTTGCTCTCTCTGATTTATTTCACTTAGTATGACCATCTCTAGGTCCATCGAAGGAGATGCCAATGACTTTATTTCATTCATTTTTATCACTGAGTAGCATTCCACTGTGTATATGTACCACACCTGTATCCATTCACCTGTGGATGAACACTTAGGTTGCTCCCATGTCTTGACTATGGTCAACAATGCTGGTATGAACATTGAGGTATATGGATCTTTCCTAATCGAATAGTTCTCTCTGAAAATGTTCAGTTCAGTTGCTCAGTTGTCTTCGACTCTTTGTGACCCCATGGACTGCAGCACGCCAGGCCTCCCTGTCCATCACCAGCTCCCAAATCTTGCTCAAACTCATGTCCGTTGAGTGATGCCATCCTACCATCTCATCCTCTGTAAGCCCCTTCTCCTCCTGCCTTCAATCTTTCCCAGCATCAGGGTCTTTTCCAAACAGTCAGTTCTTCACATCAAGTGGCAAAAGTATTGGAGTTTCAGCTTTAGCATCAGTCCTTCCAATGAATATTCAGGACTGATTTCCTCTATGATTGACTGGTTAGATCTCCTTGCAGTCCAAGTGACTCTCAAGAGTTTTCTCCAACACCACAATTCAAAAGCATCAATTATTTGGTGCTCAGCTTTCTTTAAAGTCCAACTCTCACATCCATACATGATTACTGGAAAAACCATAGCTTTGACTAGGTGGACCTTTGTCAGCAAAGTTATGTCTCTGCTTTCTAATATGCTGTCTAGGTTGGTCATAGCTTTTCTTCCAAGGAGCAAACATCTTTTAATTTCATGACTGTAGTCACCATCTGCAGTGATTTTCAAGTAACATCTGAATATGTTATTTGAAACTTATTGAGAAGCCAACGAGAGTCAGCAGATTGAAGCCACAGGATGTTCTGATTATTGATCGAGCAGCTCATGGAGATGGAGGCCTCCATCTGCAAATGAACCGGTTTCCTAGCACTAGTCCCAGAATGAGCTTACCATGAGCATCTTTGCTTGGGGAACCTGGCTCTACAAAACTGACAGCATCGAGGAAGCTGTAGAAGCCACATCCTCTGGGTGAATGACTCCCAGTTGAAAAAGAGATCTGAACTGAGCATCCCATGGCACCCCTTCTAAATTTCCCCTCGGAGACTTCCCCCACCTTCCCTGCGGAAGAGCAAGTGAAGAGACAGAGACTGGCCAGTAGCAGGAATTAGAGAAAAATCCCCTCCCCACAACTTGGGAGGAAATCCCAGGATGGGAAAGAAGTACCCCTCTCGCTGCAATGGCAGGTTAAAATTGGGCTGCTAGCTTCCTCTAGAACACAGGGGAAGGACACACAGGTTCTGAAGAGGCAGGCGACCAGAAAGACATGTGGCTTGGAGGTCAGGTTCCTGGGAAAGCTGCAAGAAAAATTGAAAACAGTTATCATGGAGAAAAAGATCCTAAAGCAGCCAAAGTGTTTCAGACTTTTTTTTTTTTTTTGCAGGAGCTAGGGAGCTGACTTGTCTCTGGAGTTGCAACTGGGAAACTAGGAACAGTAGTAAAAATTACAGGATACAGACTGCAGCTCACTGGGGCACGAACGTTCTGCCCATCGGGGTGCACCAGATTCAGCCACCTCGTGCAGGACTGAGGTCCTCGTCTCTGTGACTGTGTAGTTAGGAGCTGGAGGACCTTCTTTCTAGGATACGTGAAGGGGGGTTCCTGCACTGGGGAGGGGAGGGAGGAACAGATGGTTTGAGACCTCTCTAGAAGGCTGCAGTTTTCTATTTCTTTCCTTTCCTAAGACAGACTTGCAGTATTTTGGTGCCTACAGTGCTCTGAGTCTGAAATTCAGAGATGGTGCACCCCTAGCTTTTAGTGAAAGTGTCAGTTCAGATCAAAGCAGCCAATTGTACAGGAAATCAACCCTGAATATGTATTGGAAGGCCTGAGGCTGAAGCTGAAGCTCCTATACTTTGGCCACCTGATGCAAAGAGCTGACTCACTGGAAAAGCCCTGATGCTGGGAAAGATTGAGAGCAGGAGGAGAAGGAGGCAACAGAGGCATCACTGAGTCAATGAACATGAGTTTGAGGAAGCATCAGAAGATAATGAAGGATAGGGAAGCCTGGCGTGCTATCCATGGGGTCACAAAGAGTCAGACGTGACTGAGCAACTGAACAACAACAAAGTTCAGAAACTCCAGTCGCAGTCTACAGAGAAGACATCCGCAAATGTTGGTGTAATCCAATGGCCATTGAAACCTCCTTGCCTGCTGCATTTTACACCCTGTTCAAAGTGGACAAAGTTTAAGAGTGTGTACCATTGACTATTCCGAGTAGCTTTAAACTTATAAACTTTCTCAAACAGCCCAGTAGCTCTATGAGGCAGTACTATCCTCATTTGGCCAGGCAATGTTTTGGCGATGTTTATACAGCTTGTAAGTAGTGGAAACAGGATTCAGAACCCAGACAGCCTTGGCTCGGCAGCCTGCATGCTTAGCTGCTGGGCTAAGCTGTATCAGCCTTTCAAGCCATACTCCTTTATGGACCTGAGCTCAAAATGTGCTATTCTCCATCCAAAGAGAGAGTCTTCTATTGATCTGAGCAAAGAAGAAGCAACCTATGCAGACCAGAGGGGATGACAGCTGACCAGAGGCAAAGACAACTCAATGAAAAAGGGCCTCTTTTTTGTTCAAAGTTCTTTTTTAGAGAACTTTTTTCCTTATGACCCATCTATGAATGGGCTTCCCTGGTGACTCAGATGGTAAAGAATCTTCCTACAGTGGAGGAGACCTGGGTTCGATCTCCGGATTGGGAAGATTCCCTGGAGAAGGGAATGGCAACTCACTCCAGTGTTTTTGCCTGAAGAGTACCATGGACCAGAGGAGCCTGGGAAGCTCTAGTCCATGGGGTCACAAAGAGTCGGACACGACTGAGCAACTAACACTTTTCTCACTTTCATCAATGAATAACTGCATTGTAAATAGGTGCTACATTTTTAAATTAATTATTTTAATTGGAGGCTACTTACTTTACAATATTATAGTGATTTTTGCCATACATTCACATGACTCAGCCATGGGTGTACATGCGTCCCCCATCCTGAAACCCCCTCCCACCTCCCCCTAGGAGTCCTCAGGGTCATCCCAGTGCACCGGCCTTGAGCACCCTGTCTCATGCATCGAACCTGGAAATGTGCTTATAAACTCCCACCCCAGTGATCTTTGGGATGGTTTCCAGTCCTGTGATCAGAAGGCTTGGTTCAAACAGCAAACAGGAGATTCAAAAAAGACCCCTTTCCTTTCCACAGTTCAAGAATACGATTTCATACAGTATCTAAACCTAACAATTTAGCGGGATTTTCCTTTGTAGTAATTACGCAACGATCAGTGTCTCTATGTCTCCTAGGGGGAAAACCTACTAAATATATGTTCTATCTAAAATTGTTGTTTTTATTGTTATAAACCAGGACAAGTGAGGTGCTGTTTCATATTTAGCAACATGTAATTTACCTCTTATACATCTTCTTTTAAACTTGTGGTTACCTTGTCTCAAGGTAAAGAGCAGCAAACAATAAATTATTGTCATTATCTCATAATCAAACACAGGGCTGCCAACAATGGATGTCATTATGTCCTAATGGGGAAATAACCAGCTAATTCTACAATGGTCATTATGGCGGCAAAATTTAATAATGCTCGGATTTCCCCACCCCCAACACACACATGCTTCTTATTTTCAACACCAATTAAAACTGTTTTCAAGTGTTTCTTCCTACATTGTCTGAATCCCAGTTAGCAAAATGATTGTTTAGCAAATGAGATCTGGCAGCAGGCACTGAGGAATTCTGCTCCTTTAAATTGGGAGCCTATTAAAGGAGTCTCTGTGTTCTGGGAGAAGGCAAGCTACCTGGAGAAGAGTAGAGGAGGGGAGGGGAGTCCGGGAGGGTCTCCACGGTAAAGTGAGAAGCAAGTGACAACCGTATAAGTAATGCAGACCCATCAACCCCCACACAGCCTAATGAAATAATATTTCTAGCTTCAATTTGCAAATGAGCAATGTGAGGCTTAAAGGTGTTAAGTCGTTCAGTTGTGTCCAACTCTTTGCGACCTCATGGACTATATAGCCCTCGAGGCTCCTCTGTCTGTGCGATTCCCAGGCAAGAATATTGGAGTGGGGTTGCCATTCTCTCCTCCAGGGAATCTTCCCAACCAACCCAGGAACCAAGCCCAGGTCTCCTGCATTGCAGGCAGATTCTTTACAATCTGAGCCACCAAGTAACCCCATCCGAGACTTAAGAGATATTAAATAAATTCTCAAGGAAGCATGACCAGGGGGTGCTGGGGTCCAGACTGAAGTTCTGACCTTGGGGCATCTGAGCTTGTGGCTTACCTAGCAGTTTACACCTGCTCGTCCCTGCAGTCTCAGGACATTCATGCCATTTTTTCATGTGTTGTTAAGTGTAAGCCTTTTCAGCAACTTCATAAGGAGCCTAGACTCCTGGGAGCCCACAGTAGGCTAGGAGCCATTCTAGCCAGCAGGGAACTCGGTGTTGCTTGCTTGTGAACAGCTGGCTTTGATTAACCACTCGGCTTCCTTTGTGCTGTGCTGTGCTTAGTTGCTCAGTTGTATCTGATTCTTTGTGACTCATTGGCATGTAGCCCGCCAGGCTCCTCTGTCCAGGGGATTTCCCAGGCAAAAATACTGGAGTGGGCTGCCATAGCCTTCTCCAGGGCATCTTCCCAACCCAAGGATCAACCCTGCACTTCCTGGGTCTCCTTTGTTGGAGCTAGAATCTTTACCTACTAAGCTGCTGCTGCTACTGCTGCTAAGTCGCTTCAGTCGTGTCCAACTCTGTGTGACCCCATAGACGGCAGCCCAGCAGGCTCCCCTGTCCTTGGGATTCTCCAGGCAAGAACACTGGAGTGGGTTGCCATTTCCTTCTCCAGTGCATGAAAGTGAAAAGTGAAAGTCTAGTTGCTCAGTCGTGTCTGACTCTTAACGACCCCATAGACTGCAGCCTACCAGGCTCCTCTATCCATGGGATTTTCCAGGCAAGAGTACTGGAGTGGGGTGCCATTGCCTTCTCCAACCTACTAACCTATTAACTTCCTTTGTCAAGGTCAGCAGACTGGTTTTTATAAATAAAGTTCTATGCAAACATAGCCATGCTTCCTCTTTAATGCTTTCTTTTTTAATTTATCTATTTTTAATTGAAGGATAATTGCTTTACAATACCATGTTGGTTTCTGCCATACTTCAATATGAATCAGCCAAATGGCAACCCACTCCAGTATTCTTGCTTGGAGAATCTCATGGACTGAGGAGCCTGGTGGGCTGCAGTCCATGGGGTCACAAAGGGTCGGACACGACTGAGTGACTTTACTTACTTACTTATAGGTATACATATACATTTACAGTTATAATAGGATCCTATTAACTTCCTTTGTCAAGGTCAGCAGACTGGTTTTTATAAATAAAGTTCTATGCAAACATAGCCATGCTTCCTCCTTTAATGCTTTCTTTTTTAATTTATCTATTTTTAATTGAAGGATAATTGCTTTACAATACCATGTTGGTTTCTGCCATACTTCAATATGAATCAGCCAAATGGCAACCCACTCCAGTATTCTTGCTTGGAGAATCTCATGGACTGAGGAGCCTGGTGGGCTGCAGTCCATGGGGTCACAAAGGGTCGGACACGACTGAGTGACTTTACTTACTTACTTATAGGTATACATATACATTTACAGTTATAATAGGAGATGTGAGGAGCTTGATAGAGTCCCGACAGGCTTGCAATCTGACCTGGTGCAAAAAAGTCTGCTGAGCTCTGCCTGAGATGATTTAAGAAGAGATAGTCACTCAGACCAGGCTTCCCAGGTGGCTCAGTAGGCAAAAAAAAATCTGCCTGCAATGCAGAAGTCGCAGGCAATGAGGGTTCAATCCCTGGGTCAGGAAGATCCCTGCAACCCACTCCAGTATTCTTGCCTGGAGAATCCCATGGACAGAGGAGCCTGCTGGGCTACAGTCCACAGGGTCACAAAGAGTCGGCCACGACTAGTGACTGAGCACACACCCACGCAGTCACTTGGAGTCTCAGACTGTCCCAGGAGGGTGCTGGGACAGCTATGAACCAGGACCAGTGCTCGAGGGAGAGCACTGGTGACAGGGAGGCATCAGAAGGGGCGACACGCAGCTTTGCCCTTTGACACCCTGCTGGGGGCGGGTTCCTGCACTCCCTGGAGGCCTCTGTTCCTTCATCTGTGAGACAGTCCAACAGGTCGCCCCTTGGAGGATCCTGGGAACTAAATGAGTCAGTAGGTGTCCAACACCTAGAAGCAACCTGCCATAGAGAGGTCAAAAACATTACCTATTACTATGTCATTTTTTTCCTAAATTTTATTATTTTGGTGTTAACAGAAAAAAAAAAATGCGCCACCTAAAATTTGAGGATTAGCTTTTATTTGGTGGTCTTTCTGGGCTCTTAACCCTGGGAGGCAGTCTCTCCATGTCTCTGAGGGACTGTTCTGAACAGGTAAGGAAGGAGTCAGATATACAGGAGTTTGGGCCACAAAAACCAGGCAGTCAGAGATTCAAAAGATTATTGTTAATTAAAGAAAACCGTGAGGACCTCCTGGGACCCTGAGTCCATCGCGCCCAAGGCCCTGAGACCCGGCGCCTCATCTGTTACCTCCTCTCTCCTTCCCACACGGACGGCCTTTCCCACAGGCTCTTCGGCATCTCTGCCCAGCCACGGAGGCCCAGCTCGGCCTGGGTTCTGCTCACCCGATCAAAAGCACAAAGCTGAGAGGTGCTGTTCCCTTCCAAGGTCACAGCAGGAAGGACTCAGGATAGCACTCTCACCCGCATGTGTTGAGTCCCAGTCCGATGGGAAGGAGTTTGAGAGTGCAAAGATTTCTCTGTTCACTTCTGCTCCCCAGAGCCTCCAGAATGCCCACTGAGTGCTCATAAATATTTGTTACTTGAATGAGTGACGGCCTGAATAAATGGAGCTTAGAAACCGCCTGGTTTCTGGGTTACTAAATGTCTTTGAGTCACAGATCTCTGAAAACCTGATGAAAGCTGTCAGTACTCTATG
This sequence comes from Aepyceros melampus, assembly GCA_006408695.1. Lineage (NCBI taxonomy): Eukaryota > Metazoa > Chordata > Mammalia > Artiodactyla > Bovidae > Aepyceros > Aepyceros melampus. The sequence continues at coordinate 186,117 of SJXQ01005317.1, read as the reverse complement.
GAGAAACATGCATATCCAGGACACCCCGGCACATTACTTCAGGATTTCAGGCTTCCCCGGTGGCTCAGATGGTAAAGAATTGGCCTGCAATGCAGGAGACCAGGGTTCGATCCTTGGGTGGGAAAGATACCCTGGAGAGGGGAATGGAACCCAGTCCATTACTCTTGACTGGAAAATTATATGGACAGAGGAGCCTGCTAGGCTATGGTCCCTGGGGTGGCAGAAGGTCAGACACCAAGTAGGGCCTAAAACTTTCACTTTCACAGCTCCCTCTGAAGGGCTAGAAAGCTTGTGGGTTCAGGTTAAGAACCGTTACCTCATTCATCCCCCTTTAACATCTAGATGAAGAGCCTCAGACTCAGAGAGGTCAGCAGATGGGCCCAAGGTCACAGAGCATCTTAGTTTTGATGTGTTTCCTGCTTTCCATCTCACTTCCTGCCTATTGCCCACCTCCCTCGGCCTCTCAAGTCATTCCACCCCTCCTGTGTGCTCAGAACGAATACTCAGCCGTTCAATTTGGCTGGGTGGTTGAGCATTTCGTTCAATTTACATTAGAAGTTCTGATTTTAATTTTTCTAATATTCCCATTATTAATGTCGGTTTCAGTCATCAGCTGGTTGCGCAATGTTAAAACGTCTTTGAAACAGAAAATGAATGCAAATAATTAAAAGGAAAAAAAATCTGGGGAAAGCTATCCATTTGTCAGGTTTGGCATAAAAAAATGTCTTGGAATGCAAGGTTTGGGATAATAAAATATATGAAGTTTTTTTTTTTTTAATAAATGAAATCCAATAATAATCCTGTCAGTTTTTTCAAGTCCCATCATTCTTTCTGGAGGCACCGTGATAAATCTTTCTTGGGGATGAAAAGCTTTATGGAGTGTCTACTCCAGGTCAAAGCCTCATCTAAGCGGGCCCTGAGAAATAAGGAGGCTGAGAGCGGCCCCCGCCCACAGGAGGGTCCCAGTTTAGGAGAGAAAAAGGAGAAGCAGGAGCCCTCGTCAGTGCTGGGTTGAAGAGACCTGGGGGGATGTGTGTGTGGCAGGGGTGGGCTGAGAGGCACGCTTGGGTGGCAGCACTGATAGAGCCGAAGCTCCAGGCAGGCAGAGTAGCTCCAGGTGCCAGGAGTTGACAGCATCACAGGAGCTGTTGTGTGGGAGGAGGCTGGGCCAGTGGAAGGAGGCCCGTAAGAGCCTTCTTGAACATTTTTCTATGAGCAAGTGTGATGTTGTGCGCGCAGGATGTGGGTCAGACATGTACTGAGGGGAGGAGCTGATGGGAGGAGGGAGATGGGAAGAAGTGAGCATGGTCAGTGAGACAGAAGGGAGGAGGCAGGTACTCTGAGGAGCCAGCCCCAGCAGGCCACTGTGACTCAGCCTCCCTTTGAGACAGTGGATCTGGGGTTGACAGATGCCATCTGTTTTCTCTACCCTCCTCTCCCCTTTGCCCAACAAAGGACAGAAGTGGTCACAGACAAAAGCCACTCTGTACACGGGTGGGCAAGGACATCAAACCAGTCAACTCTAAAGGAAATCAACCCCGAGTATCCATTGGAAGGACTGATGCTGCAGATGAAGCTCCAATCCTTTGGCCACCTGATGTGAACAGCTGACTCATTGGAAAAGATTGGGAAAGATTGAAGGCAGGAGGAGAAGGGGACGACAGAGGAGGAGATAGTTGAATGAGTCATCACTGATCAATGGACACAAGTTTGAGCAAGCTTCAGGAGATGGTGATGGACAGGAAGCCTGGCGTGCTGCAGTCCACAAGGTCACAAAGAGTCGGACATGACTTGCCAACTGAACAACAGCAGCAGTGGACAAGTGGGTGGAGCTAAGCTCCGCACCTTCCTCTAGCAATGCCCCTAAGTGAGAAACGCTGGCCCAGCTCCCAGGAACATGAGACTTGCCCGGGAAGGAAGGAGGACCTGAGAGATGAAGAGAGGCAACTGAAGTCTTCTGGGGTCCAGCTGGGGCCCCTTGGAGGGAGACAGGAAGGAGGAGCCTGCATGTGACTAACACATCCCCAGGAAAGTCAGAACCTCCTGCATTCCAACCCAGAAGTGGGAGGCAGTGAGAAGGCCACCAGGAAGATCCAAGGCCAGTGTCTAGAAACATGAGTGGACAGTGGTTAAAGGCGTGGTTCTCCTCTCTGTAGCATCTGACAAACAGTTGAGGGTTTTTGGTTTTTGAGCTAACAACTTTCTAATGATTCAAAGAAAGTCACAATATCCAAACTGACCCAAGTGTTCCCTCCGTGGAATATCTAGAGCGGCCCTGAGATGCCTCCAGCAGCAGTGACAGCGGCCACAGCACCAGCCAGGAAAGACGTGCCTCGTTTCTGTCTCCACTGGGAGCCAGGGCTCTGACGGTCCAGGAGCTGGGGGAGGAAGACGGGAGAGGCTGAACACGCCAAAAGGGGGCATGGACGAGGGATGGCATGGGGCATGGGGTCACTTCCCCAGGGGAGCTGCTTTGAACATTCACTCTGGCTTCTATTTCACCTCTTTGATCTTCTTATTTCTCCCATGAAATAAGGATGATGATGACAAGAAGGAAAGAAAAAAGGAAGATACTTATTTTATGGAATTTCAGTGATGATGAAATAAGAAAATGCCCATACCATGCCTGGGACCAAGGGCCACATAAATGGAGGTGATTGTTAAGTAATCCAGCGAGGATGCTTTGAAATGACATCTCTTAAAGTTATCAGACTTGCGCATGGCAGCAGGACCACAGATGTGGCTCAGACTTATGGACATTGCTGCAAGGAACTTGCAGTTGAACAGGAGAGAGAACAGTGAGCAGATAAGAGGTTGACCCAAGACAAGGTGCAAATGTGCTTTAAGAAAGGAATGGATAAGGCGCTACAGAAATGGATTTCCAGGTCAGCTGTCCCTGTCAGGGGCTGCATCGTGTCCTGTGGACCTGGAGGGGTAGCTAAAGCCAGACCATCTGGTTGGGAATTTCTGCTCCTCCTCTTGGGACCGTCTTGGCAATGCTCTGAACTCTGTTCACTCATCCATCCATTGAACTGGTCACAGTGTTTATTGCATGCCTGCTACAGAGTGGGTGCTGCTTTAGGGGCAAAGATAAGGCAGAGAACAAGATAAAGCCTTTGCCTCCTCACAGCTTCTTCCCATGATTTCCTCATCTATAAAACGGCACTAATTCAATTACAATCCCATAAGGTGCATTTGATTTCATGAGGATCAAACACGAGGTTCCATTACAGGTGATTTGCCAAGGGCAACCTGGCTCATGCTTGATGATCTTATAGAAGCATCTTTTAAATGGGTTGCCCAGAAGACACATTGTTGCAATTGTGCAAATAAAATGAGATAGCATTTCTGTATTACACCCCTTCCATGCTTAAATGCCAAAAGACAGCTTTTGGTTAAAAACCCAGCCATATCTCTTTTTTAAAATATGAATTAGGGCTAAATGTGTTTGAAAAATTAACAAGAGTGATGAAACAACAGCCATGCTGGTGATAATAATAACAGAGTGACTCTTTCTGGAGTCTGGAGTCCGCCTCACACTGTGCTCAGCATTTTGTGCACTTTTTGTCTGCAATCTTCCAATCCCCACGCTGTGAATTCTTCTGTTGAGTTTTACAGATGAAGAGACAGAATTTTTGAGACCCTAAGTAATAGACCTGAGCTGAAACCATCAGCAAGTGGCACATCTAAGGTTCATATTCCCTGACATCTCGTTTATTTCATTTTCTCTTTCAAAAGACAGTAATAATTACAATTATAATAATCCTTTATATTTATAAAGTGTTTTTTTCCATTTTCAAAGGTTCATGAAGCCTTGGTTTCATGTGGATTCTCCAACAGTTCAAGAGACCAGATCAAATTCCCACTATACAGAAAAGGAAATTGAGGATCACAGACTTGCCTGAGGTCTTACAGCTCAAGCTTTGAGGATCTGGGGTCTGAATTCGAACTGGCGTCACTTAGCTCCATATGTCCCCCTAATTCCTGTCCCTTAATGCCAGAAATAATAAACTATGAAAGAAATGGATTGTTTGTATTACAGTGTTAGTGTTATTCTTATCATGGTTTATTTTAAAATGAGATCAAAGAAATTAAAATTTGTAAATGAACTCACCTCAACTGGGAAAATAATATAATAAGATAGATGGTCCCTTTTTAATGAAAATCTTTCATGGACTTGTATCACCAGCAAGTACTGATGGGGTGAATTAAATTATATTGTTAAAAAGAGCACAATATATTTGAATATTCCATTCCAGATTTGAAGATAAAACATATGCAGATCCCAAACTGAAATGAGGTGATGTCAAAAGACAATCAGAGAAGTAAGCTGCCGAAATTAGCTGCAACTTTTAGGATCCCCAGGTCAGTGCAAGTCAACAGACGTGGTCCGTTTGATTTGATGAAATCATCAATATGGCTTTCTCATCCCTCTGGCGGCTCTCCTCCCCACTTTCAGGGCGCATTTGGCAAGGTCTGACAATAGGTTTGTTCATCACAGCCAGCACCTAGCAGATCAAGGCCCAGATGCTCCTAAACATCCTGGGATGTGTGGGGCCGCCTTCCAGCCACAAAGACCTGTCTGGCCCTGCGCATCAGCGGTGTTCACACTGAGCCCAGTCTCAATCTTAGGAAAGAGAACATTGGGGTAAACACCTTCAGAAAAGAGGATTTGAGTAAATCCATTGGGAGCTTCACAGTCTTTACCAGTATAGGTGTTTCCTCTTGATTTTATAGATGATTCTTGACGATCTCGCCAAAAATACAGTATCTCCTCAGCTAGGTCGGCGCTTTGCCAAGGTAGTAACTCACCCTTCCTCCCTCCTGTAGAATATGTGGCTTCCATCCGTCTCCTCTGAGCGGTACTGCCAATTTCCCATGCCACTTATCCATGCCTGCCTCTGCCCAGGTTCCCCAGCATCACACACACACACACACACACACACTGGCTGCATTCCCTATCCTTCATTCATTGACCCTTCCTCCACAAAGCCCCGCAATCCCCACCTCTTGCTGGATTCAGCTTCCCTCCACTGGGCTCCACCATGGGTATAGCTTTATGACACTGTCACACCGTTCTTCCCTGTCTGTGTGTCTGTCCCCCACATCAAACTCCAAGCTCCGTGGGAACACCATCACTCAGCAGCTGAGTAGGAACTAGTCAAACAATGCCTACATAGAGCAATGACTAAGCAATGAGACTAGCACAAGGACCACCAGGACTTTTATTCTGGGACTTCTATTCTGGGGGCATCCAAACCTCTTTAACCCTTGGGCATGGTGGCTATGGGAGGTGGGGCAAAATCCATGAGGTTCATTCTATAGGCAGATGGTTTGTTACTGAGGGACATGATGCCGCAAAACCCCTTCTATTTGGAAACCGCTGAAATGGACCACTTTATTGAATGGATGGAAGCTTTCATGCTACCTCGAACTCTCTCCCTCGCACCCTCACAGAGCCAGGGCACCCAGGGGATCCTCAGCTAACTGGTCCATTCTCTCTCCTTTCTTCTCCTTGGTTTCCCCTTTGGCAGTCCAGGGCGTAAATTGTAGAGATGACCATTCCCCATTTCCAGGCCACCCACTCCATCTCAGAGGGTAACAGAGCCAGCTCACCAGGTTCTCAAAGGTGGCTCGGGTTACCTAGAAAGACAACATTACGAAGATACAGGATTGAAATAGCTCAAACCGGCTCCCTCCTTCCTTCTTCCCTCCCTCCCTCTCTCTTTCTTACCCTCTCTCCTTCTTCCATCCCTGGTTCCTTCTCTCCTTTCTTTTTCTCTCATTCCTCACCCTCACATTTGCATGGAACAAGCAAAGATTTTAATCCCAGTGGTTCAGGCAAATGCATTAAAAAGATGAACATTTTAGTTAATGTTCTAAGAAGATTCAAAAAGCAGTTTTGATTGTGTACTATTAGCATTAATTAATTTCCAGGCTGGGACCAGCCGCTCTATTAGAGGAACGCATATTTTAATCAATATCTCTGCTGTTCTGTGCTGCTTAAAGGTAGTTTCATGGGCTTTGTCTGTGCCATCCCTTTCATTTAATTCAGTGCACCATAGCAAATCTCATGGCTGGAGAGTGCAAGAGCAGAAGCCAAGCTGCCAAGGAATCACCTAGCAAAAGCGTTCAGAGCCAAACAACATTCCATCAGAGATCTAAACACCTGCTTGTGCACAGGGACCTGGATGAGAGCCACAGGCATGGGCAGTGCTTCTGTGCCTACCACCCAGAGGGCTTCCTGGTACAACTTAGAAAACACCTTCTCTTACTGAAGCATCCATCAGTCTCGGGGAAAGCAAATGGCTCAAAGATCAGCAAATAGTCTTGATGTAGGGCGGTGTCCCTTGCACAGTGAACATCTTATACAACTGTACATGGCAGCCTCAGTCAGTGAACATGGTTTTCATCCCTGACCTCTGAAAGGATGCTGGCCCAGGAAACCCCAACCTACCTTTGCCAGTGTGGTGAATATTATTGAAGGGACATTCTCCAGGTTGGCTTTAGTGCTTTCCATGTGATCACACTGGCAACTATTTTTTCCCTCCCCATGAAAACTCTAAATTCCTTGGACACCAAATCCTAGTTAAACATCACTCAGTGCCCTGCAGTTTTATACTGTAGTTGCTGAACAATAATTCCCCAAGGATGAAGCTCCCCCCATCATTCTTCACATACAACTTTCTGTTCCTGGAGTCCTCAACCATTTCGCCTTTCATCCATCTTGTGGGTGTGCAAAGAGGGTGTAAGTGTGTGTTCGTCTCTGTGTGTAAATGTTGAGACATGAAGGGATATGCATTTGGTATGGCAGGTAAAGAGGAAGGTCACTCCATACATTTGTATTGAGGCAAGCATGTGTGTTTAATAGGCATGCATTGCATGTGCTGGTAGCTCTGGAATGTCTGTGTGGGTGTGTACACGTGTGCAGGCTTACGTGTGCATGCATGTTCACACATGTGGATGAGGACATGGTGTGATGTGTGGATACGTGTTTATACATATAAATGTTTGCACATTATAACTGTGCACATGTGAATTCACGAGACAGCTTACTGTTTGAGGGCAGCATGTCACTGTCCCCGTGGGAAAACTGAGGAAATACGAGGACAAACTGAGTGCATGCTAGTTGAGCCAGCTCACATCAAGAAATATTCACAAAAGCCACATGCAGCAACACCTACTTGTGACCCACTGGTCAGACCCGTGGGACACAATCTCTCTACACCAAAACCGAAACCAGGAAAGGTAGTTGGCTGCTCTTTATCTGTTAGTGTGTTCATCTGGGCCTGTTGTTATCCCAAATGAAACCGGGGTTTCATCACGAAGGAGAAAGGTGAGAAGGGATTTTGATCGAGAGTGGATGGGCAGTCCTGCAACACCTATTGTCTCTCCCCTATAGCATCTAGCAAACCTAAGATGGAAGAAATAAATGAGCCCAAGTTCCTTCTGGGATCTTCCCATTATTATTTCTCACACGGAGATTTGGGTAAGGGTTGAGAAGGCAAGAACATGAGGTTCCACCTTCTGACAAGGACTTGGGGTACCCTGCAGTGGTGTATGGGTGTCTTTTTGAGGATGGTGTTTAATCAATCTGTGTGCTTGTATTTTCTCTCTCCTCCTTCCCAAGAAAAGGTATTTTGTTTCCAAGACCACATGCAGCATTCCCTTCTCTGCATTGTCTGTGGTCACGGGCACTGGGAAGGGCAGACCACTCAAGTGGGTTTTCTGGGGTCTTCCATCCAATCCCAACCAAACTCAAAGTCAGGGGACATAGTAGGGGTAAAAGGAGGCAGAGGAGGGAAGAGAAGCAACCCAAACAAACCAGCCCAAATCAGGTGGAGGTCTGTCTGATGCTTTGTCTCACCCTCCCAGCTGCCCGCACACATTTCCTGACCAGCTTCTACCATCAGAGCCTCATCACTTCACAAATCCATTATTTAACAGTGCACTTAGGCGAGGGGGAGAGGGAGACAGGGAACATGAAGCCAAAATGTCTCACAGGTTTTATTTGAAAGTGCAAGCAAATTTAGTTCTTGGAAAGGTTGCCAGATGGGTACCCAGAGACTAAACCCTTCAGCTTATCCACAAAAAAGGAAACAGCAGGCAAAGCTATTTACAAATGGCATCTCCCACAACCACCAGTGCGGATCCCTCGTGGTTTGGGTGAACCTAGTTGATTCTCCAGGCAGCTTCCTAGCAGGGTACCTTAGCTCACACCAGTAACACATTTGTCCACATCAGGTGGTTATTTCCAAAGATGAGGCAAAGAAAGTGTCTTTCCTAGTGCGATGGTTGAATCTGTGCATCAACCTGACTAGGCCAGGATCCAGATATTTGGTCAAACATTATTTTGGATGTTTCTGTGAAAGTATTTTGGGGATGTGTTTAACATTTAAATTGCTGGCCTTTGAATGAAGCAGATTGCCCTTGGTAATGTGGGTGATATTATATACTTGTTCAGGCGCTAAGTCATACCCGACTCTTTGCAACCCCATGGACTGCAGCATGCCAGGCTTCCCCTTTCCCTCACTATCTTCTGCAGTTGTTAACATGCATGTCCATTGAATTGGTGATGCCATCCAGCCATCTCATCCTCTGTTGCCCTCTTCTCCCACTCTCAGTCTTTCCTAGCATCAGGGTCTTTTCCAATGAGTTTGCCTTCACATCAGGTGGCCAAAGTATTGGAGCTTCAGCTTCAGCCTCAGCCCTTCCAACGAATATTCAGAGTTGATTTCCTTTGGGACTGACTGGTTTGATTTCCTTACAGTCCAAGGGACTCTCAAGAGTCTTCTCCAGCACCACAATTTGAATGTATATGTGTGTGTGTGTGTTCTGGTGGTATTGTTTCTCTGCAGAATTCTAAGTCAGCTGAAGACCAAAGTCAGGTTTAAAAGTAACTGCCATTCCCATCGTGCATAGAGTGGACTCACTGAATGAATGCCTACCAAATAAGTCAAGGAAGTGCAGTCTGTAGGAAAATGAGATCAGAAAACCCTGCTCACAATGCATTGTGGCGCAGGCCAACAAGGAGGCCAACAAAGCACTCATAAGCGCAGAAGGATGAGCCAAAACCCAGCCCTGGATCAACAACTCAGCTGAATCTAGGAAAATACGGAGAAGGTACACAGATGGAGACATGGTTGGAGGTGAAAGGAGCAGTGTGAGCTGAGTGTTGAGATGCGTCATGCTTTTCATGATGCAGGGAGATGAAACAGAGAGAAGAATGACTTTGAAGGAATCCAGCCAGGGTGGCTGGGTCTTCAAAGGTACATGGCTCGGGGAAAGTCCGGCGCTGTACGTCATCCCTTATATGCGGCATCCGAAATCTAAAGCAAACATATGTAACAAAAGAAACAGGCTGACGATGTTCTAGCAGGAGAAAGAGACAAGGGAAAAACTGAATGAACACAGTGATTTCGGGTGGTTGTAGAGGCTGGGAAGGAAAGGAGGAGGGTGGCATGAGAGAGCAGGGTGCCAGGAGGGAGCTGATTTAATGAGATCATCAGGGAAGGTCTCCACCAGCAGAAGACTTCTACATGACAACTGGAAGGCAGGACAGGCCAGCCAAGTGCAGCTGCAGGAGCAGAGTTCCCAGGAGACAAGAGGGGATTTAAGGCAAGAGTATTTTCCCATCTGAAGCCCAGGGCTGTAAGAGCATAGTGAGCTGAGAGGCATCACTACAGACCACAGTCTCTTCCAGATAAAAAGCAGGGGTCCATTCATCTTTGGGTCTCTGTTCCTTGGCTAAGTGGAGCAGAGAAGGAAACAGGGAAGGAAAGAAGAATTCAAAGGAGAATGAGAGAGAGAAAGGGAAGACTAGAAGGAGGAAGGGAGGGAATGAAGGAAGGAGAGTGGAAATGCATTTAAAGAGTAAAGTCTTTTCATGTGCCTGTTGGCCATATGTATGTCTTCTTTGGAGAAATTAGGTCTTCTGCCCATTTTTCAATTGGGATGTTTATTTTTTGTTATTGAATTGTCTGAGCTATTTGTATATTTTGGAAATTAGGCTCTTGTCAGTTGCATCGTTTGCAAATATTTTCTCCCAGTCTACAGATTGTCTTTTCATTTGGTTTATGGTTTCCTTGCCATGCAAAAGCTTGTAAATTTGATTACATCCAATTCGTTTATTTTTGTTTTTATTTGTATTAGCTTCAGAGACTGACCTAATATCCTGTGACAAACTATAATGGAAAAGAAGATGAAAAAGAATATATATACACACACACACATATATAAAACTAGGTCACTTTGTTGTACAGAAGAAATTAATACACTGTAAATTCAACTATATTTCAATAAAATCTTAAAAATAAAATACATAAAAGTCTAGGATCAAAAAAAAAAAGAATAAAGTGCTTTCAATGGTTTCAGATTAGGGAATATCAAAATCTCAGGATACAATGGTTTTTCTGAGTTGCAAAAAAGCAGGAAAAACACAGAAAGAAAAGAACAATGAGATTTTACAATAGAACTATACAAGCATGTCCCCTTGCTACAGTCCAACTACCTAATGAAAGTCCAGCCAATACAATTTCATGTACCAACCCGGTATTTATTGATGAAGCAAGTCATGATTTCTAACTGATTATCATGCACAGAGTACTCCCTTCATTAGTATAAATGAAATAGGCGGAATGGTGCCAAATGTTTCAAATGGGAACTGCCATGAGACCACAAGGTGCAATTAGCTGAAAACACTGAGTATATCAAAGAATCGGTCTGTGAGTAGAATAATTCAGTTAATCAAGTTGGGAGAGACACATATACATATTTAAAAAAAAAAAAAAACCTGTGGAAGAAAGCCCTTTCAAGGTGCTAATAATATGAGCTTTACATGTTTAGCTCAAAGTAGATAACTGTATCACTGTTAATTAGGGTTCTGGAGTCACTTCAGGTTAGGTCTGTGTCCTTAAACTGGGATGTCCATGGTAAAAAAAAAAAAAAACCTGTGGAAGAAAGCCCTTTCAGGGTGCTAATAATATGAGCTTTACATGTTTAGCTCAAAGTAGATAACTGTATCACTGTTAATTAGGGTTCTGGAGACACTTCAGGTTAGGTCTATGTCCTTAAACTGGGATGTCCATGGACATAGTTTAACTAGCTTTCAAAGGAGGGAAGCTTCATTGTTGAATGTCTGGCAATTAGTTTGGAAGACAGAAGGGAATACTTTTAACATTACTGAGCACGTACTACATGCCAGGCTTGCGTGGTAGACCAGACAGTAAAAAGTCTGCCTGCAATGTAGGAGACCTGGGTTTGATCCCCTGGAGAAGGGAATGGTAACCCATTCCAGCATTCATGCCTGGATAAGAATTCCTGCGTGGAATTGGACATAATTCCATGGCCAGAGGTGCCTGGCAGGCTACAGTCCATGGGGTCTCAAAGAGCAGGACATGACCAAGCGACTGACACACATGTGCCTGGACAATGTGCCAGGTGCTCTCTGTCCATTACTTGTTCGTTTCTCCTCTATTTTTACCCAAACCCATTTTATAGATGGGAAAATCAAGGCTCAGTGAGCTAAAGGCAATTGCTCAAGATAGGTTTTCAAATTGAAAACCTGTTTGTCTTTCCTCCATGCCATACTGCTTCTGCAAAGACCACACAAGAGGCTTCAGGAGCCCCCAGAAATGCTGCCAGGGAAAGAGCCCTGACCTCAGATCAAGAAACCAAACTGCAATACTGGTGGTGTGGCTACCAGGAGCTGTGTGATCGCATCTGAAAAGGAGGATAGTGGCCACAGCTGCTGCGATTTACTGAGCACGTTTTTTAAGACCTGGCTCCCTTCCAAAGTACCTCGTCTCATCACCCACTCACTCCATGAGGCAGTCACCAAAACGACCCTCACTTCACAAATGAGGTCACTGAATTCACTGTGACCCAGCTCACACTGGTTCATGAGCCAGAGGTGAAATTCTCAGAAAGTGCGTATCAAGTTGTTAAACACAGATATTATCAAAAATTAAATAACATAAAATTACATTTAAATACATGATATTAAAGACAAAGGTAATATATACTCCGAACTTCGTACTTTCTAACTACTCTATTGTATTTTACTATTTTCTCTGCCTTTGGGTCCAGAAGATCCCCTGGAGAAGGAAATGGCAACCCACTCCAGTATTCTTGCCTGGGAAATCCCATGGACAGAGGAGCCTGGTGGGCTACAGTCCATGGGGTCACAGAGTAGGACACGACTGAGCGACTAACAGCATGTTTATTGTATCTAAGGCTGTGTCCCTGCCCATCTCTTCCCAACTCCCAGCTCAGTGACATCACATGGGCGGCTTACAATTGGCCAAGATGGCAGTATTTACACCAGGGAAATCAGGCAACACTCCAGATTAAAGGATTTTTTTAAAAGCCAGTTGTTAAACATAATCAGCACATTAATGAGAGAGAGTGACCATTCCAAGTCAGGTTCCTGGAAGAAAATGTGTTGTTTTGACTAATTAAAGGTTTGACCTGAGACACCCTCAGGTCACCTTAGCAGAAGGGCATGTATTATGAAGATGTACAGGAAAGCAAAAATAAAATAAGTGTTACAGATTCAATAAAAAAAAATCATCATTATTCTCAACAAAGAAACATTATTTATAATCACATGTTTCAGATTTAGCACAAACATAGCCAAGATGCATTATCTGAACTTTTCTTTATAGTCAAACCAATTATACTTCTCACCCTAGGCATTTAATCTATTTTTTCCATGAAAAAGACAGTAGTGACCTTCTTGTTTCTACGCTGATTCTGGGGCAGGCAGTTGCTTCTACCAGATGACTCTGAAGGAAGCAAGATCATTGACCACTCCCATCACGTTCTTTGAGCACCAAAGACACCACTGAAATAGCATCATTCCAGAACACTTAGTCAGGAAACACCCAGGCAGGGTTAGATAGACGCTCCTCTTTCCTCACAGCGATCTTCCCCCCCATTTTGTTGCTGCAGTTGCTTTGGGGTGGTTGCAGTCACAGCAAAGGCGATGGTATGTTAAGGACAGGCTCTCAGGGCAAGACGGGGTAGACTGAAGCTCCCTTTGATGACCGCCCCTTCACAGGTTTTCATGTGGGGTTCCCACCTGTGGTCACACCTCTATCCCAGGCAGGTTAACCTGCAGGAATTCACATCCTAACCACTCTCCTTAGGAAAGGGTTCTTTTAATGGTTTTTATAAAAGCATTTTGGCAGGTACACAAGGGATGACATGCCGCCAGTGCATCAGAGTGGGCAGAGTCTGTGAAGAAAACATCTGGGAACCAACTCTGGATGATGGAGCGCCCGCCAGTAAGCCAAGGCCAAGGCCAGGAAGAGCACATTATCATTCAGTCGGGTCCTTCAGTCGGGTCCAGCAGAGCTGCCTCCCTCGATAATGGATTGAAGGCAGAGGCACTCTCCTTATGTTTCAAGTTAATGCTCCCTCCTTTGCCTCCCTTTTAGGAAACCACAAAATTAAGAGAGACAGAGGAAGCCTGGGGGTAAAGGAAGGAGCCCTGCCTGGAGTCAGGAGACCTGGTTCTCAGTATCACATTGCTGTTAACTCACCACCAGGCATCACACAAGTCCCTTCCTTGCTCTAGGCCTTCCTTTTCTCATTTGCTAACTTAGGGGATTAGGGACAGTTTCTGAAGACTTTTTCAATTGTAACAACCTGACGTAAAGATTCAAGACCATGCAGAACGGACCTCATCAATGCAAATTTAAGGGAGGTCAGCTCAGCTCGGAAGAAACTGCCTTTCATTGAGAGATTTTCCATTCCCAGCATCCATAGGAAGAGCTTGCTGGCATCCCTGTGCTTATCAAGCAAACAGAACTTCCTGATCACAGTTGACTGGCCCAGAGGTGAACACCTGACTTGAAATGTGCCAATCAGATTATCTTTTCCTGGCGTGTTAGTTAGATCATGTGCCCATCTCTAGGCCAATCAGGTAAATGGAGAGGGATGCAGTACTCTGATTGGCTAATACTGGTCCAGCCCACTTCTGAGTCATAGTGATGGAAAAGCCAAGCTAAGAATTTGGACTTTATACAGTATGCAGTAGGCATAGAACTTCCTAGGAAGCTTGCTAAAAATGCTGTCTTCACAGGGTTAGGATCAAGCCAAAGACCAACAAAAGGCTATTGTCCAAATATGTTTTTATAGCCATACAATGAAATACACTACAGCTGTCAAAATGGGACAAATGTTATACACTGATGAAAACAGTCTCAAAGATGGATGGCTAGGTACCAAAGGCAAGATGAAGACCAGAGTACAGAGTATTCTGTGCTGCCAGTATGTTAAAAAAAAATGCTTATAACTATATGGTTGTATATAATATGATAAACATGGCATTTCTTGGAATTAAAAAAAAATCAATTACTCAGCTCAGTCAGTGTGTGTTTGTGCATGTGTGCCTTTAATGCAAACACAAAGCCTCATCTCCATGTTCTGGGTCTGTAGGTCTACAATTAGGGTAAAGAAAATGCTTATTATTATTACTATTATTCGGAGAAGGCAGTGGCACCCCACTCCAGTACTCTTGCCTGGAAAATCCCATGGACGGAGGAGCCTGGTAGGCTGCAGTCCATGGATCGCTAAGAGTCGGACACGACTGAGCGACTTCACTTTCACTTTTCACTTTCATGCATTGGAGAAGGACATGGCAACCCACTCCAGTGTTCTTGCCTGGAGAATCCCAGGGACGGTGGGCTGCCGTCTTTGGGGTCACACAGAGTCGGAGACGACTGAAGTGACTTAGCAGCATTATTATTACTATTATTATTATTTTGGCTGTGCTGTGTGGCATGTGGGATTTCAGTTCCCTAACCAGGGACTGAACCAAAGGCTCCTGCACTGGGACCACGGGGTCCTAACCACTGGACCACCAGAGAAGTCCCAAGAAAACAGTTTTTACTAAAGAGTCCCTCACCCCCTTGTGTTTCTGACACAAAAGCACCCTTTTGGATTCATTGCTGTTGGCATTTAGGATGCACTGAAGGTCCTATTTTAGAGAACTCATGTGATTGGGAAAATAGAGTGAGGAAGCTAAAGGCAAATAAAACAAAGCAGAGTCTGCCTTTTCCTAACCTGAGATTGGAGGGACTAGCCAAGAACCAGACCAATAAAGTACAATTAAAGGAGATGTACCTACAGTCCCCAGAGGTCCCATGCAGATGTGAGAAGCCAGTGATGGTCCTGACCTGCCAGTGGGGTGGTGATGCGCCTTCATAATCCTCCACTGAGGAAGGACCAGTTGATAAAAGAGGAGATACCACCTCCATCATCACCCTCGATAGCATCCTATGGTCCAGAGATCCTGAACTTGTTTTCACTAAACCCACCTCTCTATGCCTTGGAACACACTGTTTCTTTAATCTTTCCTTTCTTGTCTGTCTAGGCAGCTCTGACTTCTCCATCACACTACGGTCTTATCATCAGACTCCTAGGAAGTTTTCTTCTCTCAGTCATTTTAGCTTTCCCCCCATAAGACAGTCCTTTATTTGCTCAGTCTGTGTTCCTGTCTCATGTCTGCGAGCTCCTGGGTGGGGCCTGGGTCCTACTCATCTTTGTGTCTCCGTCACCCAGCCTAGAGGCTGGCCACCCTCATGTACAATAACATTGGTTACTGTTGGCCTGCTTAGCTGAGTGCTCCCACCCCACGGGGTGGGAGAGAGAATGAAACTTGGAAACAGAAGGAGAATCTTCTCTCTTCCCTGTGAGCTGACTGACAGCCTGAATCTCCCCAGAAGGGAGACAGTCTCAAGGCGATAAACCCTCTCCCTAGAACTAGGAGTTGGAGGGAGGCTATAGGATTCACGCTTATCTGATGAAAGCAAAACAAAGTTTGCCATGGGATTCGGTTCTGTGTTTTGAGATAGCAGCCTTTGATGCAAATAAAAGTTACATCAAATGGGTGTTTTATAGCATCTGGGTACCTGGGCTTAGTGTTTATATCTTACAGAATGTAGAATGGTCAAAGAATCACCATGTGGTTTAGGAGAGTCTTCGTTTTAATATAAAATGTGTAATATCTGATTTCCAAAGAAAATGTATATATGGAATACACACATTGGTAAGAAAGTGATGGGAAACATACACCTCCAGTGTTTCAGAAATTGTAACAGACAGCTTCTTTCCTAATTTGTAAAGAGAGTTGAGGAGCAGTGTGTATCAGGAAGCGAGGGAAGGTCCTAATGAAATTCTGAGCTGTTTTAGGCTCAGAGGTAAGTGTGGCTGTATCATGGCCAACATGACATAAAACATTTAATATCATCTCTGAGCACATCGCAAAAGCTCTGAATAGGATCCCAGAATTTCACAGCTCCCTCTCCGGAAACTCGGGAGTCTGAGGCTCAGGAAAGTCTATGTACTCCAGGGTTGGCAGTCCCGACGTCCCTTCCCTTAGGGAAGAAGGAAGCTGTGGCTTCTGTCATCTGGCCTATGAAGGGAAGAAACTTCAGTGGCAACCCTGCTTCCTGAATTTCATCCCTTCTGAATCTTGGAGGAGTCATTTCAATAACTGTGTTGATACAGAAACCCTGCTTCCAAGTCCTGATGTCCCCGCCCACAAATGACAAAAAAGTTATTGTCAGTCGCTCTGTTGTGTCCAACTCTTTGCAATCTCGTGGACTACAGCTCACCAGGCTTCCTTGTCCTTCACCATCTCCCGGAGTTTGCTCAAACTCATGTCCATTGAGTTGATGATGCCATCCAACAATCTGAGTAGGAGAGATCAGTTCACCCACCTCCTCTCCAGTTCATTCAGGTCAACTTATTATTTCCCAAGAAAATCACAGTTATCTCAGTACCTCCAGGAAGTGGAGAGTAATGGTGTCCAGCCCTTCCACATTCTAGACATGGGGCATTTCCTTAATACAAATGGCAATGGGGAAATGGTTAGCTCCTACCCAGTTCTTAACTGCCTGAAGGACCTGTCCTAGGATTTCTGCTGACATGCACCCAGTTAGTCCTCCCAGCCACCACCAACAGTGGCAACTACATTGTCTCTATTGTAAAGATGAGAAAAGTGAGGTCTTAGAGGTAATATCTTTGGTGAGGCTTGGGACTGTAGGAGTCACCCATTGAAGGGGAGATTATGGAGGTGAAGGGATTATGGGAAACTCACAAAGGCAAGTGAAGATGTTAGCATTACACAGTGTGCAAGAGGTTCTTAAACCTGAGTGAGCAACAGGATTAACTAAAGTGTTAGTATCATCAGTGTCTCCTGAGATTGGAAAGAAACTAATATCCAAGAAGAGGATTCCAGTTAAATAAGCCTTAGTGTAGCCATCCAATAGGACTTCCCTGGTAGCTCAGTGGTAAAGAATCTGCCTGTAATGCAGGATATTTGCAGGAGATATTCAGTCCCTGGGTTGGGAAGATCCCCTGGAGAAGGAAATGACAGCCCACTCCAGTATTCTTGCCTGGAAATCCCCATGGACAGAGGAGCCTGGGGGGCTATAGCCCATGGTGTGGCAAAGAGACGGACATGACTGAGTGACTAAACAACAACAAGCCATCCAATGAAACGTTTCATAGCTGTTAAAATGAGGCACCTCTATTTTTACAGTGGGAATGCTCTCAAAGATGGATAGCTCAGTAACAAAAGCAAGACGGAGAACAACGTGCACCCTATGCTAGTCCTGGGTTAAAAAATCCACCTGCCTGCATGGCTATATAAGGGTGTGTGGGTGTTTGTGTGTGTTCAGATATACATATGCCCATATATTTATATACACATGAATGTGTTCAACAGTTCAGTTCAGTTCAGTCGCTCAGTCATGTCTGATTTTTTGCGACTCCATGAATCGCAACACACCAGGCCTCCCTGTCCATCACCAACTCCCGGAGGTCACTCAGACTCACGTTCATTGAGTCCGTGATGCCATCCAGCCATCTCATCCTTTGTCGTCCCTTTCTCTTCCTGCCCCCAATCCCTCCCAGCATCAGAGTCTTTTCCAATGAGTCAACTCTTAGCATCAGGTGGCCAAAGTATTGGAGTTTCAGCTTCAACATCAGTCCTTCCAATGAACACCCAGGACTGACCCCCTTTAGGATGGACTGACTGGATCTCCTTGCAGTCCAGGGACTCTCAAGAGTCTTCTCCAACACCACAGTTCAAAAGCAGAAATTCTTTGGCTCTCAGCTTTCTTCAAAGTCCAACTTTCACATCCATACACGACCACTGGAAAAACCATAGCCTTAACTAGACGGATATTTGTTGGCAAAGTAATGTCTAGGCTTTTGAATATGCTATCTAGGTTGGTCATAACTTTCCTTCTAAGGAGTAAATGTCTTTTAATTTCATGGCTGCACTCACCATCTGCAGTGATTTTGGAGCCCCCCCAAAATAAAGTCTGACACTATTTCCACTGTTTCCCCATCTATTTCCTATGAAGTGATGGGCCCAGATGCCATGATCTCAGTTTTCTGAATGTTGAGTTTTAAGCCAACTTTTTCACTCTTCTCTTTCACTTTTATCAAGAGGCTTTTTAGTTCCTCTTCACTCTCTGCCATAAGGGTGGTATCATCTGCATATCTGAGGTTATTGATATTTCTCCCGGCAGTCTTGATTCCTGCTTGTGCTTCATCCAGCCCAGCATTTCTCATGATGTACTCTGCATAGAAGTTAAATAAGCAGGGTGACAATATCCAGCCTTGATGGACTCCTTTTCCTATTTGGAACCAGTCTGTTGTTCCGTGTCCAGTTCTAACTGTTGCTTCCTGACCTGCATGCAGGTTTCTCAAGTGTGTAGGTATATGCATAGATGGATATGTGTGTGCATGTATGTGTATACACATGCATATGTACATTCATATACATATAGGTGTGTATAAACAAATATCAGATATATACACATATACACACAGATATATACATATGTGTGTGTGTATATATATAGATAGTCCTGCCTACATGGCTATATAGGTATATGTGTTTCTGGAAGGATGCTCAAGAAATTGGGAGTTTCCCTGTAAAAAGAAAACAAATGACTGGGAGATAAGGGTGGAAAACAAGTCCATTTTGTTGTGCATCTAATTTTTTTGCATTTTGAATTCTATACTAGTTCCATTTGGTGCCTTATCAATCATCCTCTTAAGCAATCACTGTGTGTGTGTGAGAGAGAGAGAGAGAGAGAGAGAGAGAGAGAGATGCTGCCACTAGACGCCACCCACAGACTCTGACTCTTGGCTGGGGGATGGAGGGAGCTTGGAGCGGAGGGAGGAAAGGGATTGGGAGAGTGTTCTGGGAGGAGGCGGCTGGGGAAGGAGCTGGGCTCCGTCCTGGAAGGTGTAGCTGAAGACACACATGTCATGCATGAGAGGCCTGAGGGATGGTGTGGGGGAGACAGAGGAGCAGCAGGGGGTGGCCTGCTCACTGGTAGAGGTATGGTACCCAATCCCATTGGATTTGGGAAGATGGGTCCCTTCTGAGCATCTCAGCAGCCAGTCAAGGCTTGAGAGACCATTGGAAGGAAGAGAGGAGGAAGGGAGGGAAGGAGGTCTAAACCAGGCTATTGACCCCTTAACATGGTCTCAGAAAACTTAAAGAAGGAAAAGTTCAAATTAAAATAGCTCCCAGGGTATCAAGTCATAATATTAAATCACAAGACTCCTGTTTCCTTTTGTCAATTTGCGTTTTTATGGTTTAAAGCATTGAAAGGGCTTACTTTAAAAATATTTATCACTATATCCACTCCAGTTTACCTACTGGAATTTTTTTTAAATTTTTTATTTTATATTGGAGTAGTTCAGCTCATGAATAATCCACCTGCAATGCAGGAGACCCCAGTTCGATTCCTGGGTTGGGAAGAGCCCCTGGAGAAGGGATAGGATACCCACTACGGCATTCTTGGGCTTCTGCGGTGGCCCAGATGGAAAGAATCTGTCTGCAATATGGGAGACCTGGGTTCGATCCCTGGGTTGGGAAGATCCACTGGAGGAGGGCGTGGCAACCCACTCCAGTGTTCTCGCCTGGAGAATCCCATGGACAGAGGAGCCTGGAGGCCTACAGTCCATGGTGTCACAAAGAGTCAGACACGACTGAGTGACTAAGCACACACAGCTGATTAACAATATTGTGTTAGTTTCAGGTGGACAGCAAAGCGATTCATGTACACGATTATACTGTACATGTATCTGTTCTTTTTCAAATTCTTTTCTGATTTAGGGTGTTATGTAATATCGAGCAGAGGTCCCTGGGCTATACAGTAGATCCTTGCTGGTTATCCATTTTAATTATAGCAGAATTTAAAATGTCAGACAGAAAGGTGAGATGGTTAAAAGTGACCTAAGAAGAGGCAAAAGGTGGAGAGGTAGATTCGACATAGCTAGGTGACCTTGAACTTATTGCTTGGCCTTTCTGAGATGAGTTTCCTATCTGTAGAATGGGAAGAACAGCTCTTTGCATCTTCACAGGCTTAACTGACATCAAAGTGTCTGGAAAATGCCAATGGGCTCTCCAAATATGAGAGTATTTTCACTCATCTATTCAGCACTAAAGGTATTGTCAACACACAAAGGGAGGAAGCACCAGAGTGGAGCACAAAGTTCTGTATCAGTGAGTGCCTGCTGAACCAGGCTGGGGCTCTGTGTGTGACTGGGTGTAGAGACACCATCCGATGTCATAGAGGAGGGTAGAGAGAAAGGCAAATGCAGACACAAGATTCAGACACAGGATTGTCACTACTCTTCCGCACTTCAATTTGCTCTTCCACAGTTCCTGGCAAGGTAAACAGGCTCACCAGATTCCAGGCACCATGACATTGTGATGTGGGCCAGGAGACAAGTTGGTCTACATGTTGCCCCAAGCAACGATCCATAGACCTAGATGTGGCCAAAATTGTTCCTACCAGTCACTGCGGCGCTCTGAACTTATGCACACTGGCGTATGACACATAGGGCTTAGGTCAAGCTTATCTCCAGTTCTAAGTTGGGAGAAGGAAGGTTTGTCAGAAAATCCAGTGTCTTTCAAAGCCTCATGTAGCCTTCCACCTGACTGCCTTCCCAAGCTGGAGCCTGCATATGAACAAAATTGAATTCTGCCCATTAATTCGAAGTCATTCTGTACTGATATAACATTTTGACTCTGCCAAAACAGTTTCTATTTCTGAGTAATTCTTTATTCCAAATTCTTCAAATTGGCTTCTTTCCCAGTCCTGGGCTCCAGTCTCTGTGGAGTACTACAGACTGCATATGTCCCTGAAGCATCTTTGCTGTCTTCAGAACTTTGCAAAGAACTCTTCAGGCGCCATCCGTGTTCCATGATGCTCAGGAGGTAACATCTTTTGGCTCCTTTAACTTCCAATTTGACTCTGATATTTATCATCCTTGTTCAAAGTTTGTTTCACCACTGGGAGGAATAAAAATGTCACCTTGACCCAGGCCAAGAGGGAGAGCGGAAGAATTGGAAGGCGCAGAGCAAAACCCACAATGAAAACAGTGTTCTTGCAAATGATCCACTCACGCCTTTCCCTGTAACATAGGTAATGAATAGAAAATGCATTGAAAGAGGAGGGTCTTCATGGATGTCCTTTGCTGTACTTCCTTAGAAACTCAGCCCCCACTGGCCATCTCATACTAGAAGGTAAACACTGGGTATGGTGAGCACCCTGGTTATTCCTAAAGGGTAGTATTTTGAGGTTCTCTGGACTTAGAAATCCCAGGCAGGTATGGAACATAGAGCCAACATCAGGGAGATGACAGAGGGGAGAGCCTTCCATTCCAGGAATCCCTTAAGGGCAAGGAGTCAATAGGAGCACTGTGGATCCATCATTTTGGGGATCATTCCACAGCCAGGATTCCCCCACATGCTACCCTCCCTCCAACCCACCTTCTCACCCTCTGCTCCCTTCCAAGTGTGAGGGAAACAGCCACTCACCTCTGTACAACAAGTCCTTTGTTTCTCTGATTTTCTTTAACCTTATTTTTTCTCAGAATCTGTGGTTCTATTTCCCCTTTGTTGTTGTTGTTTAGTCACTAAGTCTTGTCCGACTCTGCGACCCCATGGACTGCGGCTCACAAGACTCCTCTCTCCTCCATGATCTCCCAGAGTTTGCTTAAATTCCTGTCCATTGAGTTGATGATACTGTCTAACCATCTCATCCTCTGTCACTCCCTTTTCCTTTTGCCTTCAATCTTTCCCAGCATCGAGATCTTTTCCAATGAGTCCAAGGTTGGACTCAACCCTCTGCCAAAGGTTGCAGAAGTTACAGCTTTTCCTCTCTTGGCCTCCTGACCCCAGCCTAGAAGCAATGGAAAATGCAAAAGAGGAGATGGCAGTTTGGACACTGGCAAATCCAAGTGAGTCGTCTCTTTGTATCAGGTGGCCAAAGAGTTAGAGCTTCAGCATCAGTCCTTCCAATGAATATTCACGGATGATTTCCTTTAGGACTGACTGGTTTGATTTCCTTGCTGTCCAAGGGACTCTCAAGAGTCTCCTCTAGCACTGCAGTTCAAAAACATCAATTTTTTGGCGATCAGCCTTCTTTATGGCCCAACTCTCACATCCATACATAACTATTGGGAAAACCATAGCTTTGACTAGACGGACCTTTGTTGGCAATATTCACATGAAACCAATCTGATGGGCAAAGATGTGAAGATCTAGGATTAGTCCAACTTCCATCACTGGAGAAGATGAATGTTCTGTAAGAGCAGTCAATAAAGAAAATGAAGCTGTAGAGTCAATAAAGAAAATGGAAGCATCAGCTCTAGTCTTCAGTTTTGCTGTGAGTCTTAAATTTTGCTAGCGATCCAGGCCTTTTACATTGAGTAACACAACTAGCATTCTAAGGAACTCCCTTAAGACAATGGGACAGATATTTGAAATGTCAACTATGGTGGAAACACTGGTCTGAGCTCTAAGTAATACGTAGTAGGAAACATTTCTTAAATGTGAACTAAAATTTCCTTTATTTTTTCCCCTTGGAAATTCTATCCCCTCCCCTTCTACGTCCTTTGAAGAGCCAGACTTTTCTTATCTTCATTGCTTCAGAGTAGACAGCATAAGGCAGAAATAAAATATGCTCTTTGTGTCTCCCTGGCGTTTGTCTTACAAAAGCCCCGAGCCTTAGGGAGATGATCAGATATAAAAAATGGAAAAGGTTGGAGAAGTTACAGCTTTTCCTCTCTTGGCCTCCTGACTCCAGCCTAGCAGAGATGGGAAATGCAAACAAGGAGACGATGGTGTGGAACGGGTGAATCCAAAGAGAGGGGACCCACCCGCACATTGCTTTGTGGAAGCTGAGAACAGAGACAGCTTGGTCACTGTGTGGAGCCCTGGGGAAATGCCAGGACTCCAGCGAATAAATGGCTTCATGAAATGCCTGTGACTTCACTAGAGGTCCCGGTCAGTCTCAAGATTCCCTGCACCCAGCCTGACCACAGAAGGACTCCATGAAACTCGGAACCTGACGTGGAACCTGTGGAACCAAGTAAGACCTAAGGAGCTTCTCTAAGACCTAAGAGTGGGAAAAAAGACCAGAGAGAAGGACTTTCTCCCCAATGGAGATTGCGTTAGTTACTAAGTCAGATCTGAATCTTTGTGACCCCATGGACTGTAGTCCACCAGGCTCTTCTGTCCATGGGATTTCTCAGGCAAGAATGCTGGAGTGGGTTGTCATTTCCTATTTCAGGGGATCTTCTCAACCCAGGGATCAAACCCATGTCTCTTGCATTGGCAGGTGGATTCTTTACCAGTGACCCACCAGGGACTGAGCTTCAGTTCTGTTCAGTCACTCAGTCATGTCCAACTCTTTGGACTTCACAGACAGACTGCAATATACCAGGCTTCCTTGTCCATCATCAACTCCCAGAGCTTGCTCAAACCAATGTCCATCAAGTTGGTGATGCCATCCAGCTATCTCTTCCTCTGTCATCCCCTTCTCCTCCTGCCTTCAATCTTTCCCAGAGTCAGAGTCTTTTCCAATGAGTCAGTTCTTCACATCAGGTGGCCAAAGTATTGCAGCTTCAACTTCAGCATCAGTCTTTCCAATGAAATATTCAGTTCTAATTTCCTTTAGGATGGACTGGTTGGATCTCCTTGCAGTCCAAGGTACTCTCAAGAGTCTTATCCAACAGCACAGTTCAAATGCATCAATTCTTCAGCTGCCTAAAAATAAAAATAAAAAAAAAGCATCTCTCACCTCTGGAGATGTTATGGACTGTGTCCCATCAAGTTTCATTTGTTGAAGTCCTAAACCTCAACACTTCAGAGGGGTCTTTGCAGACATAACTGAGGTTAAATGAGGTCATGTGGATGGACCCTAACTCAATATGAATGATGCCCTTGTAAGAAGAGGGTTTGGGGGCACAGACAGGCACAGAAGGAAGCTATGGGAGGACAGAGAGTGAAGACAGCACCGTCTACAAGGCAAGGCGAGAGGCCTCGGAGGAAACTGACTCTTGAAACTCTGCTGTGGTGGCCCTAGCAGGCTAAGGCAGGAGGGAGAAATACAGCTGTATTTTATGCCTTTCTGGGTTCAAGGATGAAGTTTTGTACTTTCTACAAAAATAAGCAGAAGGAGAAAGAAGAGGAGGGCAATGAGAGCAATTATCATTCACTGAGCTCTTGGTCTGTCCCAGAACATGGACCATGTATAAGCCCTTTCTATGAATGTGTATTGCTTTTCTATTGCTGCCTCCTGGATTATCACAAGCATAGTGATTTCCAACTTCCATTCATGATCTCAGTCTCTGTAGATCAGGAATTGAGGCACAATGGGACTAAATTCCCCATTAACAGTCTCACAGGTTGAAATCACATTTCAGCAGGCTGAGGTCTCATCTGAGGCTTGTGGTTCTCTTCCAATTCATGCAATTGTTGGAAAAACTTAGTTCCTTGCATCTGTATCACTTGCTCTCTTGCTTGTTGTCAGCCAAGTCATGCTTAGCTCAAAGAGCCCCACTCCTAGATCCTTGCCCAGGGCCTCTCCATAGATGGTCTGTAATGAACTGTTTGCTTTCTTCAAAGACCACACAAGAGTGTCTGCTGCTGGTTCTTTTCTCTTAAGGCTTCATCTGATCAGGTCAGACTCACTTAAGATAGATAGCTGTCTTTTGATTAACTCTAAGAAAAGAGGTCACTCTTGATGAAAGTGAAAGAGGAAAGTGAAAAAGTTGGCTTAAAGGTCAACATTCAGAAAACGAAGATCATGGCATCCGGTCCCATCACTTCATGGGAAATAGATGGGGAAACAGCAGAAACAGTGTCAGACTTTTTTTTTGTGGGGGGGGGGGGGTCCAAAATCACTGCAGATGGTGA